>JAOTRH010000010.1:4064231-4110494 GCA_034768845.1 Heliamphora exappendiculata | reverse complement strand
CCCCATCTCCCCCCACCACCCCTCTCCACCCTTCCAACTATGAATGAAATCAACTACGCTCCATGGACACCTCAAGGCCTCACTTTGTCAAGGTCACTCTCACTCTAAGTCCAAGCGCAGGACATCTTATTCACAAATTATTCATGAACCCCTTTTGGAAAAGAATCAGTTTTTGTACCCTAAAAGGTGGTTATATCCTGCACACGATCTAATATCGTCATTCATTGGTTCATCTTCAAGTTTTGCCTCTTGATTCTTTACCCAATGGGGACAGGACATAGGCACTCTTCTCTTCACCCAGGGCTTTCTTTATTTCTAGTGTTCCTATCTTTCTATTATTAAGTATTTTCCTATCCTCTGGTCCCCCTTAGAAAGGCAGTCTGCTATCCCGATTATCTTACTAATTCTGCTCCCTAGTAAACTCTTCTCTGAAAGTACTTTTTCCTTTTCCTTCTCTTTGTCATCAACTATAAAATTCATTTTCCTATTTTGAGTTTCAGGTCTAGTGTGAGAGATGTCCATATAGAGGCTTTTAAGTCAAGTTGGTTTAAAACTTTCTATTTAAAACAAGAAGTACAGAGCGAAAAATCTTCTTCAAGCTCTTTTTTTCGTGCATGGCATACTCCATTAGTCTAAGCAAGCTTTTTGCTTAAGAGGGGCAGTGGAGGTTCAAAGGGACAATACTTTCTTTTGTGGGTTTGGGTAAAAATTTTCTTCTATTGTTCCAGATGATTTTGACTTCTTTTTTCGTCCGCTAAGCTTGGGGCTTTGACTTTGGGTCTAAGCATCTGAAAATGAATAAGGGGGTGATGAACTAAAACCTCCTCATGCGTGTGTGCGTGTGCATGCATGTAACACCTTACGAACACCATAAAGCAAGATTTGAAATCTCCAAGCAGTCAACATTGAGGCAAACATGCGCATAAGCACACAAGAACTTACGTGGACTATTTGTTTATAGAATAAGCTATTGAATTTTATAACCTCATCAAACTGGCAAAGAAAAGAAGAAAGAAAAAACCCAATTGTTAATGGCAGTGTTCATGCCATTGTGTTCATATAGACATCAATGTAAAGAGAGGATTATATCAAATATGGAAAGGGAATACATTGATTTTCTAAAGAGCTTCAATAAAGAACTCTATATAAGTTTATTCCAACGGACCTGCGGAAGAGTCTTCATTTTCGAAGAAAGTGCTTCATATATTGTCTAAGTTAAATTTCATGGGGTTGGAGAATCTAGACATATATATATGTTCGGATTAAGGATTAAAACAAAAGCTCCTACTTAGCATATTATCTTTTCTGTGTAATTATGTCAGACAAGTCCAAACAAGCCTAGCTTGAGCTCGTCTGAATGGAAGCAAGCCGAGGCCAAATGTTATCGGCTAGTCTCATCACAAATATGGGCAGAGCTTGAACATCCTTTCAACTTAAATGAGTCGGGCATGAACACACCAACATGCAATTATGCTTTCCTAAGGCACGAGGTAACTTCATCAAACGAAATGATGTACGAAATTCCCCTACAGAATGTATAACTGATTGAATTCATAATTTCCTATGTTCACATAAATTTCGCTCTACCTTACTGGACACAAATCATTTTTACTGGACACAAGTCCTAAGCGGTCTCAGGATTGTCCCAATCATGAACAAGTACACGAGAGTGAACTACCACTCCCAAACACCCAAATCCTCAACCAAAAGTCAACAAGGGCCTACAGCATTCTTCAAAAACAATCTAAAATCCTCAAACTCAAAGACAAAGGGCATTTCATATTTGTGGCCGTAATTTTCAATAGACGGCTATATTTCTAAAATGACCAAGACCAGCCAGAGCAATAATGGACTTGCATCGACAGTTAGCTCGTGCTAAATTGGCAGCCGCACTTTCATTCTTGTGGTTGTTGCTTTGGTTCTTGTGGTCGTGAGTCCAACCTTTGATTGCATACTTTTTGGGATTTGAGTGTAATTCCTTTTTTGAGAGGAGCGCCTACAGATTCCAAATCCGCTACCCTAGCTCAATTTTCTAAACCCTAATGATAGGGAAATCCAAGAGTTTCCGATCTTCATAAATAAAAGGGCCCCCTCCTTTCAAAAAAAAAACCATAAGCTCTCTCAAAACTTTGTCACACTAATACTCGAAGCTTCCACTCATGTCTACTCACCACTACTGAGGGAAGAACCCCAAGTTGGGTGACTGAGAAACCACCATTTCTGTCATTTCCACATAAAAGTACGCACCGAGAGTAATCTCTTTAACCTTACTCCTATTTTTCTTCGTTGCAGTACATGTGTTTTCTACTTGAACAACAATGGGAAGCAATCACAATAGCGACCGCTAGTCGAATATTACGGCAACCACAATATTTTCTTTGTTTTTAGTATTTTATTTTATTTACAATGCCTTGATACATATTTATTCATTTTGTGTTAACAATCTACGCATTCCTGCTTTTATGCTCAAAAAGTACTCACTGTGCATGAACTGCAGTGGCGGCCACAGCTCTGTAACTGCAGCGGTCAATTCAATATGCCCAAAATAGCGGCCATTATACTAGGTATTGCGGCCACTGTTGTGTTTAGTTTTCCAATACCCTTTTTCTCTTATGTTTCATATTTTTAGTTTGTTTTATTCATTTTTACAGTCATTATGTATTTATTCTACATTATGTCATCACGTGAAAAGGGATAAACAACAAGTATATGCTCTTAAAACCAATTATTTGAAAATATTTTAATATCCAGATTTTTTTTAAGTAAATGCCAACCCTTCGGCAGGCAAAAGAGCATACTTAACACCTTTCCCTTTCGGACCCTAACTCGTGAACTTTGAATCTCATTTTTGGAGTTCATTGGAGCCCTTTCAAAAGTAAATTGGGTGGCAACTCCTTTTTCCAATCGTAGGTATCTTGTTAAATTGGGTGGCGACTCTTTTTTCCAATCGTAGGTATCTTGTTTTCATTATCAAAATCTATTTTTCAAAACAACCCAAAAAATGATTACCTACACCTACACTGCTTTCGGGCCTTGTTCTTCCCTATCTTACTGATAATAATAACAAAAAAGGGCTGTGGTGCTCTTTGTTTTTTGTTTGTGCATGCAATAAGGAGATATTTGGGATAAAAGCCTCATCTCCCTTGGTTTGGGTTCTTTAAAAGAGCAAGCTTGTGACTTTTAAGAGCGCAGCGCGCGCGCACACACAAAAAAGGCAACTTGTTTGGGCTAGATTTTAAGTCCACCCAACTTATTAGCCGGATTCATTCCAAAAAGGGCCCGCATCAGAAAAGCAATGATATTATAGATAGGATGACGAAAAGCTAAGCTTGTTTGGTGCTTCTTTTTGTTTTTTATTTTTTTCTTTGTTCGTCAAAAAAAAATACCAGGATGATCGACAAGAGTAGTAGATGGGAGTTGTGATTTTTCCCATCTCTTTTTGGTTCTTTTGATGTATTTTTTGTTATTTTTTTTCTATTTTCGGATTTTTGGACCTGGTTTTTGAAATCCTTGAGCAATGATGGTTTGGCATGGCTTGATGGCTAGAATGGCTTTCATGGGTGCCGACAAAGGTAGGAGAAGGCTCAACCAAGCTTGGTTTTTTAATCTTTGGCTGATTTCAACTTCCAACAAGTGGCGGCTAGGGTTTTCCTCTGCGTTTTTGGTCTTGATAGGTGGCAGCTAGGGTTTGCTGCATCCTTTTTGGTCTGTTTTGGGTTATTTTGGTATGGTATGTATTGATTTGAGTTTTCTGAGTGTTCTTGGTTCTATTCCGTTCCCTTTACTGCATGTCATCATCTTGATCTGAGTCATTTGCATAGTTAGTTATTCAGTGTTGATTCTTGGTAATCTGCAACCATGTCAGACACGGTAAACCTTCTAGTGATAATGAGACTGGTTTGAGTCGTTTAGGATCTAATAGTGGTAGTCTACCTTTTTAGAGTAGCCATGTTAAGTTGAATGGTAGTAATTATTTGTTTTAGTCTTGTACTTGTAGTTTAGCCATTGTAACTCGTGATGTATTTGGGTATATCACTGGTGAAGCTAAACAACCAACTGTGGTGAGACCTTAACACACATGGTGGATTGAGGACAATATTCTTGTCATGTCATGGTTATTACATTTTATGCAATCTTCCATTAATCGTAGTTTCTAACTTCTGGATATTGCACATAAGATTTGGTCAGCGGATGCTCAGACTTATTCTCAAACCAGTAATGATACTCAATTATATGAGTTGTGGAAGAAGATTTGGGGAGCAGATTAGAGAGACCGGTCCATCACTGAGTGTTATGCAAAATTGACTTGTCTTTGGCTTCAACTTAATTATTATTACGATTTTCTGGCAATTTGTACTATTGATGTTGGTGGTTTTCAAAAGATGGTAGAAAAAGTTGTGCATTTATGATTTTTTTTTTGTTGTTCTTAACATTAAATACGATTAGATCCGTGTTCAAGTTTTGAAACAATATTTGTTTCCTATATTGAGGCTGGCGTATGCCCACTTTCAATAGAAGGAGAGCACGCGTCATGCTATGGTGCAATCTCACAAAATGGCAAGCCTAGTCATTCCAAGTTTGGGGAGTAGACCAATAGACGGTCACCAGTTGTGGTACGAGCACTGTTACAACCAACAAAACCTATCATACTATAGAGCACTGCTGGAAATTATATGGTTGTCCCTCTCAGGGGCGTGGTAGTGAACGTGGAAGTGGTCGTAGTGGTTCTATAAGTTCCCATGCCCATCTCTCTAATACTTCTATAGATACATCTAGCTCTCTTTCTTAGGATGAGTTATCTACGCTCAGGTATCTGATGCCCAAAGTTGAAATCTCTACTTCCTCATTTGGGTCACCCTTCTTTTGGGATTTTAAAGAAAAATTTTCCTTCTTTGACTAAACATTGTCCTATGAGTAATTGTATTTATAAGGCTTGTGAACTTACAAAGCATAAACGGTTTATTTATCCTTCAGTTAATAAACGCGATAATTTTCCCTTTGCGATTAATCGATTATCCACTTTCATGTTTGGGGCCTTTACCTGTTACTTCTATTTCTAGTTATCGATGGTTTGTCACTTTATTGAATGCTATTCCCATGTTACTTAGGTGTCTTTACTTCGCACTAAAATCGTGCGTGTCCAAATTAACACCTACATCAAGATTCTTCGGAGAGATAATGGGACTAAGACAATATAATAGGACTAAGTATATTAATGGAGTTTTTCAAACTTACCTCGAGAATAATAGCATTCTTTTTAGATAAGTTCCATTTGCACTCCTGAACAAAATGGAGTATTTACACGCAAGAATCGCCCTCTTCTTGAGGTTGCGCACTCTCCTCTTCACTATGCATGTCACTAAATTTGTTAGTATGGATGTTACCTTCTGGGAAACCGAGTCTTTTTTTTGTTTGTCTCAAACGTCAGGAAGCACATAGAATTAAAGAGATGTTGACGTCAGATAAACATGTTCAAAAGTCTCCAGGGATATTTTTTTCCTAATTTTACTCAAAGAGACCTCCTTAGTGAGGGGGAGAAAGAATAGTGAGGGAAAAAGAGCAAGTCGTTGGTGGATGATTGGATAGTTGCCGACTTATTCTCAACGTCAGAACGATCAAACTACTTGCGTGTCGCTACCACCTTGTAGTTGCTATCACTGTCTCTAGTTTCAGAATCTTCTACTAATCGATTTAGTAATAAATCTCTTGATAATTGTGATCTACCTATTGCTCTTAAAAAAAGAATTAGGAAGTGTACGGAGCATCTTATATTGCAATCTGTTTCATATAACTTCTCATCTTCTCCATATCGTGCCTTTATCTCTTCTCCGTCCTCTATTTCAATTTTGCACGGTTAGAGGAAAGCTATTGCAAATCCTAAGTGGAAAGAGGTTATAGTTGAGGAGATGATAACTCTAATAAAGAATGTGTTAAAATTATACAACCCAAGAGGGGGGTGAATTGGGTCTTTAAAACATAAATAACAATTTAAAAACCTTTTCGAAAATCTTTTAATATTGCAAACAAATAAAGCAAGATAATCAAATATTAAAGCAATGCAAAAATTAAAAGAATAGGGATAGAGAAATATAACCGGACACCAAGGATTTTATAGTGGTTCGGCTTCTTCCAAACCTACGTCCACTTCTCAAGTTCTCCCTTGAGTATTTTCACTATATAGAATGCTTCACGGGCGCATTCCAAGTCTTTACAATTTTCAAGACTTCGCTTGAATAAGCTGAATGTTTACGGGCACATTCACAAGCCTAAAACAGTTTTAAAAAGATCCTATGAAAACAAGCACTTGTTTTCTTCTAATCTCTCTTGAACTTTTCTTTGATGAGATTTACTCACTCACTCACTCAAAAGATAAAGGGTGACTCACCCTTGAATACAATAAATGAAGAGTATTAATGAGAAAACACTCACTCTCTATACAGAAATGATTTACAATAAATGAGAAAGTAAAGAGAGATGAGGAACAAGAGCTGGAGATTCAGCAATATATGAGAACTTGAGATTTCTGAGTTTCATTCAATCAATAGAACAGTAAATGTAGGTCTCTAATTCTTTTTAAATGCTGAGAAGTTACTCCTTATATAAGTTTTTGTACATTCATGACCGTTGGAGGTAAGTAAAAGCAATAAATGCTAAAAATTCAACCGTTGAGATCTGCCGCGAGTTTGAATTTCCGTCGCAGGTGTCGACACAAATGCCTTTGGCGTCGACACAAAATGTCTAGGGCAGAATCCCTCAAGTGGTTGGGTCGACACAAATTTTCTGAATGGTCAACACAATTTCTGCACACTACCTTACCAACATCATGGTGTCGACACATTTGGATCTAGTGTCAACTCGTTTAAAACTTCAACATCCAGAGGAGCCTCTTTGTGTCGACTTAACTTGCCTTTGGTGTCAACACTAAATTCTGCAGGAAGGCTCGATTCTTTTGAGTCGACACATTTGAACTTTGGGGTCGACACCAAAATTCTTCAGGCAGGCTCGGGACTTTTATGTCGACTCATCTTCAATTGATGTCGACATCTCAAAATCTGCAGGTGGTCTCGGTTGTTTTGTGTCGACACAATTTCCATTTGTGTCGACTCAAATTTTCGGATACCAAAAGTGTGAAGCACTTTTGTGTCGACACAAATATAATTTGTGTCGACTCATTTTGAGTCCATTAGAACTACAGCTCTTTTGTGTTGACACAAAACTTATTTGTGTCGACACTAACATTTGATACTTGAAATATAACTTCGTAAACCTGTTAGGGTGTCAAACCATTTGTTCAAAAGGGTTGGCACACTTGATGAATTTCAAGTATACCTTACCTTAAAAGTGTTCGACTTATTTTTCAATTATGTTCAATACAAAATATTCTTATTTTAGAATACTTAAGTGTTTTAATCTTTTTGAAAGGTAAGTCATTTCTTTTGGCTAAGGTGTCAAAACATTTGTTCAAAATGAGTTAACATATTCATTTTGAAAATATAAAATATTATCCATTTAAATCTATTTATTTTTAGAAAATAAATTATAAAAATCATCAAAATAAAAAGCTCTTGGGCTAACAGAATGGCACCTAAGAGTTAGTTTCTCTTCCAGAAGGGAAGAAACCAGTAGGTTGTAAATGGGTGTTCATATTAAACAAAAATGCAGATGGGTCAATTGAGAGATTCAAGGCCAGACAGGTTGCTAAGGGCTTTACCTGAAATTATAGTATTGACTATTAGGAGACCGTTGCTCTTGTAGCAAAGATGAACCACGTTCGTGTGCTCCTTTCCTATGCTATTAATCTAGACTAGCCTCTCCAATAGTTGAAACTAAAAAATGAGTTCCACCATGAGGACTTAGAGGAATAGGTGTATATGGATGTACCACAAGGTTTTTTTCATTCCATGCAATTAAAAGGAAGGTCTATAAATTGAAGAAGGCACTATATGAGCTAAAGTAGTTTCCTAGGGGCTGGTTTGACAAATTTTTCTAGACGATGCTAAAATTTAAATATAAACAGTTAAATGCATATCATACCATTTTATTAAGTAAGGTAAAGATAAGATCACAATTCTTATTGTGTATGTTGATAAGATACAATGATGCAAAGAAGGTTTCCCATCTCAAGGCACATCTAACTAAAGAGTGTGAGATGAAAGATATGGTGGCATTACGATATTTTCGTGGGATTTAAGTTGTCAAATCAAAAGAGGGCATCTTTATTTCCAAACAAAGTCTATCCTTGACCTCCTAGCATACATGATGGGTTGTTGACCAGCAGATTTGCCTATTGAGCCTAATCATAGCCTTAGTAGTGGTGATAGAGAGCTTGTCGACGAAAGAAGATTTCCGAAACTTGTGGGGAGATTAATATACTTATCTCATAGTAAACTTGATATTATATATGTTGTCAGGATTGTCAAGCAGTTCATGCATGATCCTCATACTGCACATCTTGACACTATTTACTGTATTTTGAGATACCTCAAGTCTTCTCCCGAGAAAGAAACTTTGTTCTTTAATCATGACCATCTAAAAGTAGAAGTTTTCATGGAAGTAGACTAAATTGGTTCTATTGATAATAGGCGGTCTACGTTGGGTTATTATACTTTTGTTGGAGGGCATCTGGCTACTTGACGAAGTAAAAAACAGATAGTAGTGGCTAGATCAAATGCCTAGGCCGAATATAAAGCTATAGCTCACGGCATTTGTGAATTTGTGTGGTTCCAAGTGCCACTAAAAGATTTGGGAATGGAGGGTGATAGACATATGAAGTTAAAGTGTGACAATAAGACTACCATCAACATTGCTCATAATCTGGTACAACATACCAAACCAAACTAAGCCTTTATCTCAATCAATTGGGATCGACAATATAAATCTTTTACGTCATTCTACTCTGTTAAGAGCCATATCTTCAGTTAGTTTTAATATATTCATATCTTTTTTTAATATAGCATCCCATGTCAATTTAGATTTATCCCTTCCCTTGTGTTTTTATTACTCATGATCTTGTCACATTTTTTTTACTACTGCATCAACTGATCTACGTTATATGTGTTCAAACCACCTTAATCTATTTTCTCTAAACTTGTCCTCAATCGGTGCAATCTCTATCATTCTACTAATCTTTTCATTCTTAATTTTATCTTTTCTAATCTTACCACGCATCCACCTTAGCATTCTCATTTTCGCAACACTCACTTTATTTATGTAATTTTTCTTAATAGCCCAACATTTTGTCCCGTATAGAATTGCTGGTCTAATAGCTATCTTATAAATAAAAAAATTTAATCTTGTAGGTATTCGTCCATCACATAAAACTCTAGAAGCACTCATCTACTTGAGCCGTCTAATTTTCATTCTATGGGCTATATCATTTGTAATCTCTCCATCTTTATTAATAATCGAATCTAGATAACAAAAATATTCACTCTTAGGTACCTCTTGGTTTTGAATCTTTACTTTTGCACCATTAATACTCCTATTACTACTAAAATTATATTCCATATATTTAATTTTTTCCCTATTACTCGAAACCTTTTTTATTCTAAAGCTTCCCTCCACATTTCTAGCTTAGCGTTAACCCCACTTCTAATCTCAACCACTAATGCAATATCATCAGCAAACAATATATACCATGAGACCTCATCCTGAATATGTCTAGTGAATTCATCCATAACTAAGGAAAAGAGATAAGAACTCAATGCCGATTCTTGGTATAATCCTATTGTAATCAGGAACTCACTTGTGTCTCCTACAGATAATTTAATTGTCGCGACGGCTCCATCATACATGTCTCATATTACATCAATGTAACCCTTTGTCACACCCTTTCTCTTCAACACCCACCATATGATATTTTTAGGCACTCTATGATAAGCTTTTTCTAATACTATAAAAACGATATGAAGATCTCGCTTCTTTGCTCTATACTTATCTATTAATCTCCTTAGTAAGTAGATTGCTTTCATGATCTACCAAGCATAAAACCAAATTAATTATTTGACACTGTTGTTGTTAGCCTTAGACGATGTTTAATCACTCTTTCTCATAACTTCATCGTATGACCCATCAACTTAATACGTCTATAGTTATTATAATTTTGAATATCTCTTTTATTTTTATATATAGGTATTAGAATATTCTTTCTTAACTCTTCGAGCATTTTTTTAGTAATTATAATTTTATTAATTAACTTTGTTAAGTAAGACACTCCCATTTCGCCTAGGCATTTCCACACCTCCACAGAGATACCATCTGATCCTAAAACGTTTCCTGATTTCATTCTCTTTATTGCAGTTTCCACTTCGAACTTTCTTATTCTGCAATGAAACTTATATTCTTTAGTTTCATTCGAGTTATCAGATTCCTCTCCCTCAAATCTTTCCACATGTTTTTTGTTTAATAATTTCTCATAATAGGTTTTTCACCTTTCCTTAATCTCCTTATCCTTCACTAACACCCTTGAATCCTCGCTTTTTATACATTTAACTTTAGTAAAATCTCTTATTTTCCTTTCCCTCCACTTAGCGAGGTTTTATATGTTCTTTTCTTCTTTTTCACTATCTAATTTAGTATAAAAATCATTACAAGTTTTTAATGTCGCATCTCTAACGATTATCTTAACGACCTTACAAGCTTGTTTATAACTCCTAAAATCGTCCTCACTTCTATTCTTTTGCCACCTTTTAAAACATTCTTTTTTTACTTTTACTATGGCTTGGTATTCGTCATTCCACCACCAAGTTTCCTTAATTATAAAGTATTTTCTTTTTTACTCTCCAAGAACCTCTTTTGATATTCTTTTAATATATTCTGCCATTGTACTTTAAATATTATTTGTATCTTCTTCTAAATCCCACCTTACTTCTTTACACATGTTGTCTTTAAAAATCTTTAATTTCTCACCTTTAAGATTCCACCATCTAGTTCATAGGATTCTAATATCTCTTCTCACTTTATATTATCCTATAAAGTGAATATCTACTACTATAAGTCTACGTTATGATGTTTTCTCTCTACTATTATTATAACTCCATTGAACCAAAAACCTCTTGGTAAAAGCTTCCAAATGTATGACATTTGGAAAAAAAATGGCATCCCAAACAGGACAAGGTTTTTAGGCCACACCTTCTCCTAAAAAAGCGCAAAAGAAAAGCTAGAGTTTTTTAGTGATCCCAAACTAGGTTTAGCCGTAATTAGCTTTTTACTGCTCTGCTCATAGATAGATGGGCAAACAATAGTAATCGTAGTAATCTGTAAAGATGTGCAAAAGAAGTGATTAACAGTTTGCTCTGCACCTTAAGCATATCAGTAGTGTAATCATGAGTTTGTTACTCACTTCAATGTAAATAGCAGTTGAAGGAAGAAGTTTATTTGTTGCTTCCTGGTACTTAATGAGGTTTATAGAGGCCGGTTCAAAAGTAATCTCATGTTAATTCGACTAACTATCTAGTAAGTCCTTATATTTTTAATTTTTTACAAGGCATCAGTGTCAAAGGCATAGATGTTTAACATCTCATTCCTTTTCATGTAAACACAACTTCTCTACAGAAGTACGATAAGGTACTTCTTTTACAGAACAAAGGAAAAACTAAAAAAGGAAAAAAAAAAAGTACCATAATTCACCACTATATCAGCATAAGAAAATTAACAATGGGTAGAACACCTCACCTCTATCTTTAACTTGAAGCTTCTTTAATCTACAGTCAGACATAAACACATGCACACAAACACAGATGCATAGATGTCAATTTGATATTCAGGAGCTCACCTCAGCCACTATTTTTCCATAAAGTTCCAAACTGAAGTCAAATGATTCCCCTTGGATACCCGTGGCAGAGAAACTAAATAACCCCTGAGGCTCACATTTCACAGAAATATCCTTTGCATCAGGTAAAGCAATGGTCAGGTAAACCTTGTCAGAGCGCTGAGCCCAAAGAACTTCCGGATGGCGACTACATCATTGCATAAGTCAAATCAGCAGCGGCCCCTCCTGTATAATTCTAGTCACTAAGCTACAAATAACCCAACTTGACCGCTAGTCTAAGTGATTTTTGAGCTACTTAACCATAATAGTGCCCTTGACAATATAGATAGGTGCCAAAACCTTTCAGTTTTTGCCGATGGTAGGCCTCTCTCTCCATGAGGATGATCCAATAGTTTCAAAACTTATTTCACAAAAATGGATGTATATTGCATGGTTACAAATGGATATTTTTGCCTCTGTTTGTCTGCACTGATGCCATACACGGTGGACATCAAAGCCCCGTTTCGGATAGTGTCTTATTTGCTTATTTTATTTTGCTTATTTTCATTTTTAATAAAAATTTTTATTGTTTGGTCAAACTATTATTAATTTTTAATTCCTCTGATCGAGACGAATCGAAAAAATAAATTTTTTTAACCAAAATATAAAAAAAAGTACCGAAAAAAAATAAGCCAATAAATAAAGTTTTATGTTAACGTATTTTCATCTTTGGAGAACTTTTTCATCTTTTGATCTAAGTTAGACAATCCGGAAAAATAAAAAAAATTAGCCAAAATGTAAGAAAATTAAAAAAAAGACAAAAATGAGGAAAAAAGTTTCAAAAACTCAAAAAATATCCCAAACAGGGCCTAATGCCTGGTCTAAATTGGGCTTAAGAAACTGTTTTTTGTTACACCCAAAGCATATAATAAGTTCAACTTATTGAAAAATAAAAAATAACGAATAAAAAACATGTTCTGCTTTCAAATGAGACAAACAACAAAATAGAATCATTCAACCCTTTCAAGTCACTACATTTCTGCCTCCGTTGTTTGAATTCTGGCATCAGAATCAGTTACAAAAGGGCGGTCACAGTTTCACATCAACTGATGGAAAAAAATAATAGACAGCAATGAACTTCCGAGTCTGTTCAAAGATGTTCTAAAAAAATGGTGAAACTGTGAAGAAAATTAATTAATTTGAGTCGCTAGAGAGTAAAACAAAAACGAGAAGACAATTGTTTACCTCATTTTGAGTGGAAAATGGCGATAAGCTTGGATAAGAGGAAATTGAACCCTCGAACAGAGAGTCAGAAAGAAGTCTCAAAACCGAAGTATCAAAGCCCTACTAAGAAAAGTGTATTAAAGTGAGACGCGGCGGGAGAGGAATCTGTAGGGAAGAGGAAATGGTAGACTGGTAGCGTTTCAAATCAAAATAGACATGGAAATTGGATGAAGGAAAGGAACGATTTGAGTCAAAAATACCTTCTCCTTGATACGTGCTCGGTTTTTTTTTTTTAAATAGTAAATAAAAGCTTAGAGTCAAATATAGCAGGAATAGTTTTTTTTAATTTTTTGATTTTTTTTTATAAAAAAATATATGTCAAATTATAACTTTTTTATGAAAAAAAAATAGTAAAAGCTTGACTTTTTTTCGTTATTCCAAATCGAGTAACTTTTTTTAGTAAAAAAAGTCAAAAAACTTAACTTAAAAGTGAAGCTAAACACAGACATAAGTCCAATGGTCCATAGTCCATATTACTGTTGTGAGGATGGATAAAATCACGAAGTTAGGACCCAGCCTAAAGCAAACATGCCTAAGACTGCCTTAAAGGGTCGGTTCATTATCAATTCAGTCCATAGTAAACTTGGGCCACCTTAGGAAGGGGTAGCCTACAATACGGTCAGCCATATTCAGTAAGCCCTGGGTTATGAATAAGCCCTGGGTTAAGAGATAACCCAGAGAGATCTCAGTCTCGCAACGACAGTTCAAAAAATAAGGAATTAGCTCCCAAAGGTAAACAAAATTGCCAAACGATAAGGCATAATCCATGATAATTTAAGGATAAGGGATAAGAGGTAGAATCTTAAGATGACTCAACCTCCCTAATTTTGACCTTTATATAAAGATAGGCACTCTATACCCCTAGGTACGCAATTAAAAATCCAATTCTTGATTAGAAACCTCTCAGAGAGAAATCTAACTTGAACGTCGGAGTGTTTTCTAGTTAAACCAGGCCAGAAAGCACTAACAGTGTTCTTCATATTGGAGGAGTTCGAAAACACCACGTGCATCATCCAGTGAGTTTGACTACGAGGAGTTTAGTTTATAGTTTTGTTCGAGATCATCAGAGTTGACCCAATTCGATTGGTACTGATTGTGCCATCCAGTTTATAATGCGCACAATTTGGCGCCGTCTGTGGGAACGATAATCTTAGACCAACGAAACCATGAACCAGACTCCTACTTGATTCACTAGAAGCCACAAATGGGGTAAGAAGGTGTCCCTCAAAGATCAATACTAGTCATTCCAGAACGACCGAGGGTGCCCAAGGTCCCGTCAGAGATTCGAAAGTGCAAGGACGATGCCTCACACAATGGGAGGCAATTATGCTATTCTATCACGAGCTCTAAAGGAGAACGACCTTCTCCTCCCTCTTCAAGAGAGAGAGAGACTGGAGGAGAGGCTAGCTCGACGTGACAAGATCATTGATGATCTTGAAGAGAGAATGGAGCAGCGCGAAAGAAAAATCGAGGAAGTTAAGCAAAGAATTTAAAGGTAAAGAATTTAAAGGCAAAAAACCCAGAGGGATCCACGTGTAAGGCAAAGAGAAAGTCCCGAACTAGAAGAAATCGAACAAAGCCCATAATCTTATAACCTGAGTCATCCTCAAAGGCAAAGACGCAAAACACCCGAGGAGAGCCTAAGAAGTTCTAGGCAAACTGTAACCATTGGGGCTGAGTCTACTTGGCCAAACCCCCAAAGGGTAGGTCCAGCCAAACTAGACCCGAATCAAGACCTCTGGTTGTAGTTGGAGAAAAGGATGAACTTCAGAATGCAGCATGACGCTGACCGAACAGCACAAGAAGTGGCGAGAAAAGCTTTAGAATAAATATCGGTTTCGCCCCCAGCCGAAGTAATTGAGAATGCAGATCCACTACGTAAGTTCTCCGTACCGAAGTTCGAGATGTATGATGGCAAGACAGATCCAGTAAACCATATTTGCTATTATAGGCAAGCAGTGGCCCTCTGAAGTGGGAACAATGCTCTTATTTGTCACGTGTTCCATCCAGTTTGAGAGAGACAGCCCCCAGTTGGTTCCATAAGCTGGCACCCCTATCGGTAATCAATTGGCAGCAGTTAACTGAATCTTGCACTGCTCAGTTCATTACAAACAGTAGACAGTCGAAAAGCTTTGACACGTTACTCTCCCTTCAGAAGAATGAGGGTGAGACTATTCGGGAGTATGCTCAACGTTATTGGGAGGTGTACAATGAGATAGAAGACTGTAGTGAGCAGTTGGTCGTGGCCTCATTTAAGCTCGGTCTTTCTCCACAGAGCTGTCTAAGGCAGTCCCTCACTAAGAAGGCCATATCCATCATGTCCAAATTGATGACAAAAATCGAACAATATGCCAAAGTTGAAGAGGATATAAGTCAAGCCGAACAGAGCATGGCATCAGTTAAGCAACCAGAAGCCAGGATAAAGGGCGAAAGGACCAGAAGTCCAAGAAGGACTCCCAAGAGAAAAAGGGGTCAACAGCTTACAAAGTCTTACAAACGGTGTTCAAAGAGCCTCTACATAAACTCTTATACCAAATAAAAGACAACCCCTATTTTCAGTGGCCGCCCAAGTTGATTGGCGATCCGAACAAATGAGATCCGAAGAGAAAGTGTCACTACCACCGAGATTATTGCCATCTGACTGGGGAATATCGAACATTCAAAAAGAATTTTGAGGATTTAGTCCGAGCAAGGCACCTCCTAAAGTTCATTGGCCTTGGCTCTTGTCACCACATCAAGAAATTCACTACTCCATAGCTCATTCAATGAAGGTAATCACTAAATACCCACTTCAAGCATTATTTCAAAATGCAAATTTCTTGGGAAGAATAACGAGGTGGGTTGTGGAGTATGGAGAGCATGACATATCATTCTCCCCTAGGACACTCATTAAAGGTAAAGTTTTGGCCGATTTCATCGTTGAATTCAACCAATAAAAGAGCTCGGCTGGGAACGATGGACTGTTCGCCGAACAGGTCTCGTGAGAAGAAGACTTAAATGAGGATGCGTCAGAAGCAGTGTAGAGATTGTACGTAGAGGGCTGCTCCAGTAACAAGGGAGTAGGACCAAGCGTGGTACTCTATAACCCTGAAGGAGTCCTCATGGAAAGAGTAGTTCGGCTTGACTTTCAAGCCACAAACAATGAGGCGGAATACGAAGCCCTCTTTGCCGGACTTCGTGATGTCAAAAAGTTGAGAGCCTAGAAGGTCAATATTTATTGTGATTCACAACTAATTGTTAACCAGCTCAAGGTGGAGTTTATAGTTAGGGATGACAGAATGCAGGCATATGTTCGGCTGACTCAACAGTTAGCCAAGAGTATCCCATATTATGAGATCATCCAACTCTCATTCAAGGAAAACAACCATGCAGATTCTTTGGCATGCCTCGCATCAGCATAAACTCTAAAGAAAAGAGAGTAAATACCATGGAAATCCTCCACATCCCAAGCACGATTGCCAACGAAGAGAAGTAGGCCTTCTGCTCGGAGTGGGGACTGAGCTGGATGGATCCCATAAGGAACTACTTGACCAAAGGTGAGCTCTCATCCGACCAAAAGGAAGCTCGGGGATACGAAGAAAGACATGCCGATTTTGGATCTCGAGTTCGGGGGATCTTTACAAGAAATCCCTCACAGGCCCTACCTTTTTGCGTGCATCCGAACAAAGTTCAACATCTTTTGTTTGAAAATCTACTAAGGGATTTGTGACAACCATACAGACGGGAGGTCCCTAGCTCACCGAGCAATCTCTCAAGGCTATTGGTGGCCCTACATGCAGAAAGACGTGGAGCAGTACGTCCAGAAATGCAAAAAGTGCCAAAGATTTAATCCGAATAGACATGTGCTCACCAAAGACCTTTCACCGTTGACCAGGCCATAACCCTTTGCACGGTGAGGATTTGACATAATAGGCCCCTTTCCAAAGGCCATAAGGAACAGAAAGTATGTTCATGTTGCCACAGACTATTTTATTAAATGGGTTGAGGCAAAAACTTTAGCCAACATCAGAGACGTTGATGTCAAAATGTTCACATGGAAGAATATTATTACTCAATTCGGCATACCCCGAGCAATCATTTCTGACAATGACACTCAATTCGACAGTTCAGTATTCAAAAGCTTCTACACTGGCTTAGGAATCAAGAATTACTTCATTACCCTGACCTATCCACAAAGCAACGAAAAAGCAGACGCCACAAATAAAACCATCATCGATGGGCTCAATAAGAGTTTAGAAGTTGCCAAGGGGAGATGGGTGGAGAAACTCACCTCAATGTTATGGACATATCGAGCAACCTCAAGGAGGCCCACAAGGGAGACCCCGTTCCCCATTTTCCCTAGCTTATGGAGTAGCAGCAGTGATACCTCTAGAAGTTAAATTACTAAAAATTCGAATATAAGTCAGTACGTCTGAGCTAAATGCACTAGCCTTGGTCATGGACCTAGACCTAGCCCAAGAGCGAAAGGCAATGACAGCCATTAAATTGGCATCCTACCAATAAACTCTGGCCAGAGGACACAACAAAAAGGTCAGACATCGCGAGTTCGGCAAGGGAGATCTGGTCATAAGAAAAGTCCTCCGTCATATGAAAGACCCTGTTTATGGGAAGCTCGGGCTGAACTGAAAAGGTCCTTACAAAGTTACTGTCACGCCCCAAACTCCGAATTATGCGAAAAGCCCATAAACTACCACTAAAACCTCCTAAGCAAAAGGGATGAAAGCCATAAAGCCCAAACGAGGCTAAAACCTTTGTAAACTGCACTACCGAGGGTTACAGCCCCAAAAGCCAAGCCTTTAAAACAACATACACAGTTTGGATAAAAAAAAATCTTTTGTTTTTAAAGGAAACTTAAGTCGTTCCAAAATCTTCCTCAAAGCACAAGAATTTAAATGAAGCAAAAATCATTTAAAAATTTCTTTTTGTAAACCGTTGAATCACGTAACGAAAAACGTAGTAAGAACTACAAAAAATAACAATCAACCCATGGTTCTCTCGAAACCATAAATCATGCATACCTCGGCCCACGGTCAAAAAAAAAATACATATACTTTATAACATGTTATATCAAAACATTAAACATATACAAAGGTATAAAGTACATATCAAGACAAAACAAAAATCTTGACATCGGGCACCTCCGGGCACCTTACGGTCAACCTACAGGACCACGTTCAACTGAAAAAAATTTTACAATAAAATCTCATAACGTGAGCCGAAACCCAATTAAAATAGACTATAAAGCCCGTAAAGTAAGATATGCAATCACATAGCATATAGACTCAACCACATGAGCCAAAAAGGTTTTTCAACAGGTTAACACGAGTCTCAAAACAATTTTTCATCCTCAAAACCAGCATTTTAACAAATGCGAACATTGCTTCACACTTAAGGAAAAACAGTAATCAAAATGTGATTTTCCACTCGGACCACACAGCCGAGAACAAAATGCTATTTTTCCACTCGGATCACACAGTCGAGAAAAATAAAAAATAATAATTCTTATGTACCGACTCTGTCACACACATGGAAAAAGGCAACAACTACAATCTCTTATCCGTTATCTATCCCTGAATCATTTAAGACCAGGTAGATAATGATAAGTTCTATACGGAGTCACAATAACGTAAACTACTTAGTTTACGGGCCCAAAACCTGAAGGTACTAAACACCCACCACCTTGTATACGGGGGATTAACCCGAAGGCACGAAGGTACCTACTTTATGCACATTTTCGAATTTCCACCGAGGGGCAATATAGGCCCACATCCACACACACTATCACGGCACATCTATAGAACCATTTAAAAATCAGTACATAACTCAACTACGAAAAATCATAAAGCAGTTATACATCAACATGTATAAAAAGATCCAACATCCATCAACCATAGAGATGAACTAGCATTTAAAACATGTTTCGATCGTTTCCAATAAAACATTTAAAAGCTGAGATTCAACCCTGAGGGTTAGCTCCGAACCTCCAAAATATAGATTTTTTCACAAAACGCCATCTTTTTCGAACTCCCCCTTTTTGAAAAAAAGAGTTATGAACCCCACTATGCATGAATAAACATCACATTCTAGGAAACCACGGGCTTAAAGAACTCACCCCGATCTTAAAACTCTTCTTCTCACACAAAGGAAGAAAATGGTCAACACCAACAAAAGAAGTGTCAACACAAATAGAAAAGGTGTCGACACAAACAGTAGAGGTGTTGACACAAACATCAAAGATGTCGACACAAAAGAGCCGAGAGATTCAACGCAACAGCAACCGAATGCTCAACACCAACAGAAGAAAAAAGTGTCGACACTAATAGAAAAAGTGTTGGCACAAATAGCAAAGTGTCGATACAAACAGAAAAGGTGCCGATACAAAAACCTAAAATTCTCAAATTTCTGAGCAGGCAACTGGGTAACGGTAAAAAGTAAACCCTAACGTTGAAAAAAACTTCTCAGCCCAAATTAAACTAGCCAAACACCCCTTTTCAACCCATGGACATACACAATCCCAAAACAAGAAGAAAATACCGAAAAGAATGGCTTAAAACCCATTTCACCAACCAAAATCAACAAAAAAAGATTTTTTAACCAAAAACCAACCTTTCGAAACATAAACCGATTTTTCATGCATTTTTAAATGGTAAAAATATGTATAATTGCACGTAACACTCTTTAAAGACAAGATAATCTAGGATCCTATCTCGTTGAGTCAAAAACTCGAAACCTTAAACTCCGTAAAAAAATAAACTTCGTCAAAACAAAATTCCGTCCGGATGAAAGCGAAGCTCTCGACGATGATACTAAGGATCTGCTACTCGATCGCCAAAAATCGAGCCCGAACCCACCAGAAAACTAGAGAGAAAGCAGAGGTTTTTGGTTGGAAAAGAAAGCTTAACCTTCAAGTTTTAAAAAATATTTTCACTAAAATATCTAAGGCTAGATATTTATAGGCCACGAATATATATATATATATACATATATATATATATATATATATATTAAAATCCCATAGCACAACCCCCAACGGTCCCGGTATCCTACTCAACATGCATTTTTAAGCTCGAACATGCATAAAATATACATAAACGTAAAAATAATAAACAACACGTCGAAACGTCCCAAAAATTGAAACGGGTCAAGGTCTCACAATTACTTCCAAGGCAGGAACTAGAGCTTACAACTTGGAAGACAAAAAGAGTAGGCCCATACTAAGGTCGTGGAACACAAATAACTTGCGTAATTTTTATTTTTAAAATTCTTCATTTTTTATAATTTTTTAGTTTGGCAATAAAGCATCATTGCTCGGCAAGAATTCAAAGTTTTTACCGAAGAGTCTTCTTTACAAAAACTTGGGAGACACAAATACCATACCCTCTAGTAAAAAAGCCTAAAAAGGCTAAATTCGAAATTTATCCGAACTAACTAAGCGCTGAGTATGGAAGTTTAATCCCTTAATTGGGAAGAAAAAACCTAAAAAGACTAAGTTTAAAGTATATCCGAACTAATTTACCCCTGAATATGGAAGTTCAATCCTTTACTTGAGGAGAAAAAGCCTAAAAATGCTAAGTTTGAAGTTTATTTGAATTAACTAAGTCATGAATGTGGAAGTTCAATCTCTTACTTGGAAAGGAAAAGCCTAAAAGGATTAAGTTCGAAATTTATCCGAACTAATTGATCCCAGAGTATGGAAGTTTTATCCTACACTCGGGAAAAAAAAACTTGGCCTAAAATGGTTAAATTCATACATGCAGAGCAATACATAGCTAAGAAGACAAGAAGAAATTTCCCATTAAAATAAAGGGGGCCAAAATCCCTGAAGCTATAAAAAGCCCTAAAGGGCAACATTGACATGAAATAACTTAAGGCACTAAAGCCTTACAAAAAAAAGGGATGGGAAAGCCCAAGACTCTTTTAGGAATTCCTCCATGGTCTACACGGGGGTGCCCACTTCATCAGCACGGACTTGGACATTTAGCTAAGCTTTAGGCGCTGCCACTCCATCATCCCATGTAGCGAAAGGGTTGTCGGTCTCCTCAGCAACTCGATCTTTGACACCTTCTTCTTCAGTCTGCTTGCTGGGCAGAAGGACCTCTAAATTCAACGGGGAGGATGCCTAAACCACAGCAGCCTTGAGGGCTGCTTCCCACGCAAACTTGAAGATGATGTCTCAGATCTAGGGGATTTGAGACTTGTAGTCCTTAATTGCCTCTGCCACATCCTCCAAATAAGCCTTGGAGGTCTCCTGCTTCGCCTGAGGAAGTTAAGCCTCTGTTTTTCCAAGCAAGGCTTGAGGAACTATGAAGGCATCTTCTTTCTCCTTCAGTTGCCTCTGCCAGGGGAGCTCTTTAACTTCCAGCTCGGATAAGCGAGCTTGAGCAGCACTGAGAACTTTGTCTTTCGTTCGGATATTAGCCTCCAATTGGGCTAGTTGTTAGAGAAAAAAGTGGTTTTTCTCGCAGAGATTGACTAGTTCAGCTTCCTCTGCTCATCCCTCTCCGTAGCAGCCATTAAGCGTTGGAGGCTCTGCATACCGAAGAAAAGCACAAGTGATTTGGATTGAACAAGAAGGAAAAGTAAAAGCAAAGAGAGTTCGAAGAGTACCTAAATGGAGTAACAGATTGATGATTTGACGAGGTGCTTATGGCGAAGTTTGCGGACCACCTCCACGTCATCGGTAAGCAACAAGGCCTCGGATTGGCCAAACACAGTCTTCGGGAACTTAGCCTCATCATCTACGGTGATCAGCCGATCACCCCTCTTCAGTTCAGGGGTGGACTGTTTGCACCCCAACAGCATCAATAGCTGTCTTTCCTTTCTCTTTTTTATTTTTCTTCCTCTTGCCTTGACCCTTTTCCTTTGGAGAGGAGCCCCCATCTTTGTTCAACCTCTTCAATGAAGGCTGAGACGATGCCTTGGAGATCTTGGTGGCACCCTGAGTTAGTCTGGCAGCGAGGTCCACTTGAGCTGCAGGTACGACAGTAACTTTTTTTTAGAGCTCCCAAGAGTACGGAACTCATTGAGGTTGGCCGTGGAAGCCTTCCTTTGTGCCATCTCAAATATGTCGGCAAGGTTTAACGTATATATAGAAGAAGAGGATGAGCAGATTACCGTGTACTATGCGAATGAAGGACTGGGTTCGTCTTGTAGAAGTGGCAGTTATGCAATTGTCACCTACCTCTCTGCTCTCGTGAACGGTATGACAATAGCTTCTGGGACTTTCATTGGATTCGAAGCAGCGATGGTGATGCGGACTCCTGAAGTGTTTGGCCTGATGAAGCTCTAGAAAGTGGGCACGTACTGGAGCAGAATATGAACAGCTCGGCCCAGTATCATCTGTTCGGGTAATCCCTCGTACGCCCACACCTTCTTTAGGTCCTCAAGATGGACGTTGGGCAAAGGACCACAAGCCGGGTTGTTGGCAATAGCACCTATGCAGAAGAGAAGAAGACAGAAGAATTTGGAAAAACAAGGAAGTATTGAGCTGAGTGGGAGATAATGACAAATAAGTGGTGATGAGAACTAGTAGGGCCAAGTCCATTCTTTTGAGGAACCGTGAAGATGTCATGCACCTCATTGGGGCCGAACTCAAAATTCTTGATTATGTAGAGAAAGTCATCATCAACGTCATTTCCTGAGTTTGGTAGTTCAATCACAAATTTCTCGCTCGCCCTTCTGGCTTTGAGATAATATGACCCCGTGGAATGCTTGACCATATTATAGCAATAGACGATATCCCAGATACCGAGAATGGTATCCAAGATTCGGTTTAACTCTACAGCACCCATTACCACTCTAAAACATTAGAGGATGCCTGCATTGAGCTCACCTGTAGTGCCGAAGTACTCAGTGAAGCAATGGATGGAGTGTGAACCGAACTCCCCCTTCCAGTATGATAACTAATGGAAATGGGAGCTTTTTCCAGTTCCCCTCGCTCGAGTTATCAGTGTTAGCCAAGGTGATGCCGACGTCGTCAGGGATTTGGTACCGGCGCCAGAAAATCTACATTGCCTCTGACGTCGCTACTAGTTTTCTAAGCTTCCCCATCATGGTTTAAGGTTTTAAGATGGAAAACAACAGAGGAAGAGTTGAAGAAGAAGATGGGCAAAACTTATCTCAAAGCGCAAAAAGGGGTAATTAAGAGAAAAGAAATGCTTACTGGTCACCGAAATCTGGGTTTCTTCGTCGATTTCTGGGTTTTACTCTCGTCGGAATCTGGGTATGCTCGTCGAAAGTCACAAGAGAACTCGAGAGGTTCGAATATGGCAAAAAAGGAGGAATGGCGTCTGAATCGGGTTTTTATACCCATCAATGTGAAAACACAGGCGCATTAATGCGTCGTATGAATTAAAGCACGCGTTGGTCACTAGAACGACGCATGACCTTTCAAGCTCTAGTCATAGTTAAAACCCAATATATTAGTAGTAGCATACAAGTTTCTTTATATAACATACAAAATTTTCATATCCCACAAATGTAGGAGGAGATATCACAATATCTCCAAGTTCTTCCCCTAGTTGAGATATAGATAGCAGTCCATTAGAAGACACAAAGCATGTCACGCCCTCAAAACCCGAGGCACTTGAAGAACTCATAAAAATCTTACAAAAGGACCCCAGGGTTAGAGGATTACAAAAAAAAACAAGTCCCACCGAAGTTAAAACCACGTTCCACCAAAGTTTCATCAAACCCATTTGAAAATCTTATAAGAAAACTGGATTTACTTTCATAGTTCCAATCAAAACTATTTTCACAAAATAATTTTAGAAAAGAGAGTTATTCATTGAAAAAAAGACTCTCGGAGCTTCAATTTGAATATAAGGGGGTCCCAAAATGGAGCTCGCATCAAAAGGACTAAGGAGTATATACTCAAGTACCTGAAAAGGACTATGGAGTATATGTTGGGGTACCAGGCTGATAGTCTTGTACCTCTTGGGTATACTGACCCATATTTCCAGACAGATAGAGATTCTAGGAGGTCCACCTCAGGCTATGTGTTTACCTTCGGAGGTGGAGCCAACAGTTGGAGGAGCGTGAAGTAGTCTTGTATTGCTGACTCTACCACGGAGGCAGAATATGTTGTAGCTTCGGAGGCAGAATATGTTGCAGCTTCGAATGTGGTACCCTCGGTACAATCGCCTATTGTACTCTATTGTGATAATAGTAGAGCGATTGCGAACTCGAAAGAACTAAGAGTCCACAAAATGGGAAAACACATTGAGAGAAAGTATCATCTCATCTAGGAGATCGTGCAGCGTGGAGACGTGGTAGTTTCCAATATAGCATCTGCGGATAACCTAGCGGATCTTTTTACAAAGGCATTGTCTCATAAAGTCTTTAATGACCATGTAGAAAGGTTAGGTGTCAGGTGTGTTCCTGCATGGCTTTGAGTATAAGTGGAAGATTATTGGGAATGTATACTGAAAAGTCATGCTTTCTTATGTATTTTATTCTGGATCCCTCGCATATTAATGAGAAATATTTGAGATAATTTTGCGTTTATGGTTTCATATTTATATCTGTAATATATGAATTCATAGTTTGTATATTCTATCCAGTTTTTGACTCGGTGTGTGCTGCACAGAAGATCGGGTCAAAGGTTCTGGTAGATTATATAGGTAGGCTCACAATCGTAATGGACCCGAACATTCCATCGATACGATTGTAGTACATCGTTATAGTAGCTGGTCTTAGTTAGGTCGAACGGATCGAATTCTGGTTTTGAATTCGATGTTTGAGCTCGATGTGTTAGTACACTTGGAGTGTATTGAGCGGGATCAACGGAATGATCGATTCTAAACCGACTCTATGAATTGATCCACATCCCATATTATCATGTATTGCACGAACTCTTAATCCCGAAGTGATTGATTAATTGTGTTCAGATAATGTAGAGTACTTTGAGTCGTCAATGGTTAAGATTTCCTTCATGAGATCAACAATACCGATGAGTTGGGTACGGATATTATTTATTCGATGATTGATAATCTGTTGACGAAAATCACGTCTGATTTAGGTTGAGAAGTTTCTTCTCGTGTGCTTTGCTTATAAGTTTGATTATGCTAAATCTGTACGGTAGATCTTCGATTCAGAATATCAAAATGTTAAGCGGTGCAATTGCGAGGAGAAGAAGATAATCAAATTGGGTTGTCAGTAACCTAATTGGTTTTACGGGAAACCATATCTTGAACGTGGGGGGAATTCAGTACATTTGAAAATTGGAGACTCAAGACATAATTTGACTTAGGAGCGGGAGTTCAGTAAGGACCTTTAGTGGAATAAGTTCAAGTTCGTACAGGAAAGGATCTAGCTCGGGGACAGAGAAAGGAATATCTAATTTTCTCGTACGATTAACCCGAGTCCTATACTTTCTCGTGATCCCTCACGAAACCCATTATGCGCAGGGATATTTTTCTTGTTGATTTTGATAATTATTTAATTTAATTTGAATACCGGTTTTACCGTCGAAAATATTCAAAAATTAAATTGAATTAATGAGGAGTGATTTTGGTATTTGGCACACCTAGGGATTACTCCCTAAGTGGCCGGCCCTAGGAGATGGAGGGCTTTATTAAATGTATTAAGTATATCTCTTTATATATTCTTTTAGGAAGGAGTGGATATACTTAATATATTTTTTAAATATTCATATATATCAAGAGGAGGCTAATTATGAAAAATCTAACCCAAATTCTCCCATATAGCCGCCGGCCACCTCTCCTTTTTGGCAATAAATTTTGCCTTTTTGGAGATCATTGTGTGAAAAGATACTAAGGTAGGAAGAACAATTCGATCGGAATCGATGCCCACACAGCATGATCATCGTAGTGCGTCCGGGTCATATACGTGAGAAGGTTGCAAGGTCGTCTTCAACATATTTGAGATTTCTAAAAACTTATCGACAAGTTTCATAGAGGTATCAAAAAAAAAAATTTCCGCTGCGCGACTCTCTCTACAACAATGGTATTAGACCCATGGTTGCGTTTTTCATGAAAAACTATTATACTAACCTCAGTTTTGCAGCTATAAGTCGTTACGATCCTACTATATGATTAAATGAATGAATATTTTACTTATATCGTTATCATTTTCATATATCTCAATAGTTTTTGTTTCGAGATTAGACTGATTGTACACTTCCTACGTGGGGTATAGGATTTTGGCGATATAATATAATATTCTACTTCATTTTTTTGGATCTTCAACATAATCGTGTCATGGAATACGGAGATCGAAAGCGAGACGAAAATGGATGAAAGGGGCGGCGGTAGCAGCATAAGGCAGCAGTAGAGCGCCGACTTCGGGGCTCGTTTTCGGGGCTTTTGGCAATCTTTTTTGACGCGATTTTTTCACTGAAAAAAAGGTTGTCCGCTGGCTATCCGATGGTGGTTTGGTTGCAGTTCGGCGACGGCGGGAAAGAGGTCAAAAACGGCTTCAAAGTTCGGTGCACACAATGGAGGCACTACAGAATTTCGACCCTTTGAAGATTTTTTTGAGCCACTTCGACATCGTATTTTGACATAATTTTTTTCGAAGATCAAGATCTCGATGTACTCTACCTACCATAATTTTTGGGGGTTCAACAATGGCGGCAAGGCGGTCAAACAGTGCTTGGAAGATGGTAGCGCAGGGCTGCCAAAGGCAGCATAATTTCAGCCCATTTAGGGGACTGTTTGGCTGATTAATTTTCAATTTTTTTGGCATTTTCAGCGGAGGGTCGTGGCTGTGACGGTAATCCGGAGGCTGAGAAAATGATTCGGGTATTTAACGGCTCGTTTAGAGTTCCAAAATCTTAGGCATTTAATCTTTAATTCGAAACAGTCTGATTAAAATATTAAACGGACAGATCGGATCGTAACGACTAATTATATTTACTTTGTTGTTATTTAATTATTTATTTAATTATTTTATTTTACTGCGTGGATGATTTTTTTAATTATTTTTCCTTTTATACTTGATTTTTATTATCGAAAATATATTAGAAAAAACGATTTTATAAAATGAATAATCCTAACAATATTTTAAAATGAAAAAATAAACAGATAATTATTTAGTTAATTTTTGTGTTCAAATTTATTAAAAACTTTTAATTAAAACCCGGGTAATTAATTTGTTTTGCAAAATTAAATAAGGAAACTCTTTGTTTATTTTATTATAATTAAACAAAAAATATTTTAATTGATTAAAATCGAATTTATTTTAATCAGAAATTAAAATATATTTAATCGTTTAAAATAAACAAAAATGAAAAACTCTCGATTTTTAAAATAATAAGTGGCAGAAGGGTTTTGTCACAGTTAAATTCTACGGTCTCCATTACACGTTTATAGAAAATGTGATTATAACTTGCGCGTGGACTTCGATTTTCGGTCTCCATACGGAAGGATTATAGTCATCGTATCTACGGTAAGAATCTTCGAAAGAAGTAGATTTAAGAATAGTGCGAAACAGAGTTCGTACACACAGGATCCGGGGCTTTGACACGGTGTTTTTCAAATCATGAATAATGGTTATACACTTAACCCGTAAATAAAATATTCTCCTTAAGGTGTTACTATTTTTATTTGTGGGTACCAAAATTTATTGGTTATTTAATTTTCTTAGAATGTCATATATCAAGAATGAAAAATTTTATAGTTCTTTGTTCGTTAATTGTTAGACGTTCACACTACGTGGTCTATCAATTGATGTCATTTTCTTAGAATGTCATTTTTTATTATGAGATTTGGTTTCGACAGTAAATTAATAGACTGGTATGTCTGTCCAGACGAGTGTTGATTAGTAGACGTCCACACTACGTGGCCTGCATAGTCACGAAGGATTCGGAGTGCCAATAATTCTTTTTAAATTAAAAGGTTGAGGGACCCCAATTTGATAAAAGAATTAAATTTTTTTTTTATTTCTCAGGATTTAATAATGGGATCATTCAATTCACTAGCGGCCATTCTCAAGGAACATAAACGTACTGGACCAAACTTTATCATATGGAAATGGAATCTCGATATTATTTTGACTTCTGACGACTATATATTTGTGTTGCATGAACCCTGCCCTCCCACTCCTCATAATGGATCCACCGAACAGGAGTTCCAAGCTTATAAAGAGTGGGAGAAAGCTGATAGGATGGCAAACTATTACATCCTAGTATCTATGTCGGATGCTCTACAAAGCCAACATCAGACTATAGCATCTGTAGCTGAGATCATGTTGACTCAAACAGAAATGTTTGGTGATCAGGATTGGGCAGCAAGATAGGTGACCATGAGGGGTCTCATGAACACAACCATGACTCGGGGTACACTTGTATGGGACCACATTTTGAAGATGATCGGTCTTCTTAACGAGTTAGAAATCCTTGTAGCAGAAATCGATGCAAAATCCCAAATCAATATCGTGCTCCAGTCACTTCCTGATTCGTTTCAACAATTCTGACTAAACTACACTATGAACAAACTGGATTTTTCTCTCGCGGAATTGTTGAAAAAACTACAGGTAGCAAAAAGTGTTATGCGCACGCCAACCCAAGCATTTGTTGCTGAAAAGGCTTTAACTTGTAGGTCAAGAGGTGGCAAGAAGAGAAGAAAGGGCGACAATATGAAAATGCAAGGAAAGTTAGCAAGGCTAAATCATTACTTACCAAGGCAAAGGTAAAGACGCCTTAGCACAAGTGCTTTTTTTTGTCAGAAGTTGGGACACTAAAAGTGAGACTTTCATAATCGGAAGAACAAGCAAGCAGCAGGTATTGCTTTTACTCTAGTAGTTGAATCATGTTTTGCGGTTGTATCTACGAAAACCTGGTGTGTAGATACGAGAGGCACTAATCTTATCTATACTTTTTTGCAGGGGTTCCAGGTAATCAAGCAGCATAGAGAGGGCGAGGTCTAGCTTCATATTGGAAATGACTCCCAAGTGTCTGCTGTTGTAGTGGGAAAAGCAGTTCTTTATTTCGGTAAAAATAAAAGTTTAATTTTGAAGAAAAATTTTATATGTACCTCAAATTAGGCGAAACTTAGTTTCGATTTTCTGTTTGGGGAATGATGGATATTATGTTTTTCTTAATAAGTTTTCATGCAGTATTATGGTTGAAAAATAATTTATCTGTCGTGGTACATTGAAAAATGCTCTTTATATTTTACATCATATTATTTCTACTGATAAAAATAATGAGGTGAATAATTTACATATTTTATGACTTAAAAGGAACGTTTCCTTCTTGAACCAAACGTTATTTTGGCATCTTCGTTTGAGTCATGTTAATCTAAAAAGGATACAAAGACTGGTTCAAAATGGACCTTTGAATTCATTGAAAGTGGAGGCACTTCCAGTCTGCGAATCCTGTTTAGAAGGTAAATTGACCAAGTGGCCATTTACGGCCAAGGGACTCATAACGAAAGAAGTGTTGGGATTGGTTCACTCTTATTTATGTGGTCTCATGAACATCTAGGCAAGAGGTGGGTATGAGTATTTTGTCACTTTACTGATGATTACTCTAGGTATGGATACGTTTACCTGCTTCACTGCAAGTCTGAAATCTTTAAAAAATTCAAAGTGTTTAAGGTAGAAGCAGAGAAGCAAACAGGTAAAAGTATCAAAATCCTACGATCTGATCGTGGAGGTGAATACCTCTCTTGGGAGTTCATGGACTACTTATCAGAACTTGGGATAACTTCTCAGTTATCTACACCAGGTATGCCTCAGCAGAATCGTGCAGCAGAAAGGAAAAATAGGATGCTTAAGGAGATGGTGAGGCACATGATTTGTTATTCAGATTTACCACATTCGTTTTGGGGGTATGCAGTAGAAACAGTGGCTTATATTCTGAATTTGGTGCCTATTAAGGTAATTTTTGGAACCACTTTGGAGTTATGGATTTGGCGTAAGCCAAGTCTTAAATACTTTTCGACATGGGGTTGCCCAGCACACGTATTGGTGAGAGATACAAGTATGGTGGAACCGAAGACATATGGCTGTTTCTTTGTAGGATGCCCTAAAGAAACTAAAGATGGTTTATTTTATGATCCTAAGAGTCAGCAAGTATTTGTTAGTAGAAATGCAACATTTTTTAAAGAGAATTATGTAATAAATCACAAACTCCAGTCACATGTTGTTCTTGAAGAGGTGAGAAATGAGAATTTGGTACAACCGAAATACATACCTAATGAATGGAATGAGATACCACTTATCGTGAGTACACAGTAGGAGTTTCGTCGTAGTGGGAGGATTGTTTATCAACCCGAGAGATTCATGTTCTTTGGAGAGACTTACGACAAGATTCCGGAAGAACATAACACCGAACCCAGAAACTATATTGAAGCATTACAAGACAATGATGCAGAATTATGGAAAAAGGCTATAGAATCTGAGATAGAATCCATGTACTCTGATTAGGTCTGAGAGCTTATAGATCCATTAGATGGGATAAAATCCATTGGGTGCAAATGGATCTTCAAGAAAAAGAGATGAGTGGACAGGGAGGTAGAAACCTTCAAAGTTAGGCTTGTTGCGAAAGAATTTACTCAGAAAGAAGGGTTCGATTATGAGAAAACCTATTCGCCGGTGGCTATACTGAAGTTCATTCGGATTCTCTTATCCATTGCAGCTCATCACGATTACGAGATTTGGCAAATGGACGTCAAGACGGCATTTCTTAACGGAAGTCTTGACGAGAACATATATATGATGCAGCCAGACGGATTTATAGGAAAGGGCTAGGAGCACATGATGTGCAAGCTTAAGAAATTCATTTATGAGCTTAAGCAATCATCAAGGTCATGGAATACTCGATTTGATCAGGCGATTAAAAGCTTTAGCTTTGATCAGTGTCCTATCCAGTATTGCGTGTACTGGAAGCGCGATGGGCATGCGGTGGCATTTCCAATCATTTATGTTGATGACCTTTTCCTAATCTAAAATGATGCGGGGTTGCTATCTTCGGTGATGGTGTGGTTGTCAAGTCAATTTGACATGAAAGACTTGGGAGAAGCGAGCCAAATCCTTAGGATCAAACTCGTACGAGATAGATCACGTAGGATGTTGGGTATATCCCAAGGCCGTTATATTGACTTGATTATTGCACAATTTGGCATGAAAAATTCTAAAAAATAATTTATTCCTTTTAGACATGGGATTACTGTATCTAGGGATATGTGTCCTAGGACACCTCAGGAGATAGAGAGGATGAGAGGTATTTCTTATTCTTCAACAGTAGGAAGTCTCATGTATCTCATACTCTGTACTAGACCAGATATCCGTTATGCTGTAAGTATGGTAAGCAGATATCAGTCTAATCTAGGAAAAGAGCATTAGATTGCGGTCAAGAATATACTCAAGTACCTGAAAAGGACTAGGGAGTATATGTTGGTGTACTAGGCTGATAGTCTTGTACCTCTTGGACCGAGAGTTCAGTCAGGACCTTTAGTGGAAGAAGTTCTGGTTCGTACAGAAAAGGATGTAACTCGGGGACAGAGTTAAGGATATTTGGTTTTCTCGTACGGTTAGCCTGAGTTCTATACTTTCTCGTGATCCCTCACGTAGGCCATTATGCGCACGGATATTTTTCTTGTTGGTTTCGGTAATTATTTAATTTAATTTGAATGCCAATTTTGCCGTCGAAATTTTTTTAAAATTAAATTAAATTAATGAGGGGCGGTTTCGGTATTTGGCACACCTAGAGATTACTCCCTAAGTGGTCGGCTCTAGGAGAACGTGGGTTTATTAAATATGTTAAGTATATCTCTTTATATCCTTTTTAGAAGGAGATGATATACTTAATAAATTTTTGAGATATTCATATATATCAAGAGGAGGCTAATTAAGAAAAACCTAACCCTAATTCTCCCATACAGCCGCCGGCCTCCTCTCCTCTTTGGCAATAAATTTAGCTTTTTTGGAGATCATTGTGTGAGAAGAAATCATGGAAGAAAGAACACTTCGATCAGAATCAGTACCTACACATCGTGGTCGTCGTAGTGCTTCCGGGTCATACGTGAGAATGTTGCAAGGTCATCTTCGATGTATTTGGGATTTCTAGAAATTTATCGACAAGTTTCATAGAGGTATCAAACTATTAAAATCATTATTATTTTTGTTTTTCATGAAAATCGCATATGTCGTTTTTTACGGTCACGACGTCGATTCAAAAATTTTTTTTCGCTGCGCGGCTCCCTCTCGAAAAACACAATCATTACCCTTTTTTGTTAAATCGAAGGGCGTGAGTACCTCTTGATAATCATTTCTTTTAATAATCAAGTCAAAGGACATTGGTAGATTAATATATTAGCTAAAACTTTTATGAAGAATCCTTTTTGAAAATTCCTAAGATTTTTACGTGATTTAAACCCTGCAAGGTATTTAGCACAAAACAGTCCTTTACTACAACCTAAATTCCAGAGTTTGTTGTCTTTTGTAAAATACTTTCGAAATATAAAACGAACCCTAAAATGGTAAATTTTGAATATGTTATACATTTTGAGGTCTTTTAAAAGTTTTATGAAGAACACATAGTTCGCTTCTTTATAAACAAATTGGAGTCGTGGGCATCTCATGAAAGAGCGTCAAAATAGAGAGTTAGCCCCAAATTTTGTTCTAAAAACAAAGAGTATAAAATACGTTTGTGTGTTCAAATCAACTACTTTTAAAAGATTTTTGGACAACATATAGATTTTGATATCTATAATATTTCATATGAAGAACACATTTTCATTTGGATGACAAAAATAATAGTTTTAATTTATACAAAAAGATTGGATAGAAATAGTCCTGAGAGGCAGAATCTGTTCAGCCACTTTAAAAATGCATATGGAGTATCAAACAATATGCAAATGACCTTATTTTTGGTAGGTAGATAGATAAAAATATTATCTACATTTTTTGTTAACAAACTATTTTGATTAAAGGCTCTGAAAATAGGATTTTTGCCTCTACAAAAGGAGATGGTCCAAAATTTTTATAACTCAAGTTTTATACATGTAAATAAGTTCAAATCAATTTTGTATGAAAGATAACTCAAAAATCTACCTTTGAACATAAAATTTGACCTTCGAAGATTTTTCTAAAATTAGATATAATTTTTAAAAGTAAGGTCCAACTAGCAGTGAGAATTAAAAGACCTAATCTAAGCACACCTAACTTGTTCTAGTTTTATGTATGGCTTAGATCTTAAAATTTCTTTGCTAGGATCATATTTATTTTAAAATATGTAAATTAGATAATTGTAAACAAACAACGAACGTAAAAATTAGAATAGATTATATGCATGCAAAGTTTTATACCCCAAAAAAATCATAAATGTACATCAAATCCAACTTCTAACTAATTTAACTTAATTTTTCTTTGTTTTTTGGATTTTTAATCTTCAAGAATAGAGAAAGAGAGATTAGATTTGAATTGTAAATGAAAGGTCTAGAAGAGTTTTCTTACCTTAAGTTTGATTCTTGAAAAGTTGAAGACAGCGGGCTTAAACTTTGATACAAACTTTCTCCTTTTTTTTCTTTCTTATTCTTATTTTCTTTTTCTTCTCTTTCTCACTCAATACTTAGCCAATAAAAAAGTGCAGAATTTTTTGGACTAGAAGAGTGCATATCTCTACCAAGGATTGGGGTGAATGTTTTGTAGAAAATTTTCTGATCGTGAGTGGAATGATAGCATGTAAGGCTTGACCCATTAGCATGGCATGCAAATGGTTTTGGATAGGACAATTCAATGTGCTTTGAGTGAGGGGAGAGCAATGGGGTGACCTGCCACATGCCCAAACCATGGGCCATGCTTTTAGTTTGGTGGTTTTTGTTGTATTTTTTAAATTTATGATACTATATTTATACTACATTCTTTAAAAAAAGTTCAAAAATTAATCTAATGTATATTTTTATTGACTTTTTCATATAATTAACTTAAATTATAAATTTTAAGATTAATACATTATTTTTATGATTTAAGATTAATTTTGTGAGGTTTGATTTCGATTGTGGTGAGATATTGGCCAAATTAAGCCCTTTTAGAAAGATGTATCGTTTTAACTTAAATTTTTGAATTGGTATTTATGGTTTTAATTATTTTAATACAATTGGGTAGAATTCACTTATTTTATAATTGTTTACAATATTTAGGATTAGATTAAAATTTCGCACACATAAAAACACTGAACATGATATCTAGTCTACTAGCAGTTAAATATAAGAGTGATCCGATCATACCTCTATAACGCTTTTCATCCACAACTTTACCACCTTCATTTTTATCAAGTTTTGTTGTAGGATACATTGGAGTTCCCATAGGCTTTACCATATTCACCCATCATGCTCATTTCGAATTATTCATTCATACACTTAACAAAATTCTTACAAGGAGATTCGTTAGTTGCACAAAAAAATATATCATCTACTTAAATTTGTACAACTAGTATGTCACTTTCTTGAGACTTTCTTGAGACATGATAAAAATGGTGGTATCAATTTTTTCTCTGAAAAACTTATTTTTAATCAAAAATTTGCTAAGATTTCCATATCGAACTCTAGGTGCTTGCATTAAATCGTAAAGAGCTTTGGTAAGTTTGAAAATATGCTTTGGAAAATTTAGATTTTCAAAACCAGGAGGTTGTTTCACATAAACTTCCTCCGAGTTAAAACCATTTACAAAGGCACTCTTGACATCCATTTGATAGAGTTTGAAAATTTTAAAACATGCAAAGGGAAGCAACATTCAAATGGCTTCAAGCCTAGCCGCAGGAGCAAAACTCTTATCAAAATCGATGCCTTCTTCTTGATTATAACCTTGGGCTACCAATCGAGTTTTGTTCCTAAGAACTACTCTATTTTTATGTATTTTATTTCTGAAAATACATTTTGTACCAATAATGGAGTGTTCTTGAGGTCTTAGGACTAAAGTCTAAACTTTATTTTCTTTCAAATTGGTTTAGCTTTTCTTGCATAGCCAAGATTCAAAATTCATCATTTTCGGGTTTCTTAAAATATTTTGGTTCAGTCTGAAAAAAGAATGTTAAGTTACCACGAATATTATGTAGAGAAAAGCAAGTTTTGATACCATGAGATGGATCACCAATGATTAGATCTTTCGGGTGACCATGAGCATATCTCTATTCTTTAGGTAGATCAAGATTTTCTACATTTTTAGATTCTGCAATCTGTTGGACTACATTATGTTGTGAATTTGGAGCTTTCTCTTGATTTAGCTCTTCCTTATCTTTGATGAAGATATCTTTAACACCTACTTCAAAATCTAAAAGGTTATCTTCACAAAAATCTTTTGAAGCACCAAGGTTAGTTTCATGAAAAATAACATGTATAGATTCTTCAATGACTAGGGTCCTTTTGTAGGAAACTGTATACGCTTTGCTTGATATAGAATATTCTAGAAAAATATTTTCATCAAATTTTGCATCGAACTTGCACAAAAGTTTTTTGTTGTTGTTTAAAACAAAATATTTGCACCCAAAGACGCAAAAATAATTGATGTTAGGATTTTTTCTATTCCATAACTCTTATGGGGTTTCTTGAGAGAAACTCTTATTATAGCACTGTTTACGATAAAACAAATTGTGTTGACAGTCTCCACCTAAGAGTATCGGGGTAAATTGTTTTCACAGAGAATGGTTGTTGCCATTTCTTCCAATGTCTTATTTTTTCTCTCAATAACTCTATTTTTTTTGAAGGGTTCTAGGAGTTGAGAAGTTATGGTTAATACAATTTTCATCACAAAATTTTTCAAAATTTTTATTTTTAAATTCTCTACCATGATTACTTCGGATACTTGTGATTTGAAAATATTTTTCATTTTGAACTCTCCGAGACAGTTTTGAAAAAGAGACAAAGATTTCATCATTATAAGCTAAAAAAAGCACCCAAGTGTATCTAGTGAAATCATCAATAATAACAAAGGCATATCTATTGTCTCCAAGGCAAAAAGTTCTTGTTGGACCAAATAAGTCCATATACAAAAGTTGTAATGGGCTAGAAGTTGAAATCTCACTTTTAGAATGAAAAGAGCTTCTAATTTGTTTGCCTTGTTGGCATTCATCACAAACTTTATCTTTTTCAAATTTGATTTGGGGTAACCTAATCACTAATTCATTTTTTAAAAGTTTAAAAATCAAGTTCATGTGTATGCGTCCAAGCAAACTTTGCCATAACCAACTATTATCAGTAAAGGCGGTTAAGCACTTGATGACATTCTTAGAAAGATCATTTAGAGTAAATATTTAAAAATTTTCATGCTTATGACCTTCAAGAATAACTTTGTTGTTGCTTGAATCTTCAATAACACACTTAGTATGATCAAACACAACTTTGTACCGACAAAACTCCGATATATTTTTTAAGTCTTGAAAGATAAAAAAATATATCAAGAATGATATGAAAATCAATCTAAAATGGTTCAGTCTATCCGCATATATATAGGGCTACAGTAGGGACCTAGAGAGTAATTATGAGTAAAATTTCGAATAGAACACAGATACTTACGGGTGGTTTTTGTAATTATGTAAAGTCGCCGCGGTTTCTTTAATTTTTATAAAATACTGAATTACAGTTTGCACCACAAAAAAACTATAATTGCACTCTGACCCATAATCTCAAGATCTTCTAGCATTGAGCTATTGTTATTAAATGCTTACCATTTTTTCCCACGTCAAGATTCTCGATACCTGCCAATTAAATTTAATTACTAAAAATTTAATTTAATCAGCATCTTAGTATTCCTTAAGTCCTTTCGCTTAACTTATTTGATCGATAGATAAATAAATCCATCTGTAGGGTGTGGCCCAGTCAAAACTTATAAGCATCCTTAAGCGGGTATCGTCAATCTCGATCATCGGGACTTGAATTTTGTCAATAATTAATAATTACCATATAAATAATACTACTATCCAACTCACCGAGAATATTGCCCCATATAAGATCGCACGCTCTAATGAATCAAAACAACGAATATTAAATATATGCAAATCAATAATTATTTCAGGATTAAGAGGATAAACAATATTCATAATAATATTGGAGAGTAAATTAATTTATATAGTTAGTAGTCAGTACTAAATTAATTACCCAAATATCCCGTTCAATACACACAAAGTGTACTGGCACAGAGAGCCAGAACAATAGACGACGCTATTATCTGTACCCCGTAACTAATACAAGCCTACAAAAATTCTGTGCCACAGTCGTACCGATGGTTTGTCTATTTTTATTTAAACTGTGAATATAAAACTTATATTCTGCAAGAACCTAAAATTTGGTCTTCTGTGTGTAAGCCGTACTCTGCACACCATATTCAATAATATACAGAATATCGAATATCCATGCATAACAAAAAATGATATACATATATTGCTTATAAAGATTCTCATAAAATAGAAAATTAATTTTATTAAAAATAAAATTAAATACTAAAAATATGATTTTAAGCATACCAACCATAACACTGAGAACTTTCAGCTTTGATGTGTCCAGCCTATTGAACTCATTTGGGTCAAGTGAGCAATATAGGAGATTCATGGCTTTAACATTCTTTTGTGTCTCCTTATTGTTATTTTTAGTCTATTCAACTTCTGGTTTAGGGACAACAACCCTTCAACAGTTTTGGTAGGTTTTTTGGGTCCATTTATGATAACCCGCCAAAGATCATAATCTACGGTTTGAATGTAAATTCTCATTCTAGTCTTTCAATGATTATATTTTATTCCATTGAACAAAGTGGGTCTGTTGGTAGATTGACCTTCAGATTGGGCTGGTCTAATACTAGTGTTTGCCATATAAAACTCTTAAACTGTTAAGTCAAAAGTAAGAGTCCAAGCTATGATACCAATTGTTAGATCTAGGCAACCCAATATGGGAGGTGAATTGGATCTGATACCAATCTCTCTTGAACTCTTCTTTGATGAGATTCACTCATTCACTCAAAGGCTAAAGGGTGAGTCCCCATTGATTACAATAAATAAGATGTAATAAATGAAGAACACTCACTCTCTTTACAAAATTGATTTACAATAAATAAAATGGTAAAGAGAGATGAGGAACAAGAACATTAGTTGCAGCAATAAATGTGAGCTTGATGATTTCTGAGATTTATTTAAGCAATGGAGTAGTAAATGAATGTGTCCAACCTTTTTAAATGCTGAGAATTAACTCCTTATATCAGTTTTTGTATATTCATGACCGTTAGAGGTAGGTGGAAGCACTAAATGTCAAAAATTCAACCCTTGAGATCTGCCGTATTATGAATTTTTATCTTTAGAATCGACAGAAATAGTTTTGGTGTCGACACAAAGTGTCTAGGGCAAGGTTCTTCAAGTGGTTCGGTCTACATAAATCTTCTGATTGGTCAACACAAATTCTGCACTTTACCTTCCAACGTTCTGGGGTCGACCCAAATGAATTTGGTGTCGACTCGTTTACAACTTCAGCATCCGGAGGAACAACTTTGTGTCGACTCAACTTGCCTTTGGCGTCGACATAAAATTTTTACAGAAAACCTCGGTACTTTTGTGTCGACACAAATGTGCTTTGGGGTCGACACCAAAATTCTACAGTCAGCTTTGGTTGTTTTGTGTCGACATAAATCTTCTTGGGGTCGACACGAAAATCCTATAGGCAGGCTCGACACTTTTGGGTTGACACGATTTGTCTTGGGGTCGACACTAAAAATCTGCAGGAAGTTTCGGTTGTTTTGTGTCGACACAATTTTCATTTGTGTCGACACAATTTTCATTTGTGTCGACCCAAACCTCCAGAAACCAAAAGTGAGGATCACTTTTGTGTCGACATAAATCTGGTTGGTGTCGACTGAAAATGAGTTCTGGACACTTCGGCACTTTTGTGTTGATACAAAACTAGTTTGTGTCGACACCAACTTTTTGGTACCTAAAGATCAACTTAAAAAATAGTTTTGGTGTCAAACCATTTGATCAATAGGTGTTGACACACTTGATATGCTTCAAATATACTTTATCTTAAAAGTGTTTGACTTAATTTTCAATTAAGATCAAAATAAAAATATTCTAATTAAAGAGTACTTAAGTGTTTGAACATTTGAGTTAAAAGTCATTCTTTTTTTACTAAGGTATCAATTTTGATTGCTCAAAATGTGTTAACACTTTAATTTTAAAAATATAAAATATTATCCATTTAAAATCATTTATTCTTAAAAAATAAATTATAAAAAATCATCAAAATCAAATTAAAAAACCATTTGGCTAACAATCTCTCCCTTTTTGATGATTACAACCATATTACTATTTTCTAAAAAATAGTTTAAAATGATTTTCAATAAGAGTTCTCCACTTATCAATATTCCTTAAATATTAAAAGCAATTTGATCATCTAGGCATACAACAGAGTCAAAGCATATGATTTTTAACATAATTTAGATAAGAGATCAAGAAACAATCAGAATTTATTCTAATTTGTGTAAAATGGTGAATTTGTGCAAAGTAATTTACACATTCAAATTTTATATTTAATCCATTCAACCACACATTATATGAACAACAAGATATAATCAATCACAAGAATAACCATAAGAACAATATTTACCATTCGCCAAAAAGATTTGTTCAAGCGTCCACAGCAATTAAACTATTCATTCCATGTAAGCAATGTACGTTTAAATGAAAAAACTATTACAACTTCTTCTTCCAGCAAAAAAGAAATGTATGTTAGCTCCCCATGTTTTCTTTTCTCCCATTTTTCTTCTTTGTCTTCTCCCCTTTTGAAATCTTCAAAAAGTAGGATTATTGATCGTCCATGAATTTCTTGAAATCCTTATGGGCTTTTGCTTTCTCTTTGCTTGCGGAGGCTCATTTTTTGGCGGCGCGTGATTGTTCGTCTTTGACTTTTCCAGCTGCGAGGGCTTTCCAGCGAGCTACCATAGCCAGGTCTGCTTCGCGCTTGAGTCTCACTGCTTTTTCTTCTTTTGTTTCCTTGGTCTTGAATTGATTTGCCCGTGCCTCTTTTAGCAATTTCAAGTGTTCTTCCATCTTTTGGGAGTTGGCATGCACCGCAGTGACGATGCCATGGTCATACTCCTTGCGCACTTAATGAAAGATGGCCTTGTTGCAATTGACAATGGATGTAATGTTCTCATCCATTATTTTGCAGAGGGCTCTCCCTGCATCAGTGGCATTTTTCACATCTCTGCGAAGGATTCAGTTGGTCTTGTCAAGGTATTTTACTTTCTCAGAGAGGGAGGAGATGGTATGATGAAAATCAAAGAAATCAGAATCAACTTTGACTTGGAAGAGAGTGACTTTTCAGACGAGGAGTTGATTGAAGAAAGCACTTCAAAGAGATCCACTTGAACAGTGCCAGTGGATGAAGATGCAGCAATAGGGGAAACAGGAATTGAAGTGGTGTGAGGAGGAGCATCATGAGATGGTCCTGAAGTGTCAAATGAGTAATGAAAGACAGGATGGGAAGCAAGAGAATCAAGGTCTATGGGAATGGAGGAAACATCACGAGGAGGAGGAGGAGGAGTTCTGATAGATGATTGGGTACCTCTGTGAATGGTGGTCCAAGCACCGTCCACACATGCAATTTGCATATGTTTCACGGAGAACTTCTCATACAAATCATGTTTGGAAAAGGCAATGGCCTTTTCCTTCAAAAGTTTGACCTTGAAGTGTCGAAATACTTTGGTCAGGTACATCCCATGTGGCACAGAAGAATTTTTATTCCCAAGAAAGTGAAATATATGAAAAATAAAAAGAAAACCTAGATTAAGGTTTTTCTTCTCCAGAATATACTACATAATAAAAATATGCATGTATGAAACGTCACCAAAATTTTCCATCTGAGTCAGGAAAATATGGTCGACCATGTGGGGAAAAATGTGCATTTCAGGTTTCAGGGTATTGACCTCTAAGGGCTTGAAGGGTCAAAATCATCATTTTTAAAAATATTTTTGACACATTCTTCAAAAGAGAAACCATCAACCTCAATTGGTTTCTGGCTGTGATAGACACAAATATCACTTGGGGGAATGTCTAAGATTTCATTGAGTGTAGATGGAGATAAGGTGATTTCTGTACCATTCACCCAAGTGGTGATGGTAGTTCACGGAATCAGGGGAATGTGCATATGAGCATAAAAAAGATTTCACAAGTATGGGATAGTGAGATTCTTGAATTTGGAGAAGCCTTTCCCATCCAAGGCTAGAGAAAAGGTTCCTGAATCTCATCTCAATCAAGTCAAAGTAGGCAAAATCTATGGAGCTACCGGGGCCAATTTTTCGATTTACAAATGAAGAAAAGTAAAGTTAGCGAGATTTAGAGTTTTCGAAGGAGATTACCTCAGAGGAGCCAACGTTTGGGACGGAGGTTGTTGCAGTCGCCGTCGTAGTCGCATTGGATGTCTTCTTCCTCTTCGAGGTCCAAGGCTTGAAGGCGAGCCCTCTTCGGTCCGTTTCGATCCTTTATTCATCGTTCTTGTAGGCATTTTGATGGATTTGGGGTAAGATTTGAGAAGAGGAAGGATGGTGGTTTTTGCAATTTTGGAAAGTCGCTGCGGTTTCTGCAATTTTCATAAAAAATTAAATTACAGTTCACACCACTAAAGAAATACAATTACACTCTGACCCATAATCTCAAGTCCTTCTTGCATTGAGCTCATGTTATTAAATACTTACCATTTCTCATCACGTTAAGATTCTCGATACCTGCCAATTAAATTTAATTTCTTATATTCCTTAAACTCTTCCGCTTAATTTCTTTGACCGCCGGTTAATTAACTCCATCTACAGGGTTGGCCCGTTCAAAACTTGTAAGTATCCTTAACGGGATATCGTCAACCCCGATCATCGAGACGTGAATTTCGTCAATAATTAATATTTGTCATATAAATAATACCGCTATACAACTCACTGAGAATATAGACCCATATAAGATCGCACACTTTAATGAATCAAAACAACGAATATTAAATATATGTAAATCAATAATTATTTCAGGATTAAGAGGATAAATGCTATTCATAATAATCTTGGGGTGTAAATTAATTTATATAGTCAGTAGTCAGTACTAAATTAATTTCCCAAATGTCCCGTTTAATACACACAAAATGTACTGGCACAGATAGTTGGAACAATAGACAACGCTATTATCTATTTTCCGTAACCAAGACGGGCCAACTAAAACTCTCTCTCACACTCGTACCGATGGTATGTCTATTTTTATCAAAACTATGAACATAAAACTTATAGTCTGCAAGAACCTAAAATTTGGTCTTTTGTGTGTAAGCCGTACTCTACGCACCCGATTAAATACTATACAGAATATCGAACATTCATGCATAACACAAAAATGATACACAAACATTACTCTTAAAGATTCTCATAAAATTGAAAAACTAATATTATTAAAAATAAAATTAAAAACTAAAAATATGGTTTTCAGTATACTAACCCAAACAATTTTTCAGTTATACTCAAAATCATGCTGCCATAGATCTGACTCCCATGCCCTCTACATGACTATCAAAAGTCATAACCGGTAAGCTCTTTGTAAAAAGATCTTCAAGGTTGTCTCCTGACGCAATCTTGGTCACAACAACATCAGCTCTGTGTACAATTTCCCGTATCAAGTGATACTTACGCTTAATGTGCTTGCCTTTCTTATGGATCCTTGGCTACTTCGAGTTTGCAACCGCTCCGCTATTGTCACAGTAAAGTATAATAGCCGACTAAATAGAAGGTACCACCTCTAGATCGATTAGGAAGTTCCTGAGCCAAACGGCTTCCTTGGCTGCTTTAGAAGCTGCCACATACTTAGCCTCCGCGGTAGAATCAGCAACGCAGGAGTGCTTGATACTCCTCCAACATATAGCTCCACCTCCTAAGATAAACACATATCCTGAGGTTGACTTATGGAAATCCCTGTCAGACTGGAAATCTAAGTCTGTTTACCCCAAAGGTACTAAACAGTTTGCCTAGTAAACCAACATATAATCCTTAGTCATTTTTAAACACTTGATTATATTCTTTACCGCAGTTCAATGGTCTTGCACTGAGTTAGAGTGATATCTACTAATCTTGCTAACGGCAAAGCAAATGTCAGGTCTAGTGCAAAGTATAGCATACATGAGGCTTCTACTGTCGAAGCCTAAGGAACTGTCTTCATCTTCTCTATCTCATCAGGTGTCTTAGAATACTGATCCTTAAATAGAGTGATTCTATGCCTGAAAGGGAGAAATCATTTCTTAAAATCCTGCATGCTAAAACGAGTAAGGATATCATCGATATACTTTACTTGTGAGAAGCCCAGCGTTCTTTATTTATGATCTCGCATAAACTTGATTCCAAGGATATGACGGGCTTCTCCCAAGTTCTTCATATCAAACTGCCTAGATAACCATACTTTAACTATAGATAATGCCCCCACATCGTTTTCGATGAGCAAGATATCGTCTATATAAAGTATAAAAAAGATCATCACGTTTTCGTCATGCTTCTTCTACACACAGGACTGATCCGGACTTTGATCAAAATCATAAGATTTTATAGCTTGATCAAACCTAGTGTTCTAAGATCTCGATGCGTGCTTAAGTCCATAAATGGATCTCTTAAACTTGCAAAACATGTGCTCCTGGCCCTTTGCAATGAATCCATCTGGTTGTATCATATAGATACACTCGTTATGACTTTCGTTAAGAAAAGCTGTGTTGACGTCTATTTGCCAGATTTTGTAATCGAAATGTGCAACAATGGATAAGAGAATCCAGATAGACCTAAGCATGGTTATCGGGGAAAAAGTTTTCTCAAAGTCAATCTCTTATTTCTCAGTGAACCCTTTAGCAACAAGCCTAACTTTGAAGGTTTCAACCTTCCCGTATACTTCTCTCTTTTACTTGTAGATCCACTTGCATCCAATAGATTTTATCCCTTCGGGTGGTTCTAAAAGTTTTCAGACCTGATTAGAATTCATAGATTCTATCTCTCAATTCATAGTCCTTTGCCAAAGATTTGAATCTTTGTCTTGTACTGCTTCATTATAGTTGTAGGGCTTGGTATCCAGTTCTGTCAGGATCCTGTCAAAATACTCTCCCAAGAACATATACCGGCCAAGTTGATGAACAATTCTCTCACTATGACGAGGCACTACCTGTGTCTGTGTACTAGCAATAACAGGCTCTGCATAATCTGAACCATGTGCATCAGCACCCTGTTCTTAATTTGCATATGTCCCGATAATCCTCCCACTATGACAAGTTAATGGAATTTCAGTAACTTGTGGTTCCTCTTCCGTTTTACTGACATTTCCTCTCAGTTCTTTCAGAATAATTTTGCTATTGGGCCTGTAGTCCATAACGCAAACCTCTTAAGAGAATCGGGTATTGGTGCTAATAATGACCTTCTGATCCTTAGGATTATAAAATAGACCACCTTTCGTCCTCCTAGGATACCCCACAAAGAAATAGACTTATGTCCCCAGTTCCAACTTACCAGCGTTCTCTTTCAGCACATGTGCTGAACACCCCAAATTCAAATATGTTTCAAACTAGACTTATGCCCGATCCACAATTCCGTGGGAGTAGAAGGTACTGACTTAGAAGGTACCAAGTTCAGAATATAAGCCGCTGTCTCTAAAGCGAGTCCCCAAAACGAATTTGATAAACCTGAATAACTCATCTTTGACCTTACGATTTCCATAAGAGTCATATTCTTTCTTTCGGCTACACCATTCTGCTGAGGAGTATCAGGTGCAGTTACCTGGGATGTAATCCCCTCTGATGATAGATAGTCCTTAAACTCTCCAAAGAGGAATTCCCTACCACGGTCGGATCGTAGTGATTTGATATTTTTACCCAGATGTTTCTCTGCCTCCGCTTTGAATTCTTTGAATTTCTCAAAATATTCAGACTGAAAGTGCCTCCACCTCCAATGAACTCAAACGTCCATCTGCTACCAGTCTATTTATCATTTTTAGATTAATATGACCCAAGTGTAAGTGCCAAAGAAACGTTTGGTTTATTAAAGAAGAAAATTTTCTCTTATATGGTAAATTAGATGTGCTATTTATTTTAATTAGTTGCAGTGTAGGAGAGACTGAAGTAATAATATAAAAATTATCCACTAATGTACCAGAACAGATAACCCGTTTATTATCCTTAATAACCACAGAGTTATTAAAATAAACAAAATATCTGTCTGTAACTAATCCAGAAATGCAAACTAAATTCCTTCTAATGCCAGGTACATAAAGACAATCTCTTAATATTAAAACCCGATCTTTACCAAAATTAAAAGTGACATCTCCTACTGCAACTGCTATTACCTTTGTATTATTGCTCATATACAGGTAAATCTCCACATCACTAAGTTGTCAGGTTTCCTGGAACCCTTGCAATAAATTACAGACATGATTAATGGCTCTCGTATCTACACACTATACCGGTAGGTAACACAGCTAAACATGAACAGAAATTACCGTGTTTGGTTGCAGTAAAAACATTTATCTTTTGACTTTTTCACACAAGTCCGTGGCCCACTAGTTATCACGAAAAATATGTTTCCCTGTTTCTGAACCTTTTTCTTCTTCATGCCACTCGATCCCGAGTAAGAACTGTTTTTCTAAAACAGACACATTTCCTAGTATTGAAAGAATACCATTTGTAGTTAAAGCCATATCCAAGTTATATTTCCAGTCAACAAAATTTGGCCCGATAAGTTTATTTTCTCTGAGTATTGAAGCGAGTGGGTTGAAATCTATTTTAATCCTAAGAATCACAGAATTAAAAAAATCGTTAATTTTGATGAGTAAAAGTTTGAATTTATCTTAATTTGGTTTAGTCGACCATTTCAAAATTAATTCGCCAGTAGCCTGGTAACTCGAGAATAGCATGCCACGATGGGTGGACGTCCACTATCCTTTATAAGAGCAGATATGCTAATTCTTTTTAATTTTACTATATAGCCAACTAACCATACCAAATAAAATTAAATAGCTGACATAGTTTCGGTCCAGCATATAAAAGCTGTGGATCAAGCACTTACCATTTCACCAAAATCCGTAGGTGGTGATGAAGGCGCAACTTTATTTCTTTAAATGGTACAGCGCCAAGCGCCACAAGTCGACTGTGACTTGGCCCAAACCCGGACCTCCGCCACAGCAGGATGCTGGCCCAAACTGAGGCCAACAATCTCTCCCCCCCCCCCAGCACCTGCCGCACAACCCGCAAGACACAGGGCCTTCCACGATGGGGAATCGAACTTGAGACCTCGCTCTG
>JAOTRH010000010.1:4019361-4064131 GCA_034768845.1 Heliamphora exappendiculata | reverse complement strand
AAACGAAAATAATATATATATATATATATATATATATATATATATATATATAAAGGAATTAGTTTTCGTTACATGTTTAGCTTGCAAAAAAATTAAAATAAATTAGCTTTTAACTTTTTTGGAATGCATAATTTTATACTTTTTATACGATTTGTTTTATGAAAAAATATTTTTTTGTAAGAAAAGTGTTATCGAGAGACTTACATTTTTTGACAACAATTGAACACACATTCAGAATTAAAGTGGTTGTTTTTTTCTTTTTTTGTTTTCTTTCCCGTTAAATGAACAAAGCATTGGTAGGAAAATTGAAATATGTTTGCTTGGTTGAAAAATAAAGAATATACTTATTGTGACAGTTTATAATGCAAGATCTAATAATGAAGTGATTCAATTCCCTAAGAAAAAGACTAACTATTTTAAATCATTAATTTTTGCATATGAGATGTTTCTATATTTTGAATCTTATTGTTTGTGATAGTTTGCGCGTCACGGGTATGACAATTGTATAAGACAATTGTAAAAGTGCGCGTCACGGAAAGGACAATTGTAAAAGTGCGCAATATCGGGAGATATACGTTAAATCATCTCCCTATCCGTTTGCAATATTTATGTGCGGGGAAATAGAGAATTTCTTGTAAAAGTTTACTAGTTCTGAATGTGCTTACTAAATGGAGTTCAACATACATGATGTTGGAAATGATTAAAAAGTTTAGAGGGCTTTTGAATGACTAGAAGAAGAAGATTTGGATTTCTTTAGTAGTTTTGGAGAGGATGTGGTGGTTGGGGACAATGACAATATTAGGAAGGAAACATAAAAATGGAAGGCGTGGGGGTCTCTACTAGATGAAGATTGGAACAAGATTAGGTTGTTTGTGAAATTTATCAAACTTTTTTATAATTCCACAATGCGCTTTTTAGAATCTTTACAAGTGACCTCTAATGCTTTTTATGGAGTTTATTTTAATTAAATACACAATTGTCCAATTGTGTAGAAATGTGTATTTATTGTTAAGTGCAATGGTGGTCGACATGAAAAGTAAATCGAAAAGTTATTCCTCCCGAAGTATTCTACCGAATTTTTTAACCAAATTTTAGTTGAAATATTTCTATACTTCGATTATAGCCAAAAAGATTTTATATATTGTGTTTTTTAATATATCTTTATAATAAAAATTATTTATTTTGTAGTATTTATTAATTTTATTACTAACATAAAAAATTAAGTTAAATGAATATTTTTAACTACATGATTTGATTGTTTTTGTTTATTATTATTTTTTGTAAAATTATATAACTATTCATTTATGTTTCAACAAATGTGATTTACTCTCAAAACTATTAATGTCTAATTAATTTAATTTTTTATAAAAATAATTTACTTAATAAATATTACATAATAAATAGTTTCGATCATAAAAATAAATAATAAATTAATTGCATCTAAAGTAAAAAAATATTAAAAACATTCTCAATATAAAAAAATTTGAGAATATTCTCAGTATCAATAACTGTGAAAACATTTTCACTTGTGCCTGTGTGAGAACATTCTCACTGGTTCTCTATATGCAATTTTTATTACAAACTGAGAATATTTTTATATAGCGATATATAAGAAATTTCAAGGTTAGCAGCTCTTTACTTTTAAATTCGTTTGATTAGGAAAGAACAAGAAATTTAAAAATTTAGACAGATCGAAAAAATAAAAAAAGATTAGAAAAGAAGGAAAAAACAAAAAAGTAAAAAAAAAATTCCCAAACAACACTCAATATCTTCGTCGGAAAGGACCTAGTCTCTTCCTCCAACTTGTGGAATGTGTTGCAAAGGACCAATCGGCTTTCCCGACATTTGAGAATTGATTCACCACCATCTACCACAAAGTAGGATACGATTTTAGAACTGAAGAAAACGATAGCAAAATGAAAAACTAAAGGGACGGTAATCCCAGTTCCCCATCGTAGGCTTTCAAATATATACAGTTGACGACACAAGACTACGTGAAAAACACAGTACCAGCCAACCCGAGCTCCCTTGCTACGTCGAGGGGCCACGACAATTACTCCTCCTTGACGCCAGAGTCAGAGACGAATCTGACAAATTGTCTTACGGCGTAGGTGGTCTCCGACCTATGGAGGTGGAGGCCTTTTGCCGGAGGCGAGTTGGGTTGGCTGGCATATGGGACGTAGAAGCTGGCGTATGTGGTTCCCGACCTCTAGAGGTGGAGGCGTTTTGCTGGAGGCAGGTTGGGTTAGTTGGTTGTAGGGACGTGGAAGCTAACAATCAAGGAAGAAGCGCATAAAATCGGTTCAATCATTTATCTTGGTCATTTAATTCGTGTCGTGTAGCATGACTCAAAGTAAATTTGACAAATATTAAAATACATCAAATAATTCATTTTAGTAAGTTAAAAGACCAAAACAATATATCAAATCAATTTTAAAAACTCTTTCTTAGATAATGTAGTGCCAAAATACCACAAAATAAGCACTTGAAACAAAATTTGAGCACAAAAATCAACCAAACAACCCCTTGTCCAAAATCCCACCTAATGTTCTAAAAATTTCTGATTTCAAATTTCTTAAATAGTCCACCACCTTGCATGGAACCAATGAAAATTCAAGAAAATTCAAAATTTTTACACAAGACACTTATTAGGCTCGACTAACTTATGCTTATAAAAACACACCCTTAGCCCCTTTTTTTCTTTTTCATATTTCATTGGAGAGAGAAGGGAGAGACCAGATTTGAGAACTCTAAGTGTTCTCAAGACTTGGAAGAAAAAGAAGAAAAAAGAAAGAGAAGAAGAAGGATCCAATGAGGAGCTAGGAGATTTGACAAAACCAAGTCCTAGTCCACCATTCACCCTCATTTGATCTTTCTAAGATAAGTAAGACCTTTAAACTTTATTTCCAACATCATCCTAAAACTCCTCTCAACTCATCTCTTAAAACACAATCAAGAACAAGAACCGAAAATGGATTAAAAAGGCATTGTAGTAAGAAAACTAGGATTGTTTATAATTTTTATGGTGAAAAATGGGTTTGCATGTTTGTATCCATGATTTGTGTAGCTTTTAAAAGTTCTGAAACAAATATATGTTAGTCTTAAACACATGCATGCAAAGAAATCGAACCAAATCTTGACACACCATGAGCTAGCACACAAAACCTTAAAAGACATGATTTTTAGGCTATTTTGACTTTCTTTCCTGAACTTTGATTTATCATAACTAATTGTAAAAAATTGATCTAAGTGTAATTTTTATGTCTAGACCTAGGTTTTGAAGTTATTGTTCATACAAAATTGGCTTGAACTGATTTCATTTTGTAGAACTCGAAATATGCCATTTTTTCAAAAGAGTGTCAGTTTCTGACCATTCCAAATTGCAGACATAAAAACATTAGTTTAGAATGAGATCCAAGCTTAAGTTAAAACATGAAACTTGTAGAAAACATGTATATATTGCTTTCCACCAACAATGAGCCTATAATATTGAGATTTGATAGGTCAAAACACACCTTAAAGTCACTGTTGTAAATCTGTAACTGATAGAGCCCTTTGTCACATGTTTTTACATGACCACAAACCCATAGTTTTAGTGACCAAATCCAAAAGTAATTTTCATGAAAAGTGTAGATAACATTTTGAACTATATACTGACAAAAAACCAAACCTAGATACCCACAGGGGGTCCCCCAAAATTTTTGTATATTATCTGTTGAAACCAAGTTCTGCTAAATCTTTTGTAGCTGACTGAACCCATTTTATAAAATAGTCAATATCTCTAACTTGTTCCAAATAATTACCCTTGGCACTAAACATAAAACTTGTAGGGAACACATTAAACTAGAACATATCGAAGAATAAGACCCATAGCCTTTGATTGGGTGCCCCAAAATCGAGAACAACTGAGGCCCAATTTCTGTACTTTTTTCTGTAAAGTGCTGAATCATTTCCTATTAAATGAAATAAATGACTCATTTGCCTTAGCATCTGACCTTAGTGTTAACTATAAAAGTTATAAAAAAATATTTGTATCTAAATGGTGTCCAAAAATCAAAACTTAAAACCATATCTAGATATCCCAAAATACTATTGTATTTTTTAAATTTACACTTGAACATTTACCTTAATTTTGTTAAATGTGTAGTAATTTGTTATGTTTTGGGACTTAAAGTATATGCTTTAATTAAATTATATTGGATAATTAGTGTATTAGAGTGATCATTTGATGATTAGAATCTACGCCGCTAAGTTGAATCCATGTCTTATGAATTGTAACTTGTGCTTCATATGCTTGTAATTAGTGCTTTAGTGAATTGTACTTCGTGCTTTAAAGGTTTGTACCTTATGCTATGTTGAGTTGTACACTTTACTATACTTAGTTGCATATCATGCCATTGTTAGTTGTATTTCGGAATATAAGTTGTTATATCATGAGCATTGTGAGTGTAGCACTAGAGACATCTTGTGGGTTACTTTGTGTATATTTTTGAATTGCATCTTGATATGATTGATGTGGGAGAAAGCAGACATTTTTATCTTAATAAGTGAGTCCAAGTTGATGGGGGTGTTGACAATGGGCCATATACGTTCTGAGCCGTATCACGTCTTGAGCCAAACCGCTGCTATAGGCTGTGGTGATCGAGAATACTGACGTACGGGAACTTAACGTACAAGAACGAAATGGTGCCATTCGAATTATTGTGTTGAGTATGATTGACTTTGGGCTATGTACATCATGAGCCGTGTTACGTCTTGAGCCGTGTCACGTCTTGAGCCGAACGCCAGCTATACGCCACCGTGATCGGGATTGTTGGTGTTTCTCTCCTAATGCACGGGAACGTAATGGTGCCACTCAAAATTTGATTGGTTGATTTATAATTGGGTTGGGCAAATGCATTTGCATTGCACTCTTCATTACTAGCATAATTAGTTGTTTAATACTTACCTATCTACTGTATTTATATCTTTGCATGTCTCCTTGATTTATGAATGCTTTAAGTGTTGTATGAGATGCGTTGCGGTGAGTTTGTGTTGTGAGATTGGTTAGAGTTTGGAGAATATTCTTCTGAATTTTGGCTCATGGCATTTGTGCTACAGGTGAGGATGAGTTCTTGAAGAAAGTCGCCCAAAAAAAAAAATAATTTTGAAGACATGGTCAGTGGCATGAGCTAGTGGACTCCAACAATGCTTACTGAAAATTCGAATCTTCTCCTTTTTGATCAGTGTCTCTGTGCTTATTATAAATTTTGTAAATTTTTTGCAAAACTGTAATCGCTATGTACTTTTGAATAATTCAAAATTCTTAATAATGTAATATTTATGATTTGTAAATATGAATAAATAGTTAAATATTTCATTTATCTATACTTATGTATGTCTCGACGTGCTTGAGGGCAGGACATCACATAAATTGAATTTGGAGTCAGTCAAGTATTAATGACAACAAGTTTAGTCATAACAAAAAAGTTGTGACTAAAAAATAATTATTAATAACCATATTTTTTACTTGACATTAAATCATATTAAATGAACCAAAATACCAAGTATAGCATTTGCTTCCAAAAGTTCTGAAATATTTAGCATTTGATTTTTTTATCTTTCCACACTTCATAAGTAGTTTGTTTTGTGTATAATCGTATATACACATGGTTTATTACACAACAAGTTGTATTTATGGCTTCGGCTCAAAACCTGAGAAGAATGTTTTAACCATGAAGCGTAACTCTGGCCATCTCATGTACTACCTGATTTTTTTACTCAACCACACCATTTTATTGTGGTGTTTTTTGTGCTAAAAATTCATGTTGTATCCCGAGTTCCTCACAAGATTTAGAGAATTCAAAAATTTTAAATTATTTGCCAATGTTTTTAAACCCAGACCGTTGAGCAAATCGAAAAAAAAAAGGTGGATGGGTCAACAGTTCAACCGAAATTGAACCATGACGTCATAATTACATCATTAATAATTTTTAAATTTATACATATTAAATAAAAATAACATTTAACTCACAATTCAAATAAAAAAAAAGAACATCTTATAATCTAAGCATAATTCTAATTAAATAATTAGAATCTCCAACAAAAAAAATTAAAATTTAGAGTATCATTGATCTTCAAGTTAAAATAAAATGAGCATAAGTGACAAATATAATAAAATATAAATCAAGTAAAAAGTATTAAAGTTTACTATATTATAGTTAAAAAAACTATTCAAAAAAATAAACAAAAATTAAAATAAATAGTTTTGTGGGGCTTTGAAAAAAATATAAGTTCAAAGAAATCAAAAAAAAAAATTTTAAGTTAAACTTAAACGCTTACAGACCTAGCCAATTTTCGTGAACCGGTACCGATTCGTCCGGGTCACCGATTCAACCGCGATTTTAGCCGATTTTTACTAAAATTACCGATTTTCACTCCCAATCGGTTAAATAGGTTTGATCGGACTGTTGGCCAGCCCAGTTACCGGTTCAACCGGTTGAACCGGTTGATCCAATCCGGGTTTGAAAACATTGTTATTTACCATGGTCTTATCTGATTATTGGATAGGCCGATCTTTTCTTTTCCGTTCATTATTCAATCTCAACCATAAGCTTTTAAATACAAAAAAGGTGTTAGTTTTTTGTTTTTAGAAAATTTGCCCAGGTAAATCTAGAAAAGTCATCTACCGCAACAAAAATATATTTCTTACCTCTCAAACTCTCTATTTTAGTCGGACCCATCAGATCCATATGCAATAATTAAATAGAGTGTTGAGTAGTAAATTAATTTAATTTTTTGTTGAGAATTTTAATTTGTTTACCTAATTGATGTGGTACACACAATTTTTGTAGGATTACCAACTTTTGGTATTTCTTTAATCAATTCGAGATTAGTCAGTTTAGATCGGTCTTTATATAGTTCATGTGCCCTAACTTATGGTGCCATAGTTCACTTTAGTTTTGGCTGAGTGAAACATTAGATTGGTTTTAGGCACAGTTCCATAACAATTATGAGAAGTACTTATTGTCATGGTTATTTACTAAAAATCATGATTTTGAGTTTTAGTATTTAATTTTATTAATAAAATTAATTTTTTCATTTTAATGAGAATCTTAATGATCAATATGTGCATTTTATTATTTATTTAATGTTATGTATATGTATTTTTTTATTCTATATAATATTTAATCTAGTGTGTCGAGTTCAGCTTACATACAGAAGACCAGATTATCGGTTCTTGTAAAATATAAGTTTTTAATTTTCAATCTTAAATGGAATTGGACACACCATCGGTACAATTATATCACAATATTTTAATAGATCTATCTTAATTATAAGGAACGATAATTATCTCGACAATTATTCCAACTCATTGTGCTAATATTTTTTGTATGTATTGAACATGACCGCGTTAGAATAATTAATTTTATACCAATTATATAAATTAATTTACACCACATAGTTATTATGAGTGCTTTACTCTTAATTCTAAAATAATTATTAAACATGTATATTTAATGTTCGTTATTTTGATTCATTAAATAGTATAATCTTTTACAGATCTATAATTCTGGTGAGTAAGATAACGGTATTAATTATATGGTAGATATTAATTATTGACGGAATCCACATGTCATGAACGGGATTGATGATACCCCTTAAGGAGTTTATAAATTTTGGCCGAGCCAAACTCTGCAGATAAATTTTATAATATGGCAGTCAAATAAGTTAAGCGGAAGGTCTTACAAATTTTTTTAAAAAAATAATTAAATATAATTGTCAATAATTTAATTTAATCGACGGATATCTATAATCTTAACGTGAAAAAAAATAAATAAATATTTAATAATAAGAGCTCGAATACTTCAATTTTAGGAATAAGGCTGAGAGTGTAATTATAATTCTTTAGTAGAATAAATTATAATTTATATTTTTATAAAATTACTTCTGAGTTGATGTAGTATTTCATAATTACATTAGGAACTCACATTTTATTTACTCAACAGATCTTTGTTGTAGCATATTTATATGCAGTTATAAACCCTAGATTCATAATTCAATCAGTTGGCTAAGAGACTAGGGTTTTTACGTTTTTGAAAACCTAAGTCCTGTCAACAAATGTTTTGAAGAACACGAAGAACATAGCTCACACTACAATTGTGCTTTAGCATTTAAAAATACAGTAGAATGCTTGTTTGGAAGATTTAACTTCTAGTCAAAAACTGCGACAGCTTGTTACCTAAAGTTTTTGGTAGCAAACGAAATTAATCCAGTCGATTTTCGATAGGTATAATCCTAAACTAAATTTGAGAGTTATACCAGATTTTATTTTTTATTATTCAATATCAAAAGATTTTAATTTGGAGTCTGTTTTAACAATTGCCCGTCCGAATTGCTTTTAACTAAAATTATAGATATAATCTTAAGATATTGACAATTTGCCCCAACACTAACACCATGAATAATAGTTTTTCCTATATTTTCTAATCCAAAATCAGGCATTCGATTTTAGTAAAATAAACTTCAAGGTATGTGTCACGCATCTTACTAATTAAGATTTTAGTCCTGATGAAGAAAAACTTAATTAAGAAGACTTACTTGTATTTTTCAAATTCCAAGTTCAATCTTATATGTGATTGATATTGCTAAAACACATTTGAGTATTCTTAAGATTTTTCACATTTTGAAATTAAATTGTATAGATTTCCATTTGTATATCTATTGAAAAAAGACAGATACTCACCCTCAAAAAGAATTTTATTTCATTAAATTTGTACTTTTATTGTTAGCTTTCACACTAATGCAAAAAGTAAAACATGGTGCGTATAGATAGCCCTTTCCTCCAGTAAAAGAATATAGTAACATTATTGAGTTTGGAGCAATAGAAGATATATTTTATAGAGGTGATTGTAGACATTAATATCAACACAAGAATCTTACCACAATGGTCAAATCATAAATGTGTTCCGTAAAAATATTCAAGAAAGTTCCATAGAATGGTTTGAACACAAGAGCGGAGATCTCTCATTTGAAAATTAAACAAGTTGAATCAAAACTCAAGTTCTTAAACAAGTTAAGAACCAAAATCATCAAATCAACTATCCTGTTTAGTTTACTTTTTTTTTTAAAAAAAGAAGCAATCTTTGTTGAATTATTCGAGTTTATAGAAAAGAAACCAAAGGAATATAAAAAATAAAATTTTTTATTTTTGTTCTTATTTTATAAAGGAAATAAATAAACATTATTCCAATATATAGATTCTAATTGATTTCCTAATAAATTCATATCCCAGTGCTTCTAAGGATTTTGTCAGCAAATCGGCGTTTAGATTTTCAATGTCAATATGTTGAAGAATAATGATGTTGTCTTTAACTAATTAACGAATAAAACAATGCCTAATATCTATATGCTTGATCCTTGAGTGCTGAACGATATTTTTTGAAATATTTATATCACTTGTATTATCACAATAAATAGTGATGGATTCATAATTTGGACTGTAATTAAACAACATTTGTTTCATCCATAAAAATTGTGTGCAACAACTACCAGTAACGATATATTCGGCTTCTACTTTTGACAAAGATATCATATTTTGTTTCTTATTATACCATGACACAAAGTTGTTTCTAATATAAAAACATCCCGAGGTGGTTTTCCTATTATCACCACATCCAGCCCAATCAACATTAAAAAATCCTGTAATATTAGAATTAGTATCCATCGAAAACCAAATTCCATGATCAAAAGTTAAATTCACATAATCGAACGATTCATTTAATGACAGTTAAATGTGATTTTTTAAGATTTGACTGATATCTAGCACAGATACTAACACTTAATGCGATATTAGGACTACTAGTCGTAAGGTATAACAGACTCCCAATTATACTACGAAACATGGTTTAATTGACACTTTGAGCCTTTTCATCTTTGAACAATTTAATAGATGTACTAATAAAAGTTCAGACAGGTTTAGTAGATTCTAACTTAAATTGTTTAACTAAGCCTCGTACATATTTAAACTGCAAGATAAAAATCTCATTATCTAACTGTTTGATTTGAAAACCTAAAAAATAGTTAAAGTTCACTATCATGCTCATCTCAAATTCCTTATGCATACATATTGAAAAAGTGCGTGCAAGAGTGTCACAGGTAAACCCAAACACAAACACTATGTCATCGATATAAATTTGTCCAATAAGAATATCTCTCTGATCTCTTTCATGAACGGTGTTTTATCCACAATTCCTCTAACCAAACCATTGTCAACTAGAAAAGTGGTTAACCTTTCATACCATGTTCGAGGGGCATATTTCAACCCATATAAAACCCTCTTGAGTTTGTATATATGATCAAAGTGATATGGGTCCTCAAAACCTTTAGGTTGTGCAATAAATGCTTTTTTCTTTAATAATTCATTTAAAAAGACACTTTTGACATCCATCTAATGGAGTTTTAATTTCAAAAGTCAGACTACAACAAGTAAAATATGAATTGACTCCAACCTAACCATATGGGCAAAAATTTCATCAAAGTCTTCTTTTTACGTGGGTATAGCCTTGTAACACTCTTGTTTCTTATTATGATGCCCATTTCGTCATATTTATTTTTTAATATCCATTTGGTACCAAATACAAATTTTGTCATATTTATTTTTAAATATCCATTTGGTACCAATCACATTTGTATTTTTAGACTTAGGTACTAATTCTCAAACATTATTCTTGATGAATTGTTTGAGTTCATCATGCATAGCATTTACACAACCAAGAACTCAACAACCATTACCCCAACATTTTCTCAACTATACTTTCTTTTATAATCACAAGCATTCAAATTTAACATTACTTGACAGTCAGCAGATTATTCTTAAAATCCACTATGCAAAACAGTATTCTCTTCATCATCTCAAATCACCACTTGAAGAAAATCAAAAATTGTCCTCACATGCCGAATTTGATAAGGTAGTCGCAGTCAACACACTAACTAGATCTTGTATGTTTACCCTCTTAGCTCTTGGCTTAACCTCATGCTCAACTTGAATAGTTGATTTGCTACTCACATTACTAACAATGCCATCATAACAGATAATAATATCTTGAAAGACGTCCATTAAATAAAATTTTAGGTTCGACTAACTTTCTAGATGAACGAACAATTACTTCTATGAGGAGCTTAGATTGGTGACGAGGATGTCTTTTTCACTGATTGAATTCCTATCAAGGGATGCCTTATTCTTGAAAAGAGTAATCGTGTAAGAACTAAGTTTCCCAAAGAAATCATTTATATCTAAGTTTTCAAAATATTCAAGATTCATAACTATTACTCTTTTATCTATTCCATTTCCAAACGCACTGCTATAGAACAAAGTCCACCATTAAACAAAATAACTATTTTCCAAAAGAATCTAGCACTCTCATCGTCTAGTCATGGGATTACTAAAGATACAACTCTCCTCAAAAGGACAATCTATACTCAACAAAAGACTTAATTATTTTCCAAGCTCCACTAACATTAGGGTAGAATTATCGCACTACACACTGCAATGATGAACCCTCAACTCCTAAGTCTAAATCTCTAACCATCAACCTCAACCCATATCATGATCACAATCACAACCACAACCTTACTCTAAGTTTTGGACCATAACCTCTGTAGATGATTCAAAAGGAGTATAAATTATCAATGAAATAAGACTCGAGTTACTCAAGTTTAAGATCCGTGTGAATGGCTCGAATAAACGGTGCAAGCACACGGTTCGGAGGTTACCACAAGGTGCTCGGCTTAACCTATGCGACATCCTAGTTTACAAGAACTTGGGTCTCGACTGTCGTAAAGGAATCTGGAAGACTATGGTCACCAATTTTACACCAACAACTCGAGCGGATGACTCGACCGAAAGACTTGTGTATGGCTCGGGTGAACGGCTCAAATAAGTGGTATGACTATTGACGACAAGCAGATGATCCGAGGAGACCAATTGCCCAAATGACAAGTCAGAGTAACTCAATAATTGAGCAGTCGATGATTAAGTGACTCGATGGTCGAGCCACTCGAAGAACCCGAGTGGATCAAAGGGACACGAGAGGCAAGAATGGCCTAATAATCGGACGGTTCGATGGATTCGGGATACTCAAACAAGGGAAGGCCGAGTAACTTAAACTAGAGCCGCCCGACTCTAAGTCACTCGCGTAAGGCCATATCTGTCTCATTAATGAGACACGTGCGCAATGAAGTATTCAGAATACTCGAGCAACAAAAGGTGACCTGCTCGAGCCGTGCTGAGCCGAGCCACTGAGGTCGCTGCTAATAGCTCGGATACCTAGTATAACTTTACTGGTTAAAGTAAACAGCGTTCCATAGCATAAACTATGGAATGTAGCTTCGGTTACAGATGAAGACATTCCACAGCACAGACTGTGAAGCATAGCACAGACTATGACAATAGCTCTGACTACTTGCTATGGCACGTACCATGAAGATAGCACAGACTGTATAAAACAGCACAAACTGTATTATTACCATGGCACAGACCATGAAGACAGCACAAACTGTATTATTACCATGGCACAGACCGTGAAGACAGCACAAACTGTATTATTACCATGGCACAAACCGTGAAGACAGCACATACGGTATTATTACCACGACACGGGTCGTGAAGACAGCACAGATTGTAACGTAGCTCTGACTACCTAATCATGATGACACAGCACCAACTATGTGGCTCAGCACAGACTAAACAACCAAGATATAGCACAAATTATATGATTATAAATTTTTCTGAGAATCAAAAGACTGTCCCAGAGACAATGAAGACAATAGTAATACAATCCTGTACAGGATGTTGGGAGACATGTGGTTTGGTGGCTAAGGAAAGGGATTTGTCGAGCTACGAGGCCTACCCACTCGAGTCACTCGAGTAACCCTGCATCACTTGACCCGAGTGGGTCGGGTACCCACGTGACACTCGTCGGCCGACTTAGTTGAGTTGGAATAGAACACTTGGTTGATTATCGAGATAGAATCTCTTGATTCCCCGAAGATCACCTTTCATGATCCGATTAGATCTCTTGAAGAGTCCTATCTGAATCCTAACATAGCTCCTCCGAGTGCTATAAATAGGATGAATAGTCATGCTTTCGGATCAATCAGATTTTGATAGCTAAATACATTCATACTGCCGGTATTCCAAACTCAGCTAGCCTTCTCCTTCACCCAACCTTGTCTCTCTTTGTTCTGTATTTTCTGATCATGTTTGCATATTTCACCTCTCCGTATTTATTCTTTACTTGTTTAATCTAAAGGACCCTACAACCTCTAACTAGGAAAGATTGTGGAATCTATTAAGATTAGCGTTCAATTCTAACCCTATCTTCCTTTAAATTTTAGCATAATATAATCATATAGACGTATTGATTAAAATCAAACACACCACATACCAATCATACACATACCGAGGAGAACCATTGAGAATGACACGACAATCCAAGTAACTAATCCAAATTTCTCATAAAAAGAACATCGGCCAAACGCTTTTCTATTCCAAACCCCATAATAATTAACTGAATGTCCAAATGCAAGTCACATCACTCCCAAGATTCAACCTCTATGCACACATAAACACATAGCACACGCAAGACAATTCAGTCGCAAACTCATGCAAGCACACAATTCATATCGTGTAGTAGTGCCTATAATCATCAAACAAATCATACACAAAGATCATTATCACACACAGCTCACAGGTATTCGAACATAGAGCTCTGATACCATTTTGTCACACCTTGACCCCGAGGCACGTAATTCTCACATTATAACCCGTTCTTATGGCTAGAACTTCTTAAATGATATTCTCTTGAATTCCTTAACCCATTTTAAAAGAAATAACTCTCAGATTTACAAAATAATCTAAGTGCAAAAATTAAAAATTTCGACATAATTTCCTCTGTATATCGGACTATCCCAAATTTACCTGTCAAACTTAAATCACAATATATATACTCAAGTACCGCCTGAATCTCAATACCCAATCACAATTAAAACTACTTACCAGCTATACAGAATTAAACTACATAATAACTAACAAGCATTATTTCATTACTATTGCATCCATTTCTATGAGCATTAAATCATATATGCATCTCACTGAATTCGTATACTAATTACATTCATCCAAAACGATTTCATAGTTTCTATGAAATTTTTCAATACAATACTTTGAAACAAATACATGAGATTTAAACATATATATAGGATTACATCTATAAATCAAAATAATAAAATTGCTCTTTTCTTTCAAAACATTCTTCAAAATCTCAATCTTTGCTTACTCTTCTTTTATTTAATCAACTGAACCTGTAAAGCATTTGTTCAATATACGTGAACTAAACTAATAAGATAATGACAAAAAATGATGTGATGCATGATATATGAGATGTGAGTGAATGCCAGTATGCAATAACAATCCACGCATTTTCATAACCGAACATGAATTCACACTTACTCTTCTTATTTTAAAGGAATTATTTACCCATTCTTGCTCATCTATATTTACATAATCAATTTCTTTCTTTCATTTTCATCATTTTCATGTATATCTTCCATATACCTTACGTTGTTTGTTAAGTTCTTATAGATGAATTTCTATTCCAATTACATTACATTCTTATCCCATTTAACCCATTATACCCACACAAACCAGGCATCCCAACTTTTGTAGTTTAACCTTTACAATTTCTCTCCTTGCAATCTACTTCTCATATACGGTTCCTAACCGGGTCCCTACGTTTTAATTTTCACTTAGTTCATTTCATTTGTTCCCACAAATCATACCTTTCATTATTCATTTCATTTAACCATGAGATTGTTAGATTCCCATTTATTCAGTTTCATTCAAATTTCATCTTCTTTTATTTTCATTGCATGGTCTTTCAAAATTGATTCTCTTTTATTTATCTCATTACTCAAATACCGAACCGACGTAGAGTGCAGCTTATAGAAACGCCTCCATATTCCCCCAACAGGCTACGTGAAGTCGTTAGGTAATAAATAGCTCTATAACTCACCATGACAACTATCTGAAACCAACGTCGGGTGCAGTTTATAGAAATTCCTCCATATTTTCCCAATAGGCTACGCAAAGCCCTTGGGTAATAGATAGCTCTATAGCTCACCACGACAACTACCTTTTTTGATTTCCCTAAGAAACTCTGAAGGGTAAGCAACCCATGCACATCTTTTTGGGAACTAACCCGACGGGTAAGACAACCCAACTTGTGCAAGTTTTCGGTCTTTCACCGAAAACCTAGTCAAACCCAACTTATTCACATACCAAGTCATTTTCGATTTCTCGAAGGAATACCTCGGGAGGCGTCCCATACCAAGCCATTTTCACATCACTTCCATTTAGCTATAATTTCCATTATAACTCATCATACCAACATGGATTCTCAATTCACATTCTTTTAACTATTGTAATTATCTCGCCCTTTTTAAGTCAATTCCACGTCTCAAATCATATTTTCCCATTTGTTTATCAAGAACTCATTACTTTCAACATTTATTAATTTTTAATGAACCCAAATCGATTCACCATGAAGTTCAATTAGATAATCCATGAATACGTTAAAAAAATCATTATTTTCACAAGTTTCTCAGCTAAATTATAGATTTAACTCAACCATTATATCAATAAGTAGGTGGTCCCAACCTTTGTTACATAGTCCCAACGTTCACCCAATTTAACATACAAAGTGATTTCACCCAATCATAATTTCACATGCATTTATTCGTAACCCACATTCCTTATTTGTTGCATTATCTCACATTTCAGTTTAATATCATAAATTACAATCACAAATTTAATATGAAGTTTGCCATCAATTAACCCTTTCTCATATCAACCCAACAAAGAGTCATCATCCATGGTTCCTCCATTAAGCTATAAAGTTAAGCCACAAGCATTACTTCAACTTACCAAGTTTCATAATCAAAACTGTAAGTTTAACCACTTACTAGTGGCTCACCAAAATTTCGTGTTACAATCGGAATATCGTCCAATTATTGATTTAATTCTCTTTAATTTAAAGTCATATTAAGAAGATTTTTGATCCACCAATCGTCTTAACTCTCATTGAACCCATCTTGGCAATTAATCTACTAACTTGACCTCTCAAACATGCAACAACATGTTACGTTAAATCAAGATTACTCAAACTAGCCAAGCCTCAGTTTAATTCACCATTCACTCATTCACTCATCAACCAGTTACTTCATTTTCAGTCCAGGGTATGTCAAGACAGTTATCCTGTGTCAGAAGAGAGGCCTCCATCCTACATAGACCACAAAACTGTATCACCTGCTGACGGGTTGAAAGAAAAAAAGTGGGAACCACAACGGAGCTTCAAGGGGTCGAATCCAAGATGGCAGCAAACTCCTCCACAATGGGGCATAGCTCTTCAAGGCCAAACCAGAAGACGTGGAATTGCGGGTCCCACAGCTGAGTAGCTGCTTTTAACAAAGGCCCGTCATTCTTTATGGCCATGAGAGAAAATAAGGAGTTGATACCGAAATGGGCGAAGTTTAAACGTTCGACATGGGAGAATGCCTTGATCCATGAAGAAAGAGAATTAGCCATTTGGGTCAGAACAACAGAAAATGGAACCTCCAGGACTGTATTTATAAGGCAGGAAAGGGAGAGAAATCAAAATTTCAGCAAAAGGTACGCTAAATGTGGCGACCGCCACTTTGGAGGTGGCAACCGCCAACTTGGAAAAGAATAGTACAGTGACATCAGCCCTTTGACCACGCAACCGCCAGGTTATAAATGGAAACCGCCATGTCAGTCTCCTTGGAGGTGGCAATCGCCATGATATGATTTGGCGACCGCATGGCAGGTGTGTGTCAGTTTGCAGTTTGTGTGATCTGTATAAATTGTGGCATCTAAATTATACATCAAAGACAGTTTGAGCAGCAAATAAAGAAAAATCATGCAACAGATAAAATGTAAAGTAATAAATGGCGCAAAGGCCCAAAATGCATCATAAAGAAGTAATGTATCAAAAATGCATTTAATTAATCTTGAAAGTAGCCCACTTCAATGATTGAGCATTCCATAAGCTAACACATTATAATAACTAATATTTCCATAAATTTGGTTCAAATCCAAACTCTTGGACAAAACATATGTAATCACACTCAAAAATTTGATTCAGAACTCCAATTCATATAACAAATCTTTGATATATTCCACAATATATTGCCTCACCCTCCCCTAACTAGAATCCTACCTTAACATGTTCTAAATCCATCCAAATAATCAAGTTTCATAAAATCTATATCTCACAATATTTCCAACTACGGTCCACGTCCAAGCATCTCAAAGTTTGAGATATGCGTTGCGAACAAAGTTAGCTTTTTAGCCCACACTTCAATAACATGTACATACACAAGTGTTTATAGATATACAACATGACTCTAATGGGTTTTAAATCTTTCAAATCATATTACCAAATCATCTTTATTTCATAAATTTCAAGTTACACAATTCAATGCACTTATAAATATTTCAATTCCATGTCCGTACTTAACTAACATGAAATCAAACCATAGCCTTAGTTCTTTTCATTAAGTCCAATGTTCTACCCCTTTAAGTTACTACACTACTTCAATTCTCAATCTTCAAATCACACCACAAATTCCACCACATGAGTTTACTACATTAGTTCACAAGGTCCGAACAATAAATCAAATTCCTAATTTAAAGCTCTTCTCAAATTTAAATAAATCAACCCAAGAAACCAAAAACTACTTTGGGTTTTTAATATATTTTGCAATTCTTACATTTTAAACTATAAATCTTAGCCTTCAATCTATTCTTCAGCAAGTCACATAGATTTTTCATCTCATCAAGTGCCTCCTGTAACACAATGGCGTTAAAATTTTATATACTCAAACCCAACGATTCATAACTTAATTAAAATTCTAAATTATTTCTCAAATCTTGTGGGTTTATGTAAGCCTAACTCAAAACAATCACAAATCATATCAAAGCATCAAAATTAGTCTATAACCTACCTCAAAAGCCTCCAAACTTCATAACTCCTTCAATTTTCGTCACCTTGAGTTTACACATCTCAAGTGTCTATATTTTCCAATCAAATCCCCAATTTTAACTCACTTCCAACAATTAGCAAGTTACAACATCTAAAGAACTCATTAATCACCCCAATTTCAAGTTATTATCACACTATCATGATTCTAGACTAACTACATCAAGATTTAAGCTAGGGTTTTTACCGAATGACTAAAATTTTAAGTTCATGGATCTAACTTTAAATTCGACACATATTTAAGCAAAATATTATATATTAGTCAAGATCCTACCTGGTGGAAGCTTAAAACACCAAAAGTCTCAAATTTGAAAACCCTAGCTTCAGCCCTCTTTGAATCTGTCACCATGGGCTTCAAATTAATCTTTGTATAGCCTCCAATCTGATGTTTAGCCTCCTCAATATGAGATATTGGAAGAAATTTGATCCATTCTCGAAGCTTGAAGCTTCGTCCATGGCCGACACGCAGAAGAGAAGAAACGAAAAAGTAAAGAAGAAGAACAGGGGAACGACACCGACTCGTAGAGGGGCTGGGGTGTGGTCGCCGGTGGGGTGAGTAGCGCAGTGGTGGCTGGTCGCGCACCTTGCGCTCTTCGCACAATCTGTTCTCTCACTCTCTCTGTGTTTTCCCGAAGCTTCTCAGCTTCGGCTGAGAGGCATTTTCATTTTTTTTTTGGAGCTAGAATTCTCTAGAACTCTCTTAAACTTAATTTAATTTATCTATTTTATCATCTTTTATACCATCAACTTTCTAATTTATCCTCAATTTAATTTTAATTAAGTCCAAATTAAATTTTCAGATCCCACAAAAAAAAAATCACAAATTGTCCCCGAAAATTTTAATTATGTTAAAATAATTAATCAATTAAATAAAAACGTTCCAGGTTACTACATTCTATATATTTATTTTTTAAGTGGAAGGAATATGGGAACTTTCCACCACCGGAACAAACCTTCAGGTCAAGATCAAGAACAAGTAACAACTTTGCAAAAATACAAGTTGGACTTTCCTACAATTCCATACCTCACACAGCTGCTTCATGCATCAGCAGGCTTTTCCTCAGTTTGGGGAGGGGTGTTTTGTTCCTTCTCGGCCATGTTGCAACTCCCTGTCTCTGGCTGCTGGATATTAGGCACAACTCCATTTTCTACAACACTCACACTGCCATTTTCAGATATACTTTTTCCCTCTATATTTTGGAGCGGTTCCGGTAATAATTCCTTTGTCGGAGAAGTTGCCAATAGGTGCCCAATACCATCAAATAAACTCTTGGCATCTGCAACGAGAGCAGCTCCCCCGGGATAACATCGACCGAAGCATGCACCACAATATGGATAAGCAACCTGAGAAGGATGAACAACAATGTGTAACATCGACCAAATTGTTCTTGACACCTTTAGACTCCAAGTTATCTAAATCCCCAATAATTTTGAAACTTTCCTCTTTTTTCCACCAAATCCTTTATTTAAACAAAAAAAAGAAGAAGAAGACATCAAGCATCCTCACAAACACTGGCTTCTGACCACTTAAATAATTTCTGAGTTACACCATTTGAGCAGGATTTTTGATAAACAAGTTTTCAGTCGAATGTCGCAGGTAGCTCCATATTTTTTTAGGTGAACAAATAAACATGGATCTTTTAATCCAACCAGATTTAATACAATTTAATCTAACTTTAAATTAAAAAATTAAGAAAGTTAGATTGTCGAAAAACTCGCTCTGGCATAGAAGAATAAAGCACGGAGCACAATTTGGATGGGCAACCTGAGAAGGATGAAGAATAAAGCCAAGGGTATTAACTTGACAGATAATCACAATTTACAGGTTAAAAATCAGCACAAGTTAGTACAAATTACCTCAATGAATGCTTGGCAAAGTGAAAGGAAAAGTGCGCACTCATTCTCTCTGAGCATCCTAGTTGTATTGTACCACAGTAAGGAATCAGAAACGGCCTTCAATCCCTTGACTAATTCTTGAGCAAACACATGTTTCAAGCTTATTGGGGCACAGGGACGTAATTCATTCATTGCCGCAGATACACCTGTAAAAATAAAAAACAAAGAGCAATAAACACCTAATTATTATCACTACCGTGAGCCTTCCACAAATCAAGTTTAACCCTAATATTATTAGAATGAACAACTAACAATCAACTTAAAAATTTTCTGTATGGTCATAAAACAAAGGCAACAGTGAGTGCATAGCGTATGCATATGGCAAAGTTGCTCATTTTTTTACCCTACCTTGACAAGAAAAACACTCACCCAACCTCACCTCAGACAAATGATAGGTCAATAGCATCCCATCACTGACACTTTATACTCCATAAAGCAAAAGAGTATATCTATATTATTTCAAATATATTCTGTTTTTGATTTGCATTCAAACACAACAAAGAAGAAGGATATACCATAGAAATCAAACCAATGGAAACTACCAAATCAAACTAAGCCTTGTGTCCCAATCAAAGCAAAAGAGTATATCTATATTATTTCAAATATATTCTGTTTTTTTATTCGCATTCAAACACGACAAAGAAGAAGGAGATACCATAGAAATCAAACCAATGGAAACTACCAAATCAAACTAAGCCTTGTGTCCCAATCAAATGAAGTCGGTTACATAAATCTTTTTACGGCATTTTGTTCTATTAAGAGTTATAATTTGAGTTAGATAGTAACAACCCGACCCAACTCAGTACAATATTGTTTGTTTTGCCAGCTGCATACAATGCATTAGCCCATACATGTACGCCTAACTAGCATAGACAAAGTCACGCGACACGAACACAACACAGACATGTTGATACATCAATTTTAAAAAAATACAAGACACAACATATCTAGAGCACGTAAAGAATTTATATATTTTATAGATTTATTATAGGTCAAATATATTAATAATTTATTTAAAGAGTAATCAAACATATGAAATGTTTCAATAATTGAATTAAGAAAATATATTTATCTTACAAATATTTGAAAACATATTTAGTGTACATAAATTATGTTTTGCATTATATATAACATTGTTACTACAAAGAGATTTTATCACATAGGATGCGTTCAGAAGATCAAAGAAATGTTGTCTAAGTGTGTGTGATATGCCGAGAAAGTATTTTCTATTATAAGTTAAATTTTTTAATTCAGGCACATTTAAAAAATGTCGAACACGTTTTTAGGAGTGTTCATGTAGTGTCATTGTCCATACGAGTGTCTGACCCTACATGCTTCCTTTGCACAAGTGTTCATGCTTCTTAGACGTACGTCCATGTGGTAAGCGCACAGTTTTGTGTCTTCAAGTTCTCTTGAAAAAGGGCCTTGTATTAAGAAAGTTCAACAAGCGGTGTGGGATCGATCCTTACAAGCACATGTCCTTCGGGACTCGCTCCAAATTTCCTGTTGGTGCAAGCTCTAATATTATTTGTAACCCCAACCCGACTCGACTCCGCATAATATTGTATGCTATGGCTGCCACATACAACGCATGCGCCCATACATGTATGTTCACGTGGAAAGCGCATGATTTTGTTCTCAGAAGTTCTCTTGGAAAAAGGCCTTGTATTGAAAAATTTCAAGATTATACATATATAGCACTTCACAAACCCATCCATTTTCACCAGGATCGAACTTTGGAGTTTAATGTCATTCTCAAGCATGAGAAACTGGGAAGTTTCAAAAGGAATCTTAGGAATCGGTGCTCCCTACGAGCAACTGCCAACGGATAGAGAGAACTAAAGACTGATTCCAGTGCTGCAACATTAAATAATTAGATGAAGCTGGGGGGACTTTTTTGTATACAACAAAAAAATAAAAAAGACTTGTTGACCGTATTCAAGTTCTTAAATAACAAAGATCTCACAAAAAGTACCAAGTGAGAAGTTTTACAAACGACCAAAATCAGTTCTCAGTACTACCTTCGTCGCCAAACCACACTTGCCCATAAACAATAAGAGTACGACCTGAAGTAGACATATGTTATATTATACCTAGGAAAAGTGGAAAAGGAAAAAAATATAGAAAGCAACTAATCTCTAAATTTATCTCACAAATTAAACTCAAAATAAGCTGATATTTACAGGTGCACCACTATACATGCAGGATTAGGCTGGGGAGAGGAGGTGTGGAGTATGTCCACACGGGATGAGGAACTCTATATTAACACAACGAAGTATAGATCTTCTTATTACATAGTGTTTGTAGGAGTGGTCATAGCCTCAACTAAATATCCCAACCAAGATAATTATAACATAAATACCTAAGCCAAATAACTAAAACATGTCTAAGACTTCTAACGTACTGCAAACAAATTACAGGTGTCCAAAATAAGATCACTACTTCTTGACACAATTAACTCAATAACTTTTTCTGTTTGGGAAGCCTATTTCTTTGTTCACTTCAAACAAAAACAAAAAAACAAATCAACAAAAACTTCCACAGCCAACAAAATCTTTTGCACAATACAAATTTTGTGGTGAAAAATGTCGTAATATATGCAATATAGTTATTTCCTAGACATTTCACATTTTATGGCACCCTTAACTTATTAAATTTCCAGCTGGAAACTCCTCAGCAAAGTTTACTTTGAAAACAATCCGATAGTTTAACAGTATAAGATGTAAAATGAAAATTAAAACCACCAAGTCCATTGAATTTCAAGGACAGCATGAAATATTAGATAGAGACAAAAACAGAGAGAGAGACAGAGGCGGAGACAGAGATATTCTCATTTTATTAAGTTCAGATTCATGTCGAGCTTACCATTCACAAACACAGCAAGAGGTGGATGCTCCATTAGACTTGAAGGTGGAGTGACATCTTCCAGGCTATCTTCACCTATTCTATGGGCTGGAAAGCCAACTGCTGGCAAGGGGACCCAGCGATGTGAATCCAAGACTAACTGGAGAAAAGCAAGAAAAATTAAAGGGATTTCAACCAAAGATCCAAAAAAATAAATTTTAACGCGCAAGATCCAATTGCGTGATTTCTATCGAAAATACCCTGCAAACAGATAAATTTATCTGTTTGATATTCATCTGTTTAATATGTCAATAAATAAATTTATCTGTTTGCATATCAACACAAATAATGCAAATAGATAAATTTATCTGTCTGCTTATTTATACCTAGCAAATAAATGTATCTATTTGCATATCAACACAGATAATGCAAACAGATAAATTTATCTGTCTGCTTATTTATACCAAACAAATAAATTTATCTAAATTTATCTGTGTTCTTTATACATGTTTTGAAAATGCACAAATAAATTTATACGTACTCTTTATACGTGTTTTCAATAATATATATAAATTTAACTGTTTCTTTACACGTGTTTTTAATAAAAAAACAGATAAATTTATCTGTGTTCTTTATACATGTTTGAAAAAGTACAAATAAATTTATTTGTTCTGTTAAGTGAAATAGAGAAGAGAAGAATGAGAAGCCCTACCAACTGAGTAGGCACACACTATTATTTATAATAAAAGTAGAAAAACCATTATATCCATACACAGTCGATACATAATAATAATAATAATAATAATAATAATAATAATAATAAAAAAAAAAAACTAACACTAACACCCCCCTCAAGTTAGAGCATATATATCAATTATGTCCAGCGTGTTACACAAATATGAGACACGCGGACCCGGTAAGACTTCGGTAAAAATGTCTGCCACCTGTTCCCCTGTAGAAATAGACCCAAACATGACAACTCCTTTTTGATATTCTTCATGAACAAAATGATAGTCAACCTCAATGTGTTTTGTCCTCTCATGAAATACGGGATTTGTGGCGATATAAATAGTAAAGGTATTATAAACCCAGAGTCTGGCAGAACCTCGAAGAGGGAATTATAACTCTGTCAAAATCCACTGAAGTCACATAATCTCAGCATAGGCTAATGCCATAGCTCGGTGCTCTACCTCAGCGCTAGATCTGGGTACGACAGTTTGCTTCTTATTCTTCCAGGACACTGGGTTCCCACCAACAAACACAGAGTAACCAGATGTGGATCTCCTGTCAAATGTGCATCCAGCCCATTCAGCATCAGAGTACCCTTCCATTCCCATATGTCCATGATCAAAGAACTGGATTCCCTTACCTGGATTCTTGTGCAAATACTTGAGAATACGTAACACTACTCTCCAATGGAGAACATGAAGATCAGACATAAACTGACTCACTACACTCACTAGATAAACAATGTCTGAACGAGTCATAGTAATAAGATAATTAAGCTGCCCCACTGTACGTCGATATTGCTCAGGATCTGACGGAATCTCACCTTTTTTCGGCTCTAACTTGACATTAGAATCCATAAGTGAGTCCACGTCTTTGGAATTCATATACCATGCTCGCTCTAGGATGTCAAGAACATACTTCCTTAGAGAAATGAACACCCCTTTCTAATTCCTGGTTATTTCAATGCCAAAGAAATATTAAAGATCACCAAGGTCTTTTGTCCGAAACTTAGTGCTCAGGAATAACTTAAGCTCAGCAATCCCTCAACTATCATTACCAGTGATAACAATGTCATCCACATACACAACAAGTAAGATGCAACCAGCTGAAGTATGCCGAAAGAATACAATGTGATTCTTCGCTGACTGTCGAAGACCAAACTCCTGTACTACTGAGCTGAAGCGGCCAAACCAAGCCCGGGAAGACTGCTTCAGACCATACAAGAAACGCCTCAAACGACATACATAAGGAGACCCCCTAAGCAACAAAGCCTGGCGGTTGCTTATAAACTTCTTCCTCCAAATCACCATGAAGAAAAAAAAATTTCACATCAAGTTGATACAAAGGTCACTGATGTGATGCAACCAACGACAAGAATAAACGAACTAAAGCTATCTTGGCAACAAGAGAGAAGGTATCAAAATAGTCAATGCCATATGTCTGAGCATAACCCTTTGCCACGAGACGGGCTTTCAGACACTCGAGAGTACAATCAGAATGAAGCTTGACAGCATATACCCACTTACACCCAATTGCGGTCTTCCCAGGAAGAAGACTCATCAGGTCCCACGTCTGATTAGCTTCAAGAGCATTCATCTCAATCATAGCCTTGCGCCAACCTGGATGAAAAAGAGCATCTGTAACAAAGTAAGGCAAAAAAAGCTGATCAAGTGTAGAGATACCCGTCTAGATAGTGGCTGGCAAACCACGATAGGATGTAGTATACAAAAGATAATCTCTGCAACTACAGTAAGACTTGCGTAAAGCAATAGGAAGATCACTTACCTGAACAGAAGCCGGATCTAGCTGAGGAGATACTGTCTCAAGTAGAGGAGAGGTGGTGGGGTCTAGTGAAGACGAAGACTCTGATGATGATATCATAGGTGACTCTAGGCTAGCAGGAGAAGACCCCCCCTGGAATATCAGCTGGAGAACTAGCAACCGGAGAAGATGGGACTGGTAAATCAGTGGGATAATGATGCAGCAGATACTGTCTAAACCATCATCAATAGTAGAGGAAGGTGGAGTCTCAGACCCATAGAACAAAGTGGACTCAACAAACACCACGTCTCGAGATACGATAAACCATCACAACTGAGGATTGTAACAACGATATCCTTTCTGAGTCTTAAGATAGCCCATGAAAGCACACTTTAGTGCCCGAGTATCCAGTTTTGTCACACTCTGTCTAGTATCTCGAACATAGCACACACATCCAAAAATCTTGAGGGGTAACGAAAAAGAGACCTGCTGAGGAGCTAAATTTGACAAAGGTGTAGCTCCTTGTAAAACAGAGGATGGCAATTGATTAATAAGGTAGCATGCAGTCAACACAGCTTTACTCCAAAAGACTTTAGGAACTTTCATCTCGAACATCAGGGCACGTGCAGTTTCCAAAAGATGTCTATTCTTCCTCTCAGCCACTCCATTTTGCTGTGGTGTGCCTACACAGGACGTCTGGTGAATAATCTCGTGTGCATTCAGGTATGTGCCCAACATTCTATCAATGTACTCACCCCATTATCATTACAAAGTATCTGAATAGTTTTGCCAAATTGAGTCTAGACTTTATGACAAAACAAAGTGAAAATAATAGATAATTAAGAATGCTTCTTCATGAGATAGAGATAGGTAACCCGAGATTAATCATCAACAAAAGTTTAAGAAATAATGAAATCCAAACAAAAAAGTGACAAGACACGGAGTCACGGACCCTAGACATCTGAATGAACCAAAGAAAAAGGACTCATTGTCCTATTATTATTTCGAGACACATATGGCACACGCAGATGCTTAACAAAACGACATGACTCACACTCTAACTGTGTAACCTGACTCAATTTGAGACATAGCTTCTTCAGACTTGCCAATAAGGGATGGCCCAACCGACAATGTATATCAAGAATCTGGGATGATCTTCCAAAACATGCAACAGCCGCAGTCTCATCCATCACATATAGGCCACTTACCACCCGTCCTCTATTGATAGTATTCCTTGAAACTAAATCCTGAAAAACACAATGATCAGAAAAGAATGTTACTGAGCAGTTCAAATACTTAGTAATACGGCTCACAGATAGAAGATTAAATGGATTAGCAGAAGTATGTAAAACATCAGAAAGTGTAATCAATGAATATAAAGCAGCTACTCCATGTCCCTTCACCTCCAGGGTTCATCCATTGACGACAATAACCCCATTATGCCCAGGGGTCAACTGATAAAACAAAAAAGTACATGTGGAATGAATCATATGTGCAGATGCACCCGAGTTTATCACCCAAGATCTGGGAGTGGCCATACACGCCGCTGGGTTACCGACAACTGTAGTTGAAGGGGCATCAGTTGTGCTTCCAATCCTCATCTATATGAACTGATCGTATTCCTCCTAGATCATATCTATAGTCCTCCTCTAAGAGGAAGAGGGAGGGACATCATAATCGGCCACTGCATTGACCACAGAAGATGTAGGACATCCATGTAACTTCCAACATGAGTTCTGTAGATGTCCTTGTTCTCCACAGTAGTAGCAAGTCCTGGTGTCACGTTCACCTCGACCTCTACCTCGCCCTCCATCACGGCCTCTACCTCGACCTCCATCACCACGGCCCCCATCACGACCTCTACCTCTTCCATGAGATACACCCAGGGCTGGATAATCACCCTGATCAGCAATCGTAATACAAGGCTCTTCTTTATCAACTGCTCTGCTCATCCTCCTGAAGACCTCAGATAAAAAAAGAATATCAGACCTAGCCAGGATCTGGGAACGTGCTAAGTCAAGCTGCTGGTTCACTCAAGGTAGAAAACAAACAACCAGGAACAGCATCCTCTACTCTCTAAAAACCTCATATCAATTGGTAAACGGTATCAATCGAACATACTCATCTGCTAACACCTTGAATTCCGTGAAATATTCTGGGAAAGGTCGCTCTCCTAGTTGTACTCTGAAAATACTCCGCATCACATCGTATACTCTGGACAAATCATTAGTCGAGGCAAATGTCTTATCGAGTATGGTCCACACCTCACGAACAGTTGTGGCATTGGCCACCAAAACCTCAACAGAAGGCTCCATGAAATTCAATATCTTACTGAGCAATCTTGCATCATCCCGCTTCAATCTTTTGTACTCATCAGATCCCTTCTCAGAAAGATCTTCGAACAAATGATCCTCCTTTTTCATACCTTTAATCGTTAGCAATACCTCCTTTTTCCATAACACATGTTTGTAGTCTAGTCAATTTCGAATCCACTAATCGTGTGGATGACGAAAACACGTCCGTGATTTCTTGTCTATCAGTACTTTGTTTATTAGTACTCGTTTGAGAGTCACCAACTCTCGTAGAACTCTTCGTAGACATTACATTCTATTAATCTCAAGGAACTACGAACAATCACACCAACACACAATAGAACCCAACCACAACTCTAATCAATCATAAATTGACCACTAAACATACCTTCGAACCATCCCCATAGACTCAAACAAACTGTAGTAGCCTCAAGACCCTCAAAACAGTAGCTAGGATCCTCCTTTAATGTTGTCAGACAAGTAGAAGATGAACCAGAGAGGCGGGAGAGCCTTATATTTCTCGGTTGGCTAGTAGAAGATCACCTAGAGGGGCTAGAGTTTTCAGGATTGCAGCCAAGAGGAAAAAAGAGAGTCGGAAAGGGAGAGAGAGGGTCGTCGAGTTGTACAGAGAGGTGCGGCGAGGGAGAGAGGGTTGGCAGAAGCGTCAGAGAGGGCTTCGGGGTCTACAACAAGGAGAGAGAGAGAGTCGGCGAGATGGACAGAGAGGTGCGGCGAGGGAAAGAGAGGGTCGGAGGTAGGGTCAGAGAGGGTTTCGGGGGTCGGCGACAGGGAGAGAGGGTTGGCAAAAGGGTTTTGTAGGTGTGGCTAAGGTTTCGGGGTGGTGGAGGCTAAGGTTTCATGGTAGCAGCAGTGGAGACTAAGGTTTCATAGGTGACTCTGATACCATGTTAAGTGAAATTGAGAAGAGAATAATGAGATGCCCTACCAACTGAGTAGGCACACACTATTATTTATAATAAAAGTAGGGAACACTATTACATCCATACACACTCGATACATAATATAATAATGATAATAATAAACTAGCACTAACATGTTCTAGAGTATTTTTGTCCCAAAAAGACCTTACGGGTTAAAACGTTTATGAGGATGGACCTTACTCATTAAAAAATCTTATGCTAGATGAAAAACAATAAACGACTTATAAATTATATTGTTCACCAATTTTCCGAAAAATTAATTACAGCACCATACAGAGAATGATTTCTCCCCCCAAAAAAGGGAACGATTTCTGCAAAAAAAAACCTTTCTGACCTAAAACAAAAAATTGTTTGCTAACTGGAAGTTGGTCATAAAAATGCTAAACATTTACATCTTTCATAATTTCAAAAGAAGAAAAGAACAATTTGTCTAACCAAATGCAAGATTTCGACCACTTGCCAGTACCTGAAAATTCTGAACAGCCGCATTCATGTTCTTTGAGAATAAATTAAGAATAGCCCTGTATAATTGACCAAATCAAGATATTTACAACAGGAATTCACCAGAAGATCAAACGCGTCAACAAGAAAATTGAACATATTACTCTTCAAAAAGTGGCGGAAGCAGGCCACGAAAATCCAATCCGACCCAACCAAGCCCCATGGCACAATACTGTCAAGCATAAAAGATGAGAAGGTTATCATTAGATTCAGGATGCAGGGCGATGAGTAATACTTATACAAGCACAGGCAGTCCAACAACAAGAAAAGGTATAAGAGTCCTCACTCATTGGGGTCCACACACTGTCAATCATGGGAAATTATCGAGTATTCCTGGAATACAATGTCAGTTTGCTAACCTATAGTCCATGCCAACATAAGCATGTTGGATAATAAAATATGGTGACATAAATCTGACATAAGCATGTGAAGCTGGTGTAACGGGGCTAACAGTAGTTAGGCAATCTCGCCAAACGCTGTGTGCCCCACATGAATTAAAAATATTAAAAGAGAGTAACAGAATCTCAACAGTCTAATTCAACCTACTCTCTTTCTCTGCTTTAACCAAAGTTATGCCACACTACACTATTTCTCTGCTTTAGCCAAAGTTATGCAATCTCTTCAAACTTAATTTTATATTTTTAAAAGAATGGATTATGCATGCCTGATAACATGTTAATGGCACAGTTTTGATTTCTTGCACCTATATGAATGCTGCTTCTCTTTATCCATATAATTACACCATTTCCATTCGTAATTCTAAGGAAACAGATTTGTTGCATGGTGAGCTCATTGTTGTTGTTTAAATATACCAATAAGATTCATTTAAAACTATATTACAAGGTGTCAACATTATACCCCAACCAAGGTTTGAAATATCAGTCAATGCGTATCAGATTAGAATTTTGGACCACTGATACTGATAGTTATCAATATATAGGCCGTATCACTGACACATGTACATATCCTTACACCGCTATTTAAAACCTCGAGCCAAACTTAGTCAAGTATGATTGATTTGCAGTATGTTGCCAATTTTATTATTTATTTCTTGTTGGTTCAGATGACTTACGCTGCACAATGTTTTAACTTTTAACTGTGTTGCTGCCCATAAGGATGACATTTATACAGAGAAGCAACAAATGTAAGACCTGGGCAGTGAATGAAGAAGACGATAACATTGTAACGAAGGTATACTACAAAGGAGACTAATAGAGTTCTATATCAGTTCTTTTCTAATTTTGAATTTCTTGTGCATTCAGATACTCGTAATTAATAATACCCATGATTGCTACCTCAACTAATGTCATCATTTGGATCAAACTTGCATAGCAATAGCCACCCCTTTGTTAAGGATGAGTGAATTTTGTAACAAGTTGACCTGATCAAGGCTTCACGTAGTCATTGGGTTGATGATTGCATTTTACCGCTTCATGTGTATGTACCTTGGAGATGCCAACATGCATTTAGACAGTTTTTTACAGCCAAGCTCTATATTTTCTATTTTTCTGCATTTCTTTTTTTGGGGAATCTTAGTTTGTTGTAATGTATTTTTTATTTCCTTAATTTAATAGATATGCCATGATATGTCTCTGTATTTCATATTTCTTATACTGTTTTTATGGCCGCCAGGTGCTCCATATTTTATTTTGCATTTGACATTTACCAAATCATAAACAATCCAACCATTTTGATTGCTCCCTTTTTGAGATTGTGAATTGAAACACAAAGAATAAGAATGATTTACGAAAACACGTAATCATGACCATAATTTGAGTAAATGTAGGTTAAGTTCGTTAGTGTTGCATTATCATACTACGAGATGTGTCCGCTTTTCTTCCTTTTTCGCGGGGGGGATTAATCCAGTTAGATTCTTTTTGTTAATTCCTTTCTTTTCTTTTCTTTGCTTTGTCTTCACGTATCCTTTCTTCTAATGACTAGTGAGTCAATTGAATGAATTTATACATTTGTTTTCTTTTGTTTTCAAGTGTTACACAAATAAACATAAAAATAAGAAATAGCATTTTGCAGACCCATAAGCATGAAAAAATAAAAATAAGATATAAAAGAAAACTAAAATCTTCGGATAGGCTACTAATCCTCTGCAAGCCTCTCATCTTCAGAATTAGAATTATTAAATAAAAACTAAGATCTTTAGGCAGGTTCATAATCCTCTGCTAGTCTCTCATTTTCAAATTTTGGTGATAAATAAAAATAATAATAATTTATAAGGAAGTCTCTTAACAATATAAAGTATAAATACAAACTAAGATCTTGATGTTGTTCTCGTGCACCCGAATCAAGGCATCCCATTAGCTCAAATTAAGATCAAGATCTGGTTCAAGTATGACAAAACACCATCAGAAAGTCCACTTCCCTCGTCACAAGACCTCCATTCATAAATGGCAGAGCTTCCAAGTTCATCCTTCAAACTTCTTGGAGTCACAAGGCCACCATATGCTGGTCTTGATGCTGCAAAAAAGTTGGTGGCCGCAAAAGATGGTGATTCTTATGGTAGGCTGGAAGCCCAACTACTAGCCACAGGCAGAGCCACCGCATTCCCAGAGAGGGGTCACTTACCCCCCTTCCACCCTAATTTTATGTGTCATTCAATTTCTCCCCTTTGACAAAATCCTCACAAGTTCCTTCCTTATTTGTAATCATATTATTTCTGTCATTTCTAAGTCCTCACAAAAGCTGATTGTCTTTGCGAGTTATTGAGGTTTTCTTGGGTAATCTCGATTCTCGAGGTCTCTCCACCTTTTACACTGGTTAGATTTTTCTCTATTCCTATCCTTTTCTTTTTAATTTTGATGCAAGAAACACATGGAGGTGTGTAATTTTTATCTAAATTGTTCATGTTGGACACATCTGCTCAATTAAGATAGATCAAAAATTCAAAATTAAAAGATGATTTAGTTAGACGCATTAACGATGTGGAATAACTGGGTTCAGGATTGACCAGCCTACTATGGGCTAAAGATTGGGTTATGCCATAGTTTGACAAATCTTATTAAGGGTTTGGCTTAATATTATTATCCCTCCTAAGTCAAAACTATTACTGGTGTATGGTTGTCGTTGTGAGTCGTGATAGTTGCAATCAATGCTGTTATAGTTGATGTGGTTGCCTCTGCTGATGACAGTGGTGTGGCAATAATTTGACTAATTATATGGTTGAGCTGTGGGAATCTTGCAGCATGGTGGCCTCCAAGTGAAAGTAGTGGCAATGGATGGAGTGTTTCTGTTGTGATTTCTGGATCTTGGTGGCTTGGGTGTGATGGTGTAGGGGTCACCAAAGTCGTCACAATGGCAATATTGCCAGTGGTGGCCGTCGGATATGCTGAACCTGATACCGATGGATAACTGTAGAAAGAGGGAGCAACAGATCGAATGGGAGGGAAAGAGATGCTCAATTATATTAGTTAGTCACTTAGTAGTGCTTAAAATCAAACAAGAAAAAGAAACGAAACTCTCAATTCTGAATCTTTAGCGCGAGTTTGAAATATAAAAAATAGTTTTTGATCTCTCAAATTAATATCGTTTAACATTGTCTACAACCAGTCAAATGAGTTGCCAGTGTGGCAGCCCACTCATATTCCTTAGTGCAGCAATGATATTGGTTTGGAGCACCACGTGGCGATGGTGATGTGGGGCAGCAGGAGAACCCAATAATTTCCGATCAATGAGGGAGATCTATAAAGGACTACATAGATACGCGACCACAATACATTTGATTATAGCCAACCAATATACATGTTCATTTTGTTTATTCAGTCATCGCCTATTGGCATTAGAAGTCATTCCACTACCACCCCAAACTAGCTTCTAAATAAAAATGATTTACACTTACATATCCCTACTAGAAATTGGTAAGGATGGCTGACAGAGGGAAAAAAGGAAGAAGTTAAACCACCATAATTAGCATCACTACAGTACTGACTTTCTGAAGCTGCAATTAACTGGGGGATAAACAGAGGTAATGAATTCTACGTAAATCAATAATAAGGTTTTTATTGAAGAAAAATCTTTTATTTTCTTAACATCCAATTTATGCGTATCCATCATTATCAAGGTGATACTGGTGCAGTCAGAAATTGTGCTCATAAAAACTGAAAAATTAGAAACTCAAAATGTAAACACTTGAACTAACACGTAGACATTAAAAGAGCAATCCACGGATGGCACTTCAAATGAAAAGAAAATTGATAAAAACCATGCCAATAATATGAAAACCTTTTAATATTGGAAACAAAAGAAGCATATATTTTATCTACTCCAATAAAAGATAAACAAAATGCCGAAGACATGCAATAATACAAAAGTACAGTAGTAGGTTCGTACCATGCATTGGTCCAGGATGTTTGACAAAGACCCACCTTCAGTTATTTTTGGGAGCATGACCTTGAGTGTTTTAAGGTGAGAAGTAATTTGATGCATGGCCCAGCTAAAGAGAAGCCCACCATCATAGTTTTCCTCGCTTCCTGATGTATCATCAGCAAATATGGCTCGGTACTGATTAACTACATCAAAAAGATGCATCCTTAGACAGTTTACCATCCCTTTTAAGTATTCATAAGAATTTCTTTGGTCTAAGTCATCAAGAATTCCAGTAAGCCATGCTTGTCGGCATCGTAGGAACTGTAAGAAAGAATCTAGGTCAGAAGCAGGTAATTTAACAAAAAGCACAAGGCTAACTAAAATGCACATAAACCAAATATTAATGTAGACATAGAGTTTTCATAAACTTGACCTGTAGGCGCATTTCATATTCACTAAACACTCCTATTCGACGTAAATATCCAATAATGCGGAGACATTCTGGCAACTGCAGTACATGAGGGTTTATTAATAAAAAAAGGTTTGAAAATTCAGAAATCATCTTTATAGATGAATTATGTTGAACCAGCTGCACATTACATGCTATTTCTAAGGGCCCAACACCAAGTACCTGAATGTTTGATCTTAGTTTCTGGAGAAGCTGAGAAAGAAGGGATTGGGTGGTCTGCCTAACCTCTGCAGCAAGTGCCTGAATAACAGGTAACCTTTAAAGGAAAAAGGGAGAGGAAGGGGTTAGAAAAAAGGAAGGAGAAATGTGAAGCTCGGTAGGCTGCCTTTCAAGCTTAACAGAAAAACAACAGATTAAGAGAAGACTCACTTTGGGTGCATTGTTGAAAGTTTGTAAACAAATGCTTCCAAGTCCAGAGCTTCATCGTAATTTCCATTCCTCACGCATCTGCAGATAGATGATAGTTACTTGTTCTTGCTATATTAAAACAAAACACCCAAAAGTACCAAATACAAAATTTAAACAAAATGGACTGCCAAAGCAAATATGCAAGAAAACAGATGTTATTGAAAACAATTCACAAAGTGATTCTAGTGCCCCAAGGAGAAAAAGGCATGACTTGATTCTTGACAATTTAGTCCCAGTTTTCATGAAACTGGAGTATTTTCCAGAGAATGAAACCGTGCAACTTTGACGATTTATTCCTTGGACAGTAAGAGTCCTAAGACGTCTCTTTCTCCTTTTGTCTCTTTTCTCATTTTGTTGCTTTGAGGCAAGAGTTTTTCACCACTTTGTGGTTTTCCTCTTTATTTCCCAACTTTAATGCTCAAACAAGAGTCATAAGCTCTTCCACCTTCCAATAATAGGTTGAAACAGTCTCATGCAATAGAAATAAAAAAAGAAAAAAAAATCCCATCAAAGGGCTCTTTGACCACAACATTACCCAACTAGTTTTCTTGATAAATAAATTATATTAGAAAGGACACAAAGGAAATGCCACCTGATTACAAAAACTTCCGCCAAAGGAGGTTAAGTATAACAACCACTTTTATAGACTTTTTGCAAGTATAAACCTCCTAAAAAGTCTATAAAAGAGTCCGAACACAACGGATACTCTCTGTGAAGCCAACAAAAGAGTGTCGAAGGAACTACACCCTTCAAGCACAAAATAGAACACGACACCTTCAAAAGATCTCCTATTCCTCTCCCTTGCACTCTGGTACTATATTCCAAGTCCTCCACTTGCTCCTCCTCAGACATCCCCTATACCAACACTCAAAGAGCTCCAACATTGATCAACACATAACCCATAAAACAAAAAAAGTTCAAATAACCAAACCCCATAGTTGTATTGCCCACGGGCAATTGAACAACAAGTGATTCACTAATTCTCCTACTTTTTACACAAGCAGCACGATCCATCAAGTATGACCCCTTCTCCTCAAATTATCGACAATTAGGATGGCTTCCTTTACGGCTTTCCAAGCAAAAACAGCCACTTTCAAAGGAGCCTTGGCATACCACATGCCTCTCAAGGGAACAAGAAGCTATTTGGTCTGACGATTCCTTTGTAGAAGCACGCTCACGAGAACGATCTGTTAGGAGTGGCTAAACAACCATGCCTGCACCATCGACCCCAGACCAATAGTCCAACACGAGGGCTTCCTTATCCATCACAATGCTGAACATGTATAGAAAAACCTCCTGTAAAGGTCTACGCGTGCACCACGCGTCCGACAAGAACCTCATTCTTCTTCTGTTGCCCACTTAAAAGAGACCCGAGGAAAGAAAGCCCCCCAAACCCGCATAATGCCTTTTCACACCCCATTCCATGAGCTCCTCTAATAGGTCCCATAGACCACTCTCCCCTCAAGCAGCCGTACTTGTCAACCACCAGTCTCTGCCAAAGGCAAATCAGCTCAAAAGCAAATCTTCACAGCCATTTTTCCAATAAGGTCTTGTTGAAAATGGGTAGGCTTTTTATACCCAAACCGCCTCCCTCTTTAGGCAAAAGAACCACTTTCCATCCCCACACCCCTCCACAAAAAGTTCTTCGTCAACAAGATACCAAGCAAGGAATCATGAACATGACATAAAGCAAGTCAAAAAATGGGATAGAGTACTCTTGATCAGGGTCAATCTACCTCCTTTTGAAAGGTATTGACACTTTGAAGAAACTCTTTTCACCACCACCAAATCCTAGACCGCCTTAGCCTTGAAGGTAGAGCCCAGGGGCATCCCCAACACCACAATCTAGGTTCATAGCTAAAGCCTCCATGTTAAGCACGCATTCCATAAGAATTATCTCACTCTTTGCTAGGTTCACCCGTAGACCTAAGGTCACTGCAAAGCAGAAGAGAATACATATGAGGAATCTCAGCTCATCTACACCCACGAGCAAAAAACCACAGTATTATCAACAAAAAGTAGGTGGGATACCGAGACTACTGATCCTTCCTTAACACCGGCATGAAAGCCACTAATATGTATGTCAGTAGCAGCTCTACAAATCATCCTGCTCAGAGCTTCCATCACAACAAAGAACAAAAAGGGAGATAAAGGATCGTTTAACCTCTCAAACTGGAAAAGAAGCCTTTGGGAACACCATTAACAAGAACAAAAAATGGACAATAGATATGCAACTGCGGATCCACCTTCTCCACCTCTCACCAAACCACATTCTCTAGAGGATATACATAAGAAAATCCAATCCAATTAACAAGATCATAAGCCTTCTCAAGATCAAGCTTGCAAATCTCCCCAGGCTAGAATCGACACATTCATTACTAAGCAAAATTGCATCTAGGATCTGTCTGCCTTTAACAAAAGTATTATGGGATTCTGATATAACCTTCCTAATTACCATCTTAAGCCTCTGAGCTAGGAACTTCACAAAGATCTTATAAACACTACCCGCCAAGCTAGTAGGTTTGAAGTCTGTCAACTCCACTGCTCTCCCTTTCTTAGGAACTAAAGTTATGAAAGATGCATCCAGGCTCATCTCAAAATCCCCTGACTGATAAAACTAAAGGAGTGTGGCCATAACATCCCTCTGAACCAAACCCTAGCAATTCTAGAAGGCCAAAGTAAAGCCATTCGAGTCGGGAGCATTATCCCCCATCAAGGCTTTTAAGAACCTCAACCACCTCTTCCTCAGATAATGGTCTCTCCAGCCACAGAAGGTCCTCCAAGTCAGTGGAAAGCAAACTCAAGATTGTCTTGGGTAATGTAAAAGAATCACATTACCCAACTAGTTGAAGTCATTTTCAATCATTGTAGATTGATAATTGGTAAACGATGATTTTAGAAAATATCAATGTAAAAAGAGTAAAATATATTACATATAACATGCAACTTGTACCTTTCAATTTATGTCATAGAAACCCTTCTAAAGAAGAATACCGTGCGTGGGACACAAGACTCTCAACAACATTGGACTCATGTAGAAAGAAGGAAGACTGAAACCTCTCCATGACCAAGAAAGCTCATCCAAGCTATAGGAAATTTTAAAAGGCAGAAACAATATAGAAAAAAAAATAGAAACAAAAAGAAAAAGAAAGAAAGCAGCACTAGAAGCAAGCAACAACAAGAGGTAGTGTATATCATTCATATGACAATAGTTATGACAACGGTTAAAGTTTAATCTTCCACATTATACAACTGAACTACATAAAATTAGAGGGATTAGAAGCAGAAGAAGTACAAGAATATAAGGAGTAAAAAAAAAAATCTAGTCTAGGAATATCAACAACTCAGCCTAAAGCCCAGCAACTGGGTCACCATGATAACTTAACCAAGTAGATATCAGAGATAAAATTAAAGCCACAACATTGAGATATTGTTTTATGATTTCCAAATGATTTTTCCACGTAACCTATTTTAAAACAAGGCCATTGTCCCACCAAATTAGCCATTTAATTTATTCTAGCATATGATCTTTGCAACTGTGTCAACCACATACGTGTCCATAAGCTGAGGAATTTCGAGCAAGTCAAGCAAAGTACTATGATTGGCTAGCAATGTTTGGTTCATCTTCCTCTTCTCCAAAATCTGCTCTGCAGAGTCAACGAACTCAGTGCAACCAGATGTTAACTTTGGGATTTCAACTATCTGCATCAGAAGAAAGTTAAGTATCAGTGCACATGATTCATCGAATCTGTACTATTGACCTATCGTATAAAGGTGCAAATGGTTCTTATATTTTATTATTTTTTATAATAAATCTAAGATGCAAAAATTATTAGAAAACAATGTAAGGCAATATCAGTACATCGGTTTGTTCCCATCCAGAATCATACAATAGGCATACTCTTAATCATCCTCAAATTAATCTTGAGCCCAGATAGTGCCTTAAGATTCCCAAGATTCATGCTTCTGAGTAATTCGTGATGTTACTCTCTTGTATCCAATTTGGAATTCCTATTGGGTTGCCTTCAATTAGTAGTGACACTTATACAAAATCATACAGCTTGTTCTTTAAAAGCCCTGACAGCCCTTGTTTATTCTAGATAAAAATAATAATAAGATCAAGGGAAGTAAAAACAATGTGTTCATCCACGGATGAGAATTTGATGCTTCTAGAGGTAATGCCTGTTAGAGATATATACTAAAAGTCATACTTTTATGTAATGGATTTTGGTATTTATTTTATTCATTAATAAATTTGTTATTCCATTATAATGAGAATCTGCATTAACAATATTTGCACTTCATTATTTATTTAATGTTATGTATGCATGTCTTTTATTCTACATAGCAGATAATCTAGTGTGCAAAGTACGGCTTACACACTAAATATTGAATTATCGATTCTTGTAGAATATAAGCTTTTTAATCACAGTCTTAAATGAAACTGGATACACTATTGGTAGAACTGTAATACGGTGTTCTAATAGGTCTGTCTTGATTGTGAGGAATGGTATAGTTCTAACTCATTGTGCTAGTACACTTTGTGTGTATTGAGCAAGACTATGTTGAGGTAATTATTTCTTATACTTATTGTATTAAATAATTACTACTCCCATGGTTATTATGAGTGTTTATATTCTTATTTTCGAAATAATTAATAGGCACGTATATTTAGTGTTTGTTATTTTGATTCATAAAATAGTGACATCTTTTATAGGTCAACAAAATCAGTGAATTAGATAACGACATTATGTGTACAGTGAATATGAATTAATAACGGAATTCACGTCCCGGTAAAAGAATTGATGATACCCCCATAAAGAAGCTTATAAATTTTGATTGCGTCAAACCCTGTAAGTGAATTTTGTATCCAACGTATCAAATAAATTAAGTGAAAAATCTTAAAAAAATTACAAGTGGTCGATTAAATAAAATTGTCAGTACTTTAATTTAATCGATGGGTATATGTAATCTTAACGTAGAGAGATAAATAAACATTTAATAACATGGAGCTCGAAATTATTTTTTAAGATAAGACTAGAAGTGCAATTATAATTCTTTAGTGGTACGAATTGTAATTTATGGCATTAGGAATTTAATTCGGATTGGATTGGGTTTTCCTAATTGCATAAGGAAACCAAATCTTATTTACTCCTCAAGTCCTTACTGTAACTTATTTATATACAGCTAAACCTCTTGGCAGTTAGGGTTTTATGTATTCTCGTAAGAAACAAAAAAAAGGCGCAAACGTAGAATTTAGGTCACGATTTTGCAGTCCACACTTGGTTCGTGATCAGGCATGCAAAAATACGGGAGAAGACTTGAGGTGCAGTCGGTTACCTGTTCATGCGCATCCATTTGATAGTTTTATGTTCGAGTACTAAGATGAGATCAAACCAGAGAGATCTCGAAGATATAATCTTTATTCCACTGATCTAGGGTTTTTGTCGGGTTCTCGTTTTTTTTTCCAGTATAACGTATATACACTGTCATAGGTTCTTGGGATTCCCTTTCCCAACAAGGCCTCCATGTAAAATCTATACTCACCATCTCCTCCTCATATCAAATAAAGAGTACAAGAGGCATTTTTTTGTGTAAGCTTGTGTGTTTCCTTTTTCCTTTATGCGTCAGGCTATGGCATCTAATAAATTAAGCATTATCAAATAAGTAGTTTAGGAGATTTTCTTTTGGAAATGGAGGCCATCCAGAGAATTGGAACTGGGGCAGCTGTTTTTCGTCCACGGATGTGAGATTTCCATGCGTAGGCATTCAAGAATGAACCATCAAAGATTTTACACAGCTTCATCAATAAGGTTGCTGATCCAGTAGCATGATAGAAGGCTGTTGACCTGGGACACTGCGTAAATATCCAATATGGAGATGCCACTCTTCGATATTTTTTCCCCAAAACAACACATATAGCTTAGTTGTACTTGTGAAGCAAGGAAACTACAGTGGCAGATATCATTGTTTGGACAGGAGTGGAGAGGAGGGTTACTGAAATCCTAAATTTGGTAAACCTCTGAAGTCCTTTTCATTTGTTCACAACCATGATCTAGATTAAGTTTGTTTCTTTCGCTGGTGGTTTTTGCATACCATGCATATATTTATAAATATTTAATTTAATTTTTGGTACAATGACTTTTGATAACAACAATGAGAAGAAGAGTCCACCTTTGACCGTGAAATTTAAACATTAGATGCAAAAGTGGAGGAGTGGGGCGCAGGGTGTTTCACAGAAATTCACGTTGTGACTTTTATGGGAAGGTCTGTGGGGAAGGAGATGCCCACACCAGGTACACGACCAACACTGAGCCCTACTGCAGCAAGCTCGTAATGTGTTGTGGTGCACGATCATACAAATGAGGAAAGTTAGGAATAGAATCAGTCATCCAATCAGTTGTCCAAATTCTAATGAAGTTAGCAATTAGGGTGATTTTAGCACTGCAGAATGGAATGGTTCCCCAAGGGGATTTCCTTGAAGGATTTGGCTATGAACAGAATTCCATTCATGACGATAGCTTTATATATAAATACATAAATTGTAGGAAATGCTTTCTAGATAATTACAATGGAAATGTTAAAGTAATAAAGATTGGTGCCAATTGCTAAGTTTGCTTTCTATTTTGCAAATATAAATAAAAATTATACATGTAATGAGTAATAAAATAAATTTGAGTTAATTTTTTTAAGTTAGAGGTTTCATTTTTTATCTTATTCTCTCATCTCAAGTCTGTAGATTTGTGTACTTTCATTGCTGCCACAAATTTTGTTTTGCTTTATTAGCTTTTATTATGTATCTTTGCAATTCACATGTTTAGGTTCCACCAGCCTAGTTGGAAACGCGCCTCTACCTCGATGGAAAAGTTTTGATGCAATTTTTGCATTGAACAGCAGAATTTGAGATGTTCTCACCCCCAGTAGAGGATTCTTGCAACCAAGACTTAAAGATCTAATTAACTACACAAGGATGTATGACCATAGACACCTCCTTTCACAGTGTATAATGGTTATTCTTATCCCTCTAATGTTATAGACCTCATCCTAACCATATGATGTCAGCTACAAAAATCGGCGTCGTCCATTCAATTACATCTATGATATTTTCTATTACTAAACAGTGTTACACTGTTACTTATTCTCTTTTTCAGTATCACATATCATTTTTTTAACCATGTTACTCCAAAAATGGCACTTGCGAATGTTCTAGACAAACAAAATATACAAACCATCTTTTCTTCTTCTATTATAATCTTCAATTAGCAATTCCTTAAAATTCAATATTTTTTTTGTTTTGGCATGCTTCCATCTCAGCATCATCATCTATGGCACACTCGTTCCTAATGGCCAAATATATTGTCAAAGTGGGCCATGCTGTTCCACAACGTATGGGAAGTATACAATCATCTGAAAAGTTGTTCTTTTGAAACTGATGTGAGTTATGCCCTATGAAGCACATACACGAGTACGAGTTCGGGTATGTGTACAATATGCGTGCGTCGATACAGTAGAACACTAAAAAGGAGGGTACATGTACAACTGGGATACATTCACAAAAAATATATATTTAAAAATTTAGAGTAGCGCCTTATACGTAACAATAGAAAAACCTAAATACACAAATTAGTTAATAATTATTGAAGATCCAACATTTAAATTAATTTAATACCAAAAGTAAGGCACAAAAATAGAGTTTGATGTCATTACATTAAGTAAGTTATAAACCAAGGCTTAATTTTGAAAATATATGAAGTATAGAAAAAAGTCTTGTAAAGCAACATTCATATTAATATGAAAATAAGTATTATTCCTAGTGGAGTACGGCTTGAGAATTTACTAGGTCTCTCTTGGTTCCTGTAAAAATTAAGGAAAAAAATGCAAGTACATATTTTGCTTACCCAGTACGTAATCAACAATATCATGCAAAGTACCAGTACCCAATATGTACCGAGTACTGATATAACATGTTTTTTGAGGTATCCATGCTTCATATGTTATGCCTAATTAAACTAGTCTCCATGTGATTGTGCAAACAGGGAGGGGCAAAGCTCCATAAACAACTTCCAATAACTTCAAGATTGAGCAGCTCGTGCCGCATCTTAACTGCTGTCATCACACCACTTATGCCTTCTAGATCAATTATTAGTTATGGGGGAACTTCGCGTCACACCTTCCGACCTGTAGGCCATCCATTCACTCTTTCAAATCAGATTTCTCTCTTCTACTACAAGTACAGAACAATAAAAATCCAACGACCAGCAGCCAACACTAGTCCTATATTTCGCATATCTCCCTCCAGTTGGGTGTTATATGTCCCCATTCCAAGTCATATTAACCCTGTTGCCGCTGTTGGCGGAAAATATAGAGCGTGAGAGAGAGAGGGGATGAATAACCTATGTTGTTTAACTACAATATGCCACCCGACATATATATATAGGAATTTGGAAGCAAAGCAATCAATTGCTGGGTTAGAATTAATCATCTAGTGCATGATTAACGCGGTTCAGAAAAAAAAAATATATATATATATATATATATATATATATGTTGCTTACCTGAATAAGCCACAAAATGGTACTGGAAACAATCACATTGCTGAATTTGATATTAATCACAATTCTAAATTTTAACATTTAAATCCTTATCAAAGGACAAATCTGCAATAAGTTCCTGAAATTAACACATCAACAAAAAAACAAAAACAAATACAAAAAAAAAACAGTAAGGCATAAACTTACCAGAGATTCGAGATGTTTGTCGATAGAAGAAACTTCCTCCCGAATTCCAAGCAATGCATCTGCCGCGGAGATGAATGCACGGTAGTTTCCAACCGCCACTTCTTGCATCTGTCGCCGAATTCTCTCCGCATCGACCCGTAGAAGCTCCGGCTCCTATAATTTAATTGTAGCAAAATCACACAGAAAAGAAGTATATATGTATTTGTATATACGCACCCAAACGAGTGGATAAGTGTAAGGAGAGAGGGAGTGACCTTGTGAAGGCGATCGAGAGTGAAGGAGAGGAGCTCGGAAACGTAAGGTTGTTGAGCGACGGAGGCGAGCGGGAGGAGACCAGCGACAGTTTCCGTCTCATCTGATGAAGCTTCGAAATCCATTAGCGCCATCTGAATGCTGTATCGGGCCTCGATCCAAACTTGGGTTTCGACCAATACGGAGAAAGACAGATATATGGAGAGAGAGAGAGAGAGAGAGAGAGAGAGAGAGAGACCTCGTAGTACGGCTACAGTAATGGGCTTTCAGACCGTGAATATGCTAGATCGGCTTTGGCCAACACAAACTCCACTTCTTCCGTTATTTCCACCACACAAGAAATCCATAGAAGGCGAAACTATCTTCCATACCTAGGTGAAGCTTCATTTTTAGATTTCGCTCAAGATCTCTCGAATTTCAGCAATTGATCAGTCGTAGCTCTTCTTTTGCAACTCCCGACAAGTAACATAGAGAATTCTTCTCCTATTTCTGATTATTTTCTCAAGACATATGTTTGTTTCCGAAAATTGTGGATTCGTATGTGTAGAAATTGATTTGCAACATTTAGATAAATAATTTTCGGAATTATGTACTTGGCCTTTTGAGATTTCCGACGGCAGCCCATGTGGGCTTTGAAAATGATTTTTTTTTTTTTTTTTTGCATTCGTTCTAACATTCTAAAAAGTCTGTGTACGGATAAACATTGATTTCCAATATTTGCATGAATGGATCAACATTTGATAGTTTCAGCACCAAAAGTTTTAATTCCCGGTATCAAAATATGCATCAATATTTAAAATGCGGCTATATATCCAACGATATAATACGATACATTGATAAATATCGATATTGATAATTCAAAATCTAATTATTATGGATTAACCAACAGAATGCGTAGCACCTAATATTTAAAACTTTATTTGGCACACATGAGAAGGCTTGATGTTTAGGAGGTTGTGTTGAAATTTGTGAATTTCATTGGCTATTGAAATTCAGATTTCAATAGCTGGACCAATTACAATTGAATTAGCCATTCAATTGCAATTGAAGCCTATAAACCAACAGCCATGAGTGGCTATTGATTTTCAGGGATGAACCCTCCATAATGAAAGGAACATATGTTACTTTCTTCACTCAGAGAAGATGAAGAGACAGAGCCAGGTGCTCTGTAGGCATTCTTCTCTCATAGAAGAGGAAGAGACAGAGCTAGGAGCTCTGAGGTCTCAGAAGAGGAAGAGACAGAGAAGAGGAAGAGACACAGCCTGGAATTCAATTGCCATAAGTGGCAATTAAATTCTCTGTGGCTATTTAATTCTCTGTAACTCTTCTCCTCCTTCTAAAGAGGCTATATAATGGTCATCTCCCTCTGAGAAACTAAAGACAAGACACAAGACAGAAATCTCCAATACAGATATACCGAGAGACATAAGGTGAGAAAGTTGAGATACAATCATCGGTTACGGAGCAAGCCGCAAGAGAGAGAAAGACAGACGAAGAGCGTTCG
>JAOTRH010000010.1:4007888-4019261 GCA_034768845.1 Heliamphora exappendiculata | reverse complement strand
AAATTGGTATGGTTTTGCTTTGTTTGTCTTTTTCTTTTTTCTTTTTCTTTTCTGATCTTCTTTGGACAGTTGAATTTATATGTGCATGCATCTATATATGCTTATTGCTTAGAGGTGGAAGTGAAAGGATTAAAATGTGGAACATAGCTGAAAGTGCTTAATCTGAATTGGGTTTGGGTCATTTCATAAGGTTTGTTTAGTTTCAAAGTTTCATTTGTACCTATGGTAGGTTACTTCATTTGAAAGTCAAGTTGTTTTCAGAGAGTTAATCAATTTTGGTGTGTCCTTAAGGCAATTACTGTTTGTCTAAAACACCAATAAAATAAAATTTAAACAATTATCACCAGAAATGTGGGGTTTGATTTGGATTTCTTCTGTAACTGCCAACGCTTTTGAGTTCAGCTGGTTCTTCCAATCTCAAGTTTCCTCCAAAGTGTCAAATTCCAAACTCAGTATCTGATTTGTTTCTGCTCTCTAGAGAGGTATGGTAAGCCTTCGGTTTACTTGAAATTATTTTAAATTATGATCATAGTTATCATTTTCATGTGTTTGTATGTGTTTTGATATCATCATAACTGCAATATTCGTTAATTTAACATAACAAAAACCATCCCAAGCAACTCTTATGGGAATAGTAATAGTTTCAAATTTCTAGAAGAAATTAGAAGATGATAATAAATCTTTAGATGTTTTTTTTATTAGAAGATGAAGTCAAGTCAATTTTCCTCTTCTTTTTCGCTGATATTAACACTTTAACTCATAAAACCTTTATTTCCCATTCTTCTTTCAGTAATCCACCTTCTAATGTCGATTGTAATTATTTTTGCCTTTGGTTTGGATGCAGAGCATAAAACCTTTATTTCCCATTCTTCTTTCAGTAATCCACCTTCTAATGTCGATTGTAATTATTTTTGCCTTTGGTTTGGATGCAGAGCTGATTTATATTATTGTTTGAAGTTGAGATCCAGTAGCTGAGAAACACTGAGATTAATGCACCTCTAGTACTTTCTGGAAGGATATGAACCTCTACTTTGTTTGATTGATAATATACAAGCAAATCAACTTTCAAGTCAGTTTAGTGTTGGTTATGCATTTTTCGCTATTGCTGCTTCTGTAATTTGTCCTAATGGCAGGAAGTTTTTCCCATTTAGCACTTCTAGTTCTGGTTGTCATATTGGTTTCTATCCATGAATCGGAACAACTACAATCATCACAAGTTCAGACCCTTTTGAGAATTCAATACCTTTTGAATTCCCCAGCTGTTTTAAGTAGCTGGAATAACAATACAGACTTCTGCAATACCGAAGCAAATCCATCTCTAACTGTTGTGTGCTATGATGGAAGCATAACCCAGCTGCATATTATTGGAAACAAGGGGGTTCCTCGATTATCTCAAAACTTCTCCATAGATTCCTTTGTCACGACATTCGTTAAGATTTCCAGTTTGAAAGTCCTCACATTGGTTTCTCTCGGCCTATGGGGGCCATTACCTGGTAAAATTATGAGGTTATCATCACTAGAAATACTCAACATAAGTTCAAATTTCTTAGATGGTGCCATTCCACAAGAAATTTCATCCTTAACAAACATTGAAACACTCATACTAGATGACAACATGTTCACTGGTCAACTTCCTGATTGGCTGAGTTCACTTCCAGTTTTGGCTGTTTTGAGTTTGAAGAAGAATTTATTAAATGGATCTTTGCCAGAATCATTGGGAAGCTTGGAAAGTTTGAGAGTTCTTGCACTTTCACATAACCATTTTTTTGGCAATGTACCTGATCTTGGCAGTTTGACAAGCCTTCAAGTTCTCGACTTGGAAGATAATTCTCTTGGGCCTCAATTTCCTCATCTTGGCCCCAAAATAGTTACCCTTTTACTGAAGGGGAACAAGTTCAGCTCTAGCATCCCTGATGAAGTGAGCTCCAATTATCAGCTTCAGAAGCTAGATATTTCTTTAAACAGATTTGTTGGGCCATTTCCCCAATCGCTATTGGGCCTGCCGTCCATTACTTATCTGAGTATTGCCGGAAACAGATTCACTGGAATGCTTTTCGAAAATCTATCTTGCAATTCTGCGCTTCAGTTTGTGGATTTGTCCTCCAATCTCCTGACCGGAAGGTTGCCCAACTGTTTTCTGTCTAATTCCAAGAGCAGAGTTGTGATCTATGCAGGGAATTGTTTAACTTTGGGCGATAAAAGCCAACACCCTTTTTCCTACTGCCAAAATGAAGCTTTAGCTGTGGGAATTTTGACTCATCGCAGGAAGTCCGAACAAGCGTCCAAGGTAGTTCTTGCATTGAGCATCAGTGGAGGGATTATTGGAGGAATTGCATTTGTGGGTCTAGCAGTCATAATTGTTAGAAGAGTTCATTTGAAGCAGATAAGTGGAGCACCACCTCCAAGATCAATAGCAGAGAGTGCGTCAACCGGATACAACTCAAAGTCACTGTCAGATGCAAGTAAGGTTTCAATATCTGTGTGTGTGTGCGCGCGCATGCAAGTGTTGGTGTATGAGTGTGTGGATTGGGCGTAATTGTTTCTGACCTTTGATATTGAGAAAATTATTGTTTGCCAGGCGGAATAAAAAAAGTCGTGTTGAATGTAATATACTAACGAATGGAAGTGTAGAGTAGAATAAATACCATCATACTCTGTAGCTGTATGTATTCATCATGGCACACTTAAAAAATTAGGTCACTCTCTTTCAGATTAAGAGAAATAATTGTTGTCTTGGAGAGTGATGAAGCCAACACTGTCTTGTTGCTTTAACAATTGGCTGACCATTGGGGCTTTAACACTTCTTGATTGAGATCAAAATTCTATTCCAAAATTTTCCTCCAGAATAAATTTTCTTCCTTTAAGCAGTAGGATAGTTGATTATTTGAAGTGAAAATAGGAGGATTCTTCTCATGAATGGTATGACCATATACAGAATCAAATGTCAAAAAAGGAGATCTGTAGACAACCTTGGGCAAAATAACTTGATTAAGTCGAGCTTCCTAGCTGACAACAATGACAAGTATTTTGAAAAAATTAAGAACTACGGTTTTTATTTGATCTCGAAACTTTCACTTGAATACCAATGATGGGTCTTACTGGTAATTGATAGCACCATTGTTGCATGGAAATGGATGGAAGAAAAATGAAACATTATGTGTAGTAAGGAAGACTGAATGTCCTGGTTGCAGTCAACTTGTTCTTCCAACATCTTACCAACACAAAATATGACAGTATGAACTTTGTCTCTATGAAGGGTATATATCACAAGCAATGAAGCTAGGAGCTCTTGGCCTTCCAACTTATCGAACATTTTCATTGGAAGAGCTTGAGGAGGCAACATATAACTTTGATACATCGACTTTCTTGGATGAAGGTTCACATGGACAGGTAAGCCTATCCATTTCTAAATATAAGAGGTGATGATATAGTCATGTTAATCGTTTAGCTGATGAATTCATTTTGCACAAGATTTCCATGTTTTATTTTGATATTATATTACTGATTTCTATTTTTCTGTAAAGTACCCACTCTATTTTTTTTTCCTTCGTTTCAATGTCCAAGGCACTAATTCAATCTGTTTTTTTTTTCTTTCTTTTCTTTCTTTCTTTCTTTCTTCTCCCCCAAAACAACTTTGTTGCCACATGGATATTGATAGCCTGTACTATCATGTTTTTCCTGTGCCGACTTTTAACCCACCTGCTGGCTTTTAACCCACCTTTTAGTTTCCTAAGGCATGTTTGGGGGAGAGCCCTTCTTCACTCCTGCTATAATAACGCGAATGAAACTATCACTATAAATTTGATGACTTTGGTGGAGTCGACACCAAATTTTTACATCTTCTGCCTTTGGTGTGCTCTACAAAATCTATGTAATTGATTGGTTCATGGATTACTTATTTATGAATTCAGATGTACAGAGGTCACCTGAAGGATGGTTCCCTTGTTGCTATCAGTTGCCTGAAAATGAAAGGAAGCCACAGCACTCATGGCTTGATGCATCACATAGAGTTAATCTCAAAACTCCGACATCACAATTTGGTCAGCGCCCTTGGGCACTGCTTTGAGTGTTACTTGGACGATTCAAGTGTCAGCCGATTATTTCTTGTCTTTGAATATGCTCCAAAAGGAACCTTGAGGAGCTGGGTATCTGGTAATCCAATTAACATGGCTAGCGTCATCATTCAGTTAAAGATCCTAAACACTGTTTCAAGATTTAGGGTACAAAAGTTAGAAGCTTACCATTCTCCTTCAATCTTGAACTAAATTTTAGTGTGTTTGCATTCTCTATGAAACTTCTTTTGCGGAAGATGCCCTTTGCTCTGATCTCCCGACAATGGATGATTTTGGCCTGAACATTCTTCAGTTTAGATGACCCATTTGACATTGTGAATGTATTCCCTATTTTTGTTTTCTTTTTCCCTTATAATCCGAGTGGGAGTTTAGCTGTTTCTACAAATGTTGGTCATGAAACTACCTTAATGAATCACATGCTATATGTATATACATACATTTATGCATGTATGTATAAAAAGAAGCCATTCCTTCCCTATTCCCAGTTTTTTTTATTACTTAATGGGGTTGATGGCTTTCCATATCTTACAAAATTGTGTGGCAGAGAGACGCGGCAGACGAAGGCTTACTTGGGCACAACGCATAACAGCTGCAATGGGCGTGGCGAGAGGAATCCAATTTCTTCATACAGGGATTGTTCCTGGAATCTTTTCCAATAATTTGAAAATAACTGATGTTTCATTGGATCAAAACCTTGTTGCAAAAATTAGAAGTTACAACCTACCCTTTTTTGCGGAGAGTATGGGAAAGGTATTGAGGGGAACTTTCTATAAGATTCAATATTGGCTCTTACTTGGGAGAAAATAATACTGATCGCTATTTACATCTTTTTAATGTCACAGGTTGGTATTCAAGTGTCTTCTGGAGGATCTAAAGAGCTTAATACAGCAAGGTTAGCAATGAGATTTTTCAAATTCCAAGTCATTTTATGAAATTGTTAAATAAAATCTTCATGACTAAAAGGCCTTAAACGTGTAACAAATGATATCCAATGCATGGTTCTTATTCAAAATTGCATGCAAGATACCTTGGTAGGCATTGAAGAAATCTCATGTTTGCAGATGCACACTTTTTTTGGCCCGGTAAGAAGTGTTATCGCCAAAAAAGATAGATTATAGATTGACTCGACACATAACCAACAAGGCTACACAAACACACCCCTCATTTGGCCGAAGATACCTTCAAATAGGTATAAGTATCTATTTATACTAATAAAAAAGGGTTACAGTAAAGGAAGAAAATGACTTGCAAATTAAATCACAATAAATAAAATTCTAATTTCCTAATATGTTGATTTCAGTAATCAAATCATAATTAACGAGATCCTAATTTCTTAAAAGATATTATTTCTAACACTCTCCCTCAAACTGGGACAAAGATATGAATCAAACCCAGTTTGACAATTGAAGATTTGAGCAGAGATAGTTCCAATGGACATGCTTAGGCTTGGACTCCATACGCGACTTCTCAGTTTTTAAAAACCAACTAAATATCAGAACAACACTACCGAAACAACAACAGTAGCCCCCTCAAAACAAGAACAATGCTACCGGAACATCGGTAACCCCCAAAAACAAGAACAATGTTGTCTGAACAACATCGGTGGCCCCCAAAACCAAGAATAAGAACAAAAGAGTAATAATTCTCTCAAAAGTGCACTGCCAAAGTCAACAATATAATATATTGAGACTTTAATGATACATCAATAACAAGGAATCATAGTGATCTGAAACTCGCAACCCACAACGGCAGAAAAGAGAAGGAACATCGACGATTGCGAAGAAAAGAAAAAAAAAAGACTAACGGATGTGAACAAATTCCAGCAGCAGTGGTGGTGGTGAGAGAAAATCCACGACGGCGGCAAAGACTTCGACGGTGATGGTATACCAATGACAGATTCGTATCATCGGTGAAGATATATACCTTCGACAAAGGTGAGAAAAAGCAGTAACGGCGACTAGGGTTTCTGGACAATTTTTTTTCTATTCTTCTTCATATTTCGACTCTAATACCAAGTGGAATAACAGAATTCAATAATTTTTGCTTATTTTCAAAGAAATATAGCTATCTATTTATAATGATAAATTTTTTTTATAGAAAATGAAGAAAATAACTTGCAAATCAAATTACAATAAATAAAATCATAACTTTCTATTATGTTGATTTCAGTAATCAAATCATAATTAACGGGATCCTAATTTCATAAAAGATATTATTTTCAACAACACCAACCTTGAAACTGAGCTTATTTTGGACTTCTCTCCTCCAACTTGCTTAGTAACACTTGGCTACTTATTTGTGGGCTTCAGACACAACGGATAGTACATTCAACTTTACTATGATAGTGAAGAGTTTTTGACTGAATTGTTTAGATTTTTCCATCAACCAAACAAAATTTTGATCCTTGGACAAGAATGTTTTACAGTTTCTTCATTCTTATGGCTTGCTTAGGTGCATATATCCTTCCAAACCCTCCATGTCAAAGTGATATGCTCTCTGCTTCTGGTATCAGAAGAATATACGAGTAGTCATTATTTCGCTTGCACAATGGATATATGCATGTCGTTTCCCTCTAGTTGCTGTAGCTTACTTTATTTCTCCACAGGGTAAAACATGAGGAGAAGTTTGATGTTTATGACTTCGGAGTAATATTGCTAGAAATCATTGTGGGAAGGCCATTCAATTCACCGAATGAGGTGGATATTGCAAGAGATCAAGTAAGATTGTTGTTAATTGTTTTGAGTTGATTCCATATTAGGTTATGAGTGTCCAGAAATGATGAGTTACTTTACCGCACTTGGATTCTTTGAGTATCGAGTGCGGGTATGTGCTTAAATGTTGGATTTATTTAATTCTCATATCAAGGGCACTGAAACATGGAAAAATATTTATTTTCTTTAACATATATTTTTTATTTTTTCAGGGTAAATGGTGCTTGTAAAGTTCCATTGAGTATTTGATGCTTAGTATCAGAGTTTATGCATAATTTTATAATGAACTTGAATTACTAACTATATTTTTTAGGTGAATGTCAAAGTAAAAATATCGGACACATATCCCATATCCTTATCCGAGTGTCGATTGTCCGACATGGGTATTTTATACATCTAAAAGAGTCCAAGTAATATAGGTCTGAATGGATGAATGACATGCTTAGTTTAGTTATTTTAGCTTTTAGTACGAAATATGATTTATTGTCCCCTGCCGTGCACTTATAATCTTATCTTCCTATTCTGTCTATCCTCTCTATCCATCTTATGATCTTATGGTCTACTATTGTGCAGTCTCATTGTGGGAAAACGGAAATTGCTCTGGATCTGCTATCATCTGGGAAACATAAAAATTTTACCCTATTGTCACCATTTGAGTGTAATACTTGAAAGGGAGCCCTTTTCAGCTTTATATGAACCCAACTGTCATTGAAAGCTCTTGCTCTCTTTTGAGGCTAGGTCTGCTAATTCTATTTATACAGCTTTATCAAATGGGATTGGTCTCCAGATAACTGTCATGGGGAAAATGATGATTTACAAAGAAAAGTTTGATTATGTATAAGCATAAAATTGTAGATATGTTAAGCTTTTTTTTTTGTTTTTTTTTGGGGGGGCGAAGGCGGTGATGTTATGATGTCATCCTCGCATGTTTTTTGTGCTCTTGGTAAGCATACATGGTTATTGATTTTATGATTTTTCCTTGCACTGTACTACTGAATCTGTTGAGGAAAATGAATACAAAGGATTGATGCTATGTACATGGAGCACAGATGCTATGCCTATACCTCAAGCATACTTAAGATTCTCTGTAGCCTACGACTAAAATGAAAGATGCTGCTAACATTGTTTCCATATATGGTCACTCCACCTTCCACCGTTACAAGGACTCTTCCAAATGAGTGAAATGCTCTTGTCGAATGCTTGAAATGTAAAAAAGAGTTGGAATGTGTTCAAGATGTGTAATTAAACATTTACCAACAAACATATGTAGTAATTCGAGTTCACCATATAATTGCGTTTAAAACGTTCGTATAATTCCCCCCATTCATGCTAGAAACACGAATAATTTGTTATGTCCCCATGTCTCGAGACATGAAAAATAGATGAATCTGACATACTCTCACCCAACAAAAGTATACGACTATGTAAGATAGCCTGTTTCATTTGATTTTATTGGTTAATCTTATAGAATTTATAATTGAGGACTCCAAGATTTTGATGCTTTGCAGTTGCAAAGAATCATAACAGTTGCCAATGCAGCTCGAAGGAGCATAATTGATCCTGCAATTCACAATGCATATTCAGATGAATCATTGACGACGATGATGGAAATCTGCATCAGATGTCTGCTGAAGGATCTGGAAAATAGGCCTTCTATTGAGGATGTGCTGTGGAACTTGCAGTTTGCTGCGCAGGTTCAGGATGCATGGCGAGGAGACTCCCAGAGCAGTGACGGGTCTCCCATCTCGCATTTCCAAGCCCCACGCCGACAGATCAGTCTTTAGTAGCAGCAACTTCAAAATCCGGGTACTCATTTTTAGGTTTATGAGATGTCATTTCCTGCGTTCACTTCACTTCATTCAATATTTTCTTATAGTTGCATAAGATTTGTGAAATGTGTAATTATGGCTTCAGCATTTCAGCTTGTAGTTAATGTAATTGTACACTTACGATCATTCTTGTATTTACATATGCACACATTCATGGATGTGAGCTCTTTTTTGAATTCTTCTATTCTATTTCAAGATTCGGAATCAAAAAATGCCAGAAAATGTTGCCATTGTTAACTTACCTACTCTTGTAAGCCGTAATGTCCCCAAAAAGTGCGCCATGAAAAACCACACAGCCAACTGTACCAAGCCCGCGCGCACATGTGCAAGTGAACTAGTGTGTAGCACTAGTTTAGCCAAGTATGCAACATGCTTGTGGTTTAGCTTGAGTCAATGGAACAACAGCTTTAAAAAAGTTTCTAACACACATACTCACTTTCCTTTCTCTAACTTGTTGGGTATGGGGAACAGAATGATGCGGGAATGAAATGAAAGTTGGAATGGAATGCAAGGTACAATGTAATTGAATGTTTATTCTTATTCTACTATTTGGTCACCAACATTAAATGGCCTGGGAATGAAATAGTCATTTCTATTTTCATATTTGGTATGTTAAGCAAATGGAATGAAAAAATTCCGTCAAAGTAGGATCAACTCTCAAATATTAACAAGAAATTTATTAAAATTTCATAAAAATATGACAAAAAAACACCATAAATAAATATATTCTGTTTATAGAATATATTATAGGTAAATAATAGCATTATATAATGTTTGAAATATATAGATTATTGTATATGATAAATCATCAATAAATATTGTTATATTATTCTATTATAAATTATTTTAAAAATGTTATTATATTATTATATGATAATTGTTTTTAAAAATATATATGTTGTTAAATTATACTCTATATGTTCTGTAGGGAGTTTATATTTCCACCTCTTTTTGTATAATTGCACTCTAAAATTTGTTTCTAGGGTTTAAAAGGACACGACGTACTTTTTAATGTACACCAAAATACAAATTTAAGAGTGAATTTGTAAAGTAGAGTGTGAAAATCATTTCCCTATTCATATAAACATATAATATATATATACATATACATATATGTTTTAGATAAAATATAATATGTTATATTAATATATTATATGTATTTTTGAATGTATAAATATAGAATGTATATTATTTATATGTATAATAAATTAATAATATATATTTTATATGGTCAAAATGTAAATATATGTTGGGAAATTACATGCACAATCATATGCAAGAAAGAAACAATCGAGAATGAAGTACAAGAACACAAAACAAGAGTTTACGTGGTTCGGTAACTTGTGTCTACATTCAAGGGACTCACACGTTTCACTATTCTTTTAGAGAATTGAGTTAAAATGTTTCAACACACGATGGCTAGGGTTTTTAGAGATGAACCCTAATATTGAGAATACCTAAAGCAAGAAATTAGGGATAAAACGCGCGCTTGACTCGCCGTGTTCTGTTCGAACGGCCTAAGGCCCCATCCAGACGGTCTTGTCCAGCAACCAAAGCTTCAGTTACTGCATTGGTTCGTCCGGACGGCCCAAGGCCCCGTTCGAACAATTTGGATCAGAACAGTTTTTGCTTCACTTTACATCAATCTCCCACTTGAAGTAAAGTCACTCCAAGTCATTTGACACTCGAAAATTGCCGTCGCCTCCAAACAGAATGAGCAAACTAATGTGAGTCATTTTCCCATCTTCTAAGTATGAAGACCGACCGAAGATGAACATGCCTTCAACATCTCAACTGCCACCATTCTCCACTATCACCACTTTAGTAAACACATCTACAGGATTGTCTCTTGTGTGAATTTTCTTTGGATCAAAAGTCCCTTTTCCAACTGAGATTGGATAAAGTAATACTTGATGTCGATATGCTTTCTACTTGAATGGAATGCCAAATTCTTTGCCAAATGTATCGCATTCTGACTGTCACTAAACGACTGGCATTTGTCCTGTTCCTTAACCGGCTCCTTCGAAAAACCCTTTAGCCATATTAACTCATTGCATGCCTTCGTGCCTACTACATAGTATGCCTCTATGGTAAAGACAGTCATAATCTTCTGCTGCATTATACAAAGTAAACACATACTCGCTATCAATTTTATTCGATACCTCAAAGTGAGGATTTTTTCTCATTATATAACCATCGTGGGGCTGATTACATGGCTAATTACATGGCTGATTATTAGCGATATACAGATTTACAACAATCATATCTAAACTAAAAAAGAAACTAAAATATACAGCCAAATCTACAGCTGATCTGATTGACATCCCCCCTCAAATTGATGCGGGGTAATCAAGAAGCATCAATTTGCCTATGAAGAACTGATGGCGCTGACGAGTCATGGCTTTCGTAAATATGTCAGCAATCTGGAGATCAGAGGAAATGTGAGGAAGAGAAATGACACGAGTGTCCAAGGCTTCCCGAATAGAGTGACAATCGACCTCAATATGCTTCGTGCGCTCATGAAAAACGGGGTTAGCAGCAATCTGAATAGCACTAGTGTTGTTAGCATGAAGAGGAGTGGGATCAGGCTGAGAGAAACCCAACTCAGCAAGAAGCCCACGAAGTCAACTAATTTCAGAGCAAGCAGCAGACAGATTCAGTAGAAGATTTCGACACCCGAGCTTGCTTTTTACTCTTCCAAGAAATCAAAGAGTCGCCAAGAAAGAGGCACCAGCCTGTGACAGACCGGCGAGTATCAGG
>JAOTRH010000010.1:3980280-4007788 GCA_034768845.1 Heliamphora exappendiculata | reverse complement strand
TATCCTGGGAGAGTGACGCCGGTGAAATCCCTACAACACCCTCGGTAGGCGGCGAATCATTCTTAAGGAAACTGCGACAGCAGGACTCGGTTTGCAAATTATATTTATGTTTTCCTGTTATTTCATTCTCTGTAATTTCAGATTCTGTAAATTGTTGAAAGTTTAATAAAGGTGTATTTTCTGGATCCCCGAGTATGTATTTTATGTCGGCGTTGAAAATTCTCCTAACACTTTTTTCTCTCCTATTCATGCGATTGTTTAGTCCTTGATTATCTCCGTGATTTGTTGGATTTTGCAGTCGAGCAGTCGTGGATTGATTGAAACTGGATTCGATTGACGGCATCCATCAATTGATTTATTGATTTTTTTTTCTCTGGAGTTTGGATTCCTCATTGTTGCACTTCTTGACAGCTTGAGTCAGAAGCCATGGAACACACCAGTGAAGTTTCTTGTCACTTGTCAGCAAATTTTTCATTTTAGGCTTCTAGAATGGTGTTTGTGAATGATGGGAAAAACATTTTCCAGGGTAAGGTTTCGTTTGGTTACTGGACTTAAAAGCCAATTTTGTTGTTTTTCTCTTTTTGATTTTAAGCTAAATAAATCAAAATCTTATTTGGTTAAAAAATAGTTTTAAGTCGGTACGTAGAAAAAAAAAATTGTAATTTGACAGCTGGGTTTTTTTTTTTTTTAAACAAAAAGAATAAAAATTCGACTTTAGACAGGAACTATAGGAGGGGTAAATGTTCTGCACCCATCAACAATGATGTCAAAATGCTTTCACGGGACAGTACGTAGTTTTGTAAACTGTAAAGTTCCCTGTATTGGTCTACCTCGGGCACCCTTTCATGATAGCCAGTGTTCACTGTCTAGATCTACCCGAAGAAGGATGGATCCAGGATTACTGTTTAGTGCGGGCATATTTTGAAATTATATATATATATATTATTTGATAATTAAAAAAAAAGTAAACAAAAAATAGACATAGCAAACAATTAGCAAAAACACAACAAAAACTTTATAAGTCAGTTAAGTGTCACAACTCACAAGTGCAGCAAATAAAATAAAAAAAATAAAAATTAAATATATTTTATTTTAGCATAAGATCTAGTTTATTAAATAAAAAATTCATAAATTAGATTTAGGACACCATAAAATATAAAAATTAAGAATTCTTTGTATAGCACCTGGAGGTTGGCAAGCAACACGGCGGCGTGGGGCGAGCAGCAATGGTGACTGAGTTTTCTTGGAAAGTCAGAAACACTAGCCTAATCCCTTTACGCTTATTGTGTCAGCGAGAAATGTAAAAATGAGAATGATTTTCTGATTTTTCCTTTCAATTATGTTAGGGATATAAATGAGTTAAAGGAAAAAATAGTGGGGTCAAAATAAAAATTTATTGGAAACCTTTTTTTTTTAATGGTCTATTAAAGTTTTGAACAGATTTAGGCTCTAATTGTTTCGACGTAAAATATTTTTGGATAAAATATTTTATTTATTTTTTATTGTTTAGTTGGTAATATTTATGTAAAATATTTTTTTTAGTATAACATTTTACCTAATTGGACCAATTTTGACTTATAAAAAATTAACTCGTAAGTTAATTTTGAAATTGTACATTTTAAATTTTTACCCGATTTTTTTACCTAATTCTTCCGACCTTTTGTCATATTCATAGTAGATGAGAATATGTGTGAGAGAGAGATGATATGAAAATAAGAGAATGAGAGAGAGAGATACAGAGGTAGAGTCATACATGGAAGTAATTTTTTTAATTTTCTTTATTGAAAATACTTTTCAAATATTAGCTAAATACCAAAAAATACAAGTAAAAAAATTTATTTATATAAAATCATTTTATATATAAAATATTTTTCGATGGTAAAATATTTTATATCGAAACAAACAAAACTTTAATTTCATACGTAATTTTAAAGTTTAGTTTTGATTTGCCTCTAATACCTCAAAATTTTGGCTCTTTTAAATGTAGTTTTTAAATTGTTTTTAGTTTTAAGTTGTTGCTGTTTTATTAATATTTGCCTAAATTAGATTGGTTTTTGACTGTTTCTTAGTTTTTGTTTTGACTTGCAATACAAGAGTCAAAAACCATACAAATATCTTAAGAAAATAAATATTGAATCTTAAACAAAGTCAAATTTTTTTACTTATAAAAAGGACACTTATAATGCGATAAAAATAATGATCCAAATAGGTACAAAATTTTCCAGTTTTAGTTAAGCTCAAACTTAACCAAAAAAAAAAAAAAAAAAACATAAAAAACGAGCTAATTGTTGTTAGCACGCATTATCTCTTGGAATTTAAAGTTGAGCAAAGGATTTTTGAAAATGTTAATTTTATATGTAATATTTTTATAAAAATAAATTTAAAATTGGCCTGATCAAAGTTTGAACAAATTTATTTTCCGCTTAAATTCTGAAGTTTTAGTTTTGATTTGTCTCTATTGAATTTTAGGTACTCACAAGTTTTTGACTCATTTAGATGTATTTTAATTTCTTTTTAGTTTTAGATTGTAGTTGATTTACTAACATTCACCTAAATTCTCTCATTTTTTTTTACTATTTTTTTATTTTTAACTTCAGACCTCTTCCTAGTTTTTATTTTAAATTTCAACACAAGAGTCAAAAACCGTGCAAATCTCATAAGAAAGGAAAAAATGAATGTTAAAGCAAGCAAAAAATTGTTAAAAAAGACTCTTAAAATACAATAAAACTGGTGGCCAAAATATGTGACTTTTCAATTTAACCTCAAACCTAATAAAAAGAAGCATTCAAAACAAGAATATGCATGAAAAAACCTAATGAAAAATATGCCTTAAAAACAAACTAAACAGTATTTTTAGAATGCACCAACCCTTGAAATTTAAAATTGAGAAAATAACTTTTCCTCCCTCACTGAACAAACATTTTGAATCCACTCTGCTCCGTAATCCTAGACTCTACGGCTCTATTTGGTATAATTTATGTTTTCTCTATTTGGTTTTTTTTTTTTTAAAACTTGTAAACCGTAGACAAAAACATGTTTAATAATTATTTTTATTTTTAAAATATTATAAACAATTTTCAAAATTTATTAAATTATTATAAACAAAAAATATATATTTTCACTTATTTTCTAAATAAATTTTCATTTTACTTTCTCCTTCTACTATCTGGTCACAAACTCTAACCACCGCCTCTGAGAAGTTATTTTTTTCATTTTACTTTCTCCTTCCACCACCTACAGTCATCATCCGACCACCTCTGACCACCACACCCGGTCACTTTCTCCGACCACTACTTTTGACCAGTGCTTTCGTCTCCATCCACGACATACGGCCATTAGCTCTAACTCCCACCTCCAACTACAAATTCTGACCACTATTGCTATCTCTTACATTTATCACCGGCTAACACTTTTAGTCACCACTTCTGGTTATCACATTCGACCAGTACATTCATCCATGGCCTCTAACTACTACTTTTCAAACATCTATGTGTCAAATATAGTTTTGTTTTTATTTATTTTTATAAAAATAAACAAAAATATATTTTTTGTTTAATGTAAATAAAAAATAAAAAACTATAAACGTTACCAAACATGATAGTGTCCTTAAGATACATATTTTTTATTTAATGTAAACAAAAAATAAAAAATTATAAACGTTATCAAACAGAACAGTGTCTTAAGATAAAGTTAAAGAAATAATCGTATGAATACCAAACTATTAATAGGAGACTAATAGTCCAATCCGTTAATAAACATAATTTAGAAAAATATGAGTCCTATATATTTTTTAGTCCAATGCAGTTCTCCTTAATCTGCCACAACAAACATAGCCTTATTGATGCAACCAATTATATTAATTTTTTCATGGGCAAAGACTGGGAAGTCTCCTCCACGTAAGCGGATGACAGCCACTAAATTCGATACTTCCAAATTCGAATTGTCCTCTCTGTAATAAGATCTAGGACAACGAAAGGTTTTTTTGATTGTCTCATCGATTCTTGAAAAACTAGCAACGGGTCGCAGTCAACAATGATGAAAATCAACTAAACTCCAATCTTAATTTCAGAACATCTCTTGATATTCGACCACTATTTAGGTGAAAAGAAAATCAACTACTCGTCAACTCGCATGATCAAATACAAAGCCAAAGGGGGCTTATCAAGGGTTCTACTTTTGGAGAGACAAAGTTGACCCTTATACTGACCAAACCCCAATTTGGAGATCATTGTCAACATGTTACGACGCTCTAGTTTTCAGCGGGCTACTATTACTTGACTTGGAAAGGCAAACATCTAAGCAAGGGAAAGTGCTTACCCCTGGTGCAAATGGTTTTCTTTTTCCTGATATACCAAACCTTACTCACCTCTCTCAATTATAAAAAAAAATGGAAAAAAGTGAACAATAAGATGCAGATAGATACAGACTCATAGGTCCCATCTTTACCCCGCGTTAAAGAGGGAAGTCAGGAGTGTATACCAATTTGACTTCATAAGTTCCAGGGATAATAAAAAGGAATGAATAATGAAAGGCTTTGAAGGTTCAAGCATCTCTTCCGCAATACGTATCTATTATCTATTGATCACAAGTCGAAACATGGTTCGAGCCCTTATGTGTTTGGAACTTATATTGAATGCAGTTAATATATATTTCGTATCTATTATCTATTGATCACAAGTCGAAACATGGTTCGAGCCCTTATGTGTTTGGAACTTATATTGAATGCAGTTAATATATATTTCGTAATGTTTATCGTCAATTAAAAGAAGCTATTTTCCAAATTCTTGTTATAGCTATCTGCTATTGCAGCCGCTGAAACAGATATTGGACTGGCTATTGTTCTGTTAAGTTATGGTAACAAAAAATCAACTCGTATTAACCAGCAAATCATATTGGTTAAGCCGAAGCACTATACGAAACCTCCGAATGTTTATGGTATGTCCAGTAACAAAGTACCGGGCTACCCTGACAGGTTATAAGCAACAATCAAGCAAATAAAAAGTTCCTAAAACAAAAAGATTAGAGATGCTCCCTAAACCGCCTCATCTCTCAGAAAGGAGGCCTGCCGGCCACCATGTGCATTTTGTGAGGCCCACTGACTTTGTGAGCTAGGTTGTGATTTAGGGAGTGTCCTGATATCTCAAAAAGCCATTGTTGTTCGTAAAAACAGAAACTCTCAATGATCAAATACTCTGTTGAAACATGATGCTCAAATGCTGTTCTTGATTCCAACCCAAAGCAAAGTACCAACCCACATTGCCAATCGTCTACAACATCACAAACAACATTTCCTATACACAAACTGGATATATGAAACTAAATGAACCAAGAATCTGAGAGTGGGGGAATCAAAAGAGTTCAAGCAGAACTCCCTAAAAGCAAAAATCAAATCCTTGAAAGCAAGTCTCTAAAAGCAATTAATGCTCACAAACCATATTAATACCGAGTAGTACAAAGGTCTGGAGAAAAGCCACCACACAACACTACTTCCAAGTCTTTTTTCGACAATATATATAAGTTGGTGGTGCTTTTCTTCTAGGTTTCAGTCGGCTGTCCAGCTCTGCTCCACTATTTCACGAACTCTTCTGTTGTATTCTCGCTTATTTTCGCTGAACATACGAGCAGCTTCAGAATTTGCAGGGGAATTAGGGTTTGGATCGCAAAGGAGGGACTGGAAAAAACAAAAGAAATGTCTCATTAGCTTCATGACTTGGCTGAGAACCTCAAAAATGGCCCACCACTCTCACCACAAGATGGCACAAGGTCAACCAACCTTGTACGGAAAAATAAGCAAAAACCATAAATGATCAACCTAAGTTTGGTTAACATTTATTTTATGATGAAATGAGAATAGGAAAATAAAATAGATGAAGAAATTTGTATATGCTCCCAGAGTCGCACATGTTTATAGCTTCAGTTGAAGACCAAAGAGACGATGAGATTTAACCGATTTCAAAATGCTGTTTTAACCTACATGCAAGAAATTAATGGATTTGAAACAGAGAATAATGCAACACACCCATCTTCAACAGCATTATGAAAAGATCTTTGGAAGTATTTCATGCTACAATGGTGTTATTTTTCCTTCTATGAAATTTTGGTTTTTTTGCTTCAAAGTCCAGTTTGCATCCGTCACAGGACCCAAGCATCACCCCCTACTTGAGTAAGGCTGGAAGGAATTGGCAGAATTTTGTTAGGTCCCAAGGAGGGGGAACCAGGTCAAGGAGACGACGATTGACAGGAAAGGTCTGACTAGTCTATGCTCCAACAATTTAGGCAGAATTTGGCTTTTTCTTATTATTGGGTAATTCTACAGCTGAGGGACAAGGGTTCCAGATGGGACCTGTCACTCTAACAATATTATCTGCGCATATGGAAATATCAATTCCATATATGGAATGTACTTAGTACACCCAATTAGTTCTAGTTTTTATACCAAAGTGCTTCACTCCAAATGGTAATGAATGCAAGTAAACCAACCTTCAGATAGTCCGAAGCTGATATAGTAGGTAAAATGCATAACCAACTATTTTTTTAGGTTTTCTATGTACAATCTAAAGTGACATTCTACGGAATAATCAATTGGAATGTGCGGCGAAGGGCAAGAAAATGCATCAAGTTCAACATAACCCATAAGTAGATAAAATGGAAAATAGTATTGAAGCGGCAAGGACAGGGGAGATCCTCATGACACATGGTGACCTGATTTAATATTTAGATTATTGTAGCTTGCCTATCATGAGATATGATGCATATATTATTCCAGGCAAGCACTGAAATAAAAGTTATTTAATAACCAGGAAGTTGCCCTGGATTTTTTGCCAAATTAATTTATGTAGTTTAACGAAGAACCAGGCAAAAGACGTACATGTGCTGGATGAGTAAATCTATAGTTAACAACAGTTAGATATGGAGTAACTGATATGATTGAGGAGTCAAAACCATGGATAAGGACATGAGATGTTAAGACCACAAATATTATGCTAATTAAAGAGTCCTAAGCAGCTAGCACATCTATATTCGGTTCATGTTCAGTGTTTATTTGCATTATTTATGAAGATCAAGAGAGAGTTCCAATTGTGTGCTGAAAAGGAATTCGAGTCCTATATCATTTAGGAGGTTGAGGGATGAAGGAAATCTAGATATGAAACATCAATTCCTGACTGAAGATGGCAGTTCAAGTGGACAATTGCAGAAGGTCGAGAAAATGTGTCAAGTTCAATGACCGCCATACATAAAATGGAAGATTTTTATTGAAGTAGCAAAGAAGGTGGAGATCCTCATGACCTGTGGTGACCTGATTCAATATTCAAATTTTGATAGCGTGCCTACAATGAGATCTGATGTATTATTATGCCAGGCAAGCACAAGAGCGCACGCATCAGATATTCCTGATATCACAATGCAAATTGATGGCCAAAATGCCATTTAAGGGAGGGGATTAAGGTTCACGTGTGCCAGAAGTTCTAAGAATAGTTGCCTCATGCCTTCCTTCCCCACATCTTATTGAAATCCTTGTGCGCTGTCACCGTTTATCGAGGAAAAGGTGAAGCCCGTGAGTTCTTTTCGAAACCATTTGGAAAGTAAAAGTTACTTTCACTCATTCCTCTACTGCTTTCATTCTATTGCGCTCTACCTGCAAAAATCTTTCCTTTCTCGTTTTGACACAAATACACATCAATTGGGGCACCCAGCATATCATGAATGGTATAGAGATGGAGAATTCTTAACCTTTTATCTTATTTTTCCTTTATATGGAAAAAATGTTAAGAACATCTTTTAAGGATGTTTAAGCAAAAATAATACTTCCAATAAATCATCCAATGCTACTTTGGTCAAACAAACATAGTTTGATATGATATGGGTTAGATCCATTTCCACAACCTTTTTTTCAGAACTTTTTTTTATTAGCAATAAGTATACAAGAAATATTTTAAATATTTTATGATTAAACTTGAGGCTACCCACCCACTCTCTTTTATTATTCCTCTTTTTGAGGTTTCTTGGTTCATTTTATGAATTCAATAAGATAATATATTATGATTTTTAAGTACTTTATGATTGGTTGAATTTGATCTAAAATCTCGTGATAAAGGCCCATGTCTTCCCAATTAGTTAACAAAATTATGTTCTTATTGTATAATTTGTGTGAATATTAATTTTATTTATTTTATTTGATACATGTTTATTACATTATTTTATAGCTTATGCCAAGACTTACGAGTTTTGATTCAATTCAATTCAATTCATGATTCACAAATTTAGGATTTCGATTGGTGATTCAATTCACGCGATTTGACAACTATGGAGAAAACATGTAATTTAGTAACTTTCTTTAAAGATAAAATCATGACAGATTCTCTTATCCCAGTATGGATCTGATATTTTTTGGTCAGATTCAAACAATGTACAGCATTGGAAATAAGTGAGTTAATCATCCTTCTCTAGTTTCTCTTTCTTTCTTTTTAAAGTCTTATCCCACTTATTTAGATCAATTGAAAAAATTATATTTCATTGTTCCATTTCTAACTGGGCAATATTTCAGTTAAGTTATATTCTCTTAACACCTTTTTCTAATATCTTATCCATATAGATATTCCAGTCTCCAAATTTGGTTATGGGCTTTGGAGAATGAATGTAATTATAAGTTTCTTTTTCTACGTTGTCTTCGTAATATTGTCTTTTCTGCTTGTGAAATCCTTATTGATTTAAATGTATCAAATGCTATTTTTTCCCCTTTTAAGGTAAGCCAACAACGGAAGTAAATAGATTTGCAATGATGATGAATCTTCTTTAACAATTGACATTTGTTCATGATCCAGTAAGTGTGAAGTGACATTGAGTCTATGCTGGCGTAATCTGTAAACACAAACAAGCTCCTGAATCTGATGCAGGTCAACGTGATTGCATCATTCCAGCAGGTCATTCCTCAAGATGCAGTTCATTCCTCAAGATTTTAATTGCAGTAATCATGGGACTTCTAGCTTCCCTTAGCTTCTGTACAAAGGGGATCAGTGATGGTGGCGGGAACCCACTCCACCTAAGAGGCAGGAATGGAGTATCAAAATAATTCCTTGTCGGGATTGGGTAGGGAACAGGGATATATACGGTACTCGGGAATCGGGAACGGGAATGAAAAATCTGGCACCACTCAGCCCATCGCCATTCTTATCACCAATGCATTCCACAAATTTGTCAAGTAGTTCTACCATTTTTTGTGTTTCCTTATAATAGCTTGTAGCATCAACCGACTTAATAAACAATGGTTCCTCTTGGACAGTTACACTAGAAAATCGATCAAGGTCCTCCATCCTCCCTTTCTTATCAATCTACCCATCACCAATTATAGAGCATCCATATTCCACCCAATTCTCTTCATAATCCTTCGTCAAATCCTCTGTATGACAAGAATCTTTCTTTTAGACAACTGACCATACCTCATGTAACTTGGTGGTTTTACACCAAGACCATACTGCCAAATAGCTTCAATCACGACTCTAAAGCTTGTGTAGTTACTACTTATGAAGCACGGACACAGACACAGACACAGACACAGACACGGACACGGACACGGGATACGGCGATTTCAAAAAAATTACAACACAGTCACGTCGGAGATACGGCAAAAAAACATATTTTTATTTTTTAATTTATATAACTACCTAGTACCTATAAAAAAAATCATTTACAATTACAATTTACAAACAACCCCGATCATCATTCTAATACTATAATACAACATCATTTAAATGAAATATAACATCATTTGAGTAAAATATGAAAATCACATTCATCAAAAAAATTTAAAAAGTAATTACCCAAATTATCCAAATCCAATACAACATTCTAATAAAAGAAACATATAATAGCCAAGTCAACCAAATTACATGCACAAAAAAGTAAGCTACTTGAAGCTTCAACATGATCTAACTTCAAGCAAGTTGTCATCACCACCTTCACCATTGCCTTGGCTAGCACCTCCATCATTAGTAAATAGTAGAGCCTCCAATTCAGGTTCATCAAGTGAGACGTTTGCAACCTCAAGCATCCCAACATCTTCAAACGAGTCAAACTTATCTCTTGCAATGTCCCACATTTTGATCTCTCCTTTAAAGTATTGTGGGCTTCTCCTAAATAAAAGACGGAGATTGCTATGAATAAAAACCAACTCTTGCACACGTTGGGGTGTCATTTTGTTCCTTCGAAGTGAATGAATAAACGAATATGTACTCCAATTCCTCTCAGTACATGAAGAGGAGACGGGCTGCACAAGTAGCTTCAAAGCCAATAACTAAAGTGTTGGTGCAGACGCACCATGAACCACCCACTAACTACGAGAATCCAAGTTCCATCTATCTTGAATAGAATCAATGTCAGCAAATGGTCCTTCCATAGTGGAGAACTTTGGCATATTCCATGTTTGCTTTCGTGCGATCTATAGAATTATCAAAGTATCTTTTCAAGTACTTCTTCCTCTCAAGGGTGACCTCCTCATCCCTATGTGGAGAAACTCGACTTGGATTCTTTTTAAGCCACATGTCACTATAGTACCTAAATAAGAAAAGGCGAACATTGAACAACTAGGTCATAATTGAACAACTAGGTCATAAATGTGACGATTATGAAGTATAATTTAATTAAAATGATAAACATACGTGTATAATCACCTTGGATTTAGCGAGTGTGCCAAGTATTATTCTTGTTCCATCGGTCTACTAATATTGATGCACAACATCATAAAAGAGAGACTCCTCTTCCAGTCGCTTTCCCTCGTTCCTATATATGACCATCTTCACTTTTTCTATTATCATGTCCCACATGTCATAAATCAAGTGAAGGAAAGGTTTATCCGTGTCGCAAGTCCTAATAATGTCATAAATGGGAGAGGTAAATGAAAGCACATAATCGATGTCATCCCATCATATATCATCCAAGGGTTTGTCTTTCACAAACTCTGCCTTCCCAACATCATCATCCCTATAACAAGACCACTTGTCACTAATCACCATTGTTTGGAGACCTTGTTTGATGAGCTTGAATCTTTTGAGCATCATAACTGACGAAGAAAAATGAGTTTCGACAACCGAAAGAAGCTTTAAAGGCACATACTCATTGCAAATGGCCAACCTCATAGAAGCATTAAAGGCACAATTGAGTTGTTTGCGGCATATGTGTAGGAACTTTAGTTATCAAAATCTTACGATTCACGATTCAGTTTACGATTCTATTCACGATTCATACATAAATCAATACGAATCTATGAGCGAGTCTATTTTGTGATATAATTGTGATGAATCTTACGATTCACGATTCAGTTCACGATTCGATTCACTATTTACGATTCGTGTAATTCTTAAAATTATTAAATTCAACAAATTTCGAATCTCCTATTTACCATTTTCTTTTTCTTTTTAAACACCATAATACAACATATCGTACTTATTATGAAAATAAAAATAAAGATGCATAATTTGTTGCTCTTTTGGTGATTAGAGAATTTAATAAGAGCTAGGAAAATTCAATAAATTATAAACTCTTTTTTTATGCATCTTTTTAGGATGTTTCGTTTTTGGTAAATTGTTTATTTTTATTTTAGTCAAGCATACATAATTTAAAATGATGAGTTTAATCATTAGACTCAATGGTTCAACATCTTTTCTAAACTTTTATTTATTAGCAATAAGTATACAAAATATATTTTGAAGTATTATATATTTAACTCTCTTCTTTTTATTTTACTCTGTTTGAGATTTCATAATCCATTTTTTAAATTCCAAAAGAGAATATATAATAATTTATAAGAAATCTCATGGTTAGTTGGATTTGAGCTGAAATCTCTTCTAATAAAGGTAAATGTGTTTCACATTTATATTTTGTAATCATATTTTTATTGTATAATTTTTGTTTATATCAATTTATTCACTTTATTTCATACATATGAAGTGTTTAAACATCATCTTTATAGTTCATGCCGAATCTTACGATTCTCGATTCGATTCGATTCACGATTCGCGAAACTAGGATTTCGATTCACGATTTGATTCACGATTTGACAACTATGGTAGGAACTAACAAAATAAGGATTTCTTACCAAATGAAATGGCAAACCGGCCGAGTAAAACATCCTTGCAATCTCACTATGTAGTTGTTCTCAAGTCCCGACATTAAAAGCCTTCATAACGGGATTATCACTTCCGCTACTGCTTGATTTTCTCTTCTTCGTCAATGCCTCTTGTGCTTGAGAAAAACTAATGCCAGCAAACGATGCACTAGAAGGAAGCAATGGGATTTTTATCAATTGAGATCCTTGTTGTCTAATTTCAGCTTCTTTTGAGAGACTTTGAAATTCGGCAAGCTCCTTGCTTGTTACTTTGGGACACACAGCTATTCCCATATTTTTAATTTTCATTAAATGAGCTTTCACCCTTGTATATGATCCTCTATATGAACAATGACAATAATTGCATTGGAAAACATAATTTCCTCATTTGCCAATTTTCTCCATTCATTGCACATATTGCCAAAGTGGTTTATCATCATCAACATCACTCATATTGAAAGTGCTACTAGCACTAGTAGAAGATGACATGATTTCCTATCATTAGCAAATAATTAACATCTAAGTATCAAATAAGAAACAAACAATTAAGCCAAAAAAGATCTCAACCAAAAAGATTAAGCCAAAAAACAAGTTTCAGATTAAGTATCTAAGAGTTTGAGATTAAGCCAAAAAACAAGTTTCAAATTAAGGCACAAAAAAATTCGAATGAATGCAAAATAGGGTTTCGATCCTTTGGTACTTTCTGTTTCAATCTCATATTAAGCAAAAAAAAATAGGGGAGAAGAAAAAAGGTTGGCGATGGTCCACCGGTCCTTGATATCACGTCGGCGATGGTCGACACTGATGGATTTCAGGCCGACAAAGGTTGGTGATGCAAGATTTCACGCCGCGAAGGTCGGCCATGCAAGATCTGACTTCGACAAAGGTCGGTGAAGCAAGATATGACATTGACAAAGGTCAGCGCTTCAAGATTTGACGTCGATGAAGGTTGGTGCTTCAATATCTCATGTCAACGAAGGTCGGCGAAGCAATCACTCAAGTCGATGAAGGTAGTTGAAGAAAAGAAGAGAAGAAAAAAGGGAGAAGACAATTGCTTACCAGGAAGTTGCAAATTGCCAGAATGGAGTCGACGTTGGTCATCGGTGGTTAGTACAAGGTATCCAGCCTCCCTTTACTGTTGCGATAGGTTTAGCTCATTTGGATGTTAAGTTAAGTAGCGCATCACGTATTAGGATTTAGGGTATTTTTGCGCGTGTGGCATGTATCTGCATGTCCAACAATGGACACGTGTGTCCGAGGCATGTCTCATAACGTGTCCGAGAAAAAAATAATAATAAAAAAATCGGACACGCCACCTGGCGTGTCAGACACGTGCCCCAGCTTGTCCCTGACGTGTCCGTGTCCTCCGCGTGTCCGACACTGCTACGGCACCTATTTCGGCGTGTCTATGCTTCATAGTTTACTACACTAAAAGCAACACCGTCATAATACACCTTGTGAATATTATCGCTGCTTGCTTTTCGACTTATAAGGGACATTGCCACCAATTTTAATTTGTTTTCCAAGCACTTTTCGACTTTGTATCAAAATATCAAGATTAAATGTGAAGAATACATCTATTGAACCTTTAGTCTACAATTTCCTAGGAAACACGGATATGGTATGAAACACGGATACAGCATGAGATACAGATACGGTGATACGACCAAATAAAAAAAAGTAGGATACAGGTACGACTAGGATACGTTTGTAAAAAATATATTTTGCATAATTTGCAGTATTGTATTATTTATAAAACTACACCAAAAGCAAGACTTAATTTATTTTGTTATTTTAAAACATTCAATAACTACAAAAATCAAGAATAACTGAATAAATAATAAATAAATAAAAATTTCAATTAAGAAAAAAAAAATCTAGATGGTAGTACATACAAAACAATAAAACCAAAACATTAACCAAATAAAAAATATTTTTTAAAAAAGAAATATAAATAAATAAAAAATAAAAAAATATTTTTAGATACTTAAGCATATCCAATACGTATCATCGCGTATCGGGCTCAGATACATATCCGATATTTCTACAGAGTCATTTTTAGAGTATCCGTACTTGATAGTTGATTTCTTTGGCTTAGATGGAAAAGTAATAAAGTCTTGGCTACTCACAAAAGACTTATCATGCTGAACAATCATTACATCATCTTCATCCTTTTCCAAATCATTACTCGCTTCATCAAAGTCCACTAATACGTGCATTTGCTCCTTCTCAATCTTTCTCTTTTACAAATACTCTTTAATTTCTTCTCTTACTTCTAGTGGGATATCTCTAACAAGTGGTGACATAACATTAGGCAAGATATTGCTTTACCCAATAATCCCCTATGCTCAATATTTTGTCACAAAATTACACTTCAAGTTATGTATGTTCCGGGGATACTAAATGTGCATATTGCCACGTCGAGTCTTTTCTACTAATTGGCAAGTGAAAAACCAACAATCGTTGATGAGAGAGGAGAGCGTGAGACTATTAGAGAGAAGATCTGAGACCAAAGAAGCTGGCTTCATTTGCAGTTGCTGGCTTCCTCTACTTCATCGCTAGTCATTTGCTTCATCGACTTCCTTTGCTTCAACCAAGCAAGGTTCTCTCTTCTTTTTTTTATTAGCTTTTCTTCTCCATTGGCTTCTTCCTCAGATCTTAGATAGGCTTTTAAACTTTGGAGTTTTGATTGGGGGTGCTCTACTTTTCTTGTTAACCAAAGACAATAGATCAAAAAAACATTAGAGAGGCACACACCTCTTGCTTCTTGCGCCTATCATCGAGGCACGCTTAAGGGTCACTTCCTTCACTATGCCTTTCCTTGTTCATGAAGCCCACCACATGTGCCTCGATACATCATGCGCTTAAGCACCAGTGGGGATACAAATGACCCGATCAAGTGAGAAACGCTCATTAGAAAGATTTGTTCCCAGTCGTTTTATGGTTGTTTGATGAGATGAATATCAAGTTTTTTGTGGAAAAGCATATTCAAGGTAGGAATGCCCTCAAAGGGGGTCTTTTTCACTTGAGCATAGCTCCCGAGAGGAGTTTTACTATAGACAAATAAAAAAAGAAGGTGACAAGTTTTGACTAATTGATGTTTGGAGTTACATGTGTAAGAGAGATGGGGAGTATGCATCCATATGCTAATCCATTGAAAGATTGCTAAGCAACTTTAATGGTTAATCTCGTGTTATTTGAAGTTACGTGTTTTTTTTTTTTTCATTGGAGGTGCTAGCAATCTTAGTGGGGTGGTAGAGTGACGCTTAATAGTAGAAAAACTTGGTTTCTCACTACATTGTGCTTGATGTGGACGATTTGGTTGGAATAGAATAGGAAATTGTTTGATGGTTCAAAGATGCCAGTGTACACGTTGAATAGTGTGTTTTGTACCAAGTTCGAATAGTGGGTTTGGATAATATGATTGATTGTGTATATACCTTAGCCTTGTGATGGTCCTTTTTCTTTCATGTAGAATGTTTTAGCTTTTGTGGTTTGGGGGTCTTTCTTGGTTTACCCTCCATCTTGTTAGGGGCATTTTCCCTCATCAATAAGTGTGGCATTCCATGACTACTTTTATTTATACATTAAATTACTTATTTAAAATAAAAAACTATTTTCTTTTCCCTTCTTTCACATAATTTAAACATGGCGCTCTATGGAACCAAGATGATTTTATCAGTATTTGCAAGTACGGTCATTTACCTCGGGGCAAGTCCTACTCCAATAGCCCAATAACGGTTGATATGACCCAACCCAATGTCACTTTCTTAGGAGGAGTTAGGTCCACATAATCCCCTTCGCTCGCTCAAGAGGCACTCTATTGCTCCGGGGATTAGCTCCACATAACCCCCTTTCCTCTATTTTATAATTTCACATTAAAAATCCTTCACTCCACACTTACTCAGAGAGGTTAGCTCTCCACAACTCCCTTCACGACTCAAGGTTAGCTACAAGCCAACCACACTCCACCCTTCTATACTTAGCCAAGTGCAAGACTTATATGCCAATGGTTATGCTAAAAGCAGGGCCTATAAGACTTCACTCGCTAGAGCTCAGGGTTTGTTAGAGTTGCTTGGCTTGCCGCGTCCTAAAGATGGCTCCACTCTAACCGACCTTAGAGAGAGAAATGCGCATTGACTCAACAAATGACAAAAGTGCATTGACTAATCTAGGGAAAGCGGTGCTCTAAAGCTTGACAATGGGCAGATGATGCACCCCTACGAAGCACAGATACTCTAGAAATGGTGCCGTACACGCACTGGGTACGGATACGGCACCGGTACATACCGAGTACAGCAAAAAAGTGCCGGGTACTTTTCTAGTTGTCGGGTACACCAATGGTACATTTTGGGCACGGCATTAGTATGTTTTGAGTACGTGAATGGATATATTGGGATTTATATGAAACTTCTAAAAATTAAAAAAGTACTAGAGTAAATAATATGTTATCTCTTTTAATATAAAGAGAAATTTGAGTATTAAAAAATGATTTAGATTATTTAATTTAATAAAAATGCTAAAATTTTAAATGTGTGAAAAAATACATCTTCAGATACTTTCACTTGAAGTTTGCGACTGTAGAAAACTATTTTCAACCAATACGGTTGTAATAGCAATTGTCGTCCAGCTCAACAAGTATTCACCATTTGCAGTCCCAAATAGCAATTGCCAAACATAGCTCTGAAACGACAATACTCATATGATCTAACATTTAATTTTTTCTCTCATAAGCAAAAAATAATTTTTTATTTAGCATATATATAATGTAATGTTAAAACGTACAAAAAATAAATAAATTTACCACAGTATCACAGGCGTACCCGTACCTTATGTTTTTAAGTTTTATCGTACCAGCATACCCGTACCGTACCACGTACCCGTGATTCATAGATGCACCCCCACTATTATGAGGAATGTGGCGCTCTAATGACCAACAATGGGTGGTATGCTCTCTGAAGCCAAACAAAGGAGAGCATGCACCCCTTGCCATCCCTGGTATAAGAGGCCCACTTATCTCTATATATATAAAGGAGCTCATGTTCATCTTTCAAAAGTTATTGTTCATTTGTCATTCTCTCCAACTTAAAATTTTTCTCCACAATCTCCCTCTCTCTGCCCCCAAGATTGCCTACACTTTCTCTTCCACCACCTCCGGTGGTCTTGAGCCGTCAAATGTCTACCATCTTCTCGAGCATTCTAGTCATTCTCCTCGACCCCGAACCAATTACATGTTGCCTCATACAGTATTTATAAAAGCAACATCCGATATTCAAGTACAGTTGATGTTATTGTTAGCAAAATAGAAGATGAAATTGAAACACTATTAATGCAATAATCAAAGGCTTAACTACAAAAGATAAAATTACAAATATATATCAAGAAAAACTTAAACCCTAATTAGCATTAAAAGACTAAACTAACATAGGTAACAAAATAATAAAATAACTGAAAATACACTTTTACACCCCCTCTCAAACTTATGATGCGAGGCCGGTGAGCAGTGAGAGTTTGTCAATCAAGAACAAAAAATGAGCCAAAGTGTGAGTCTTGGTGAAGAATCGGCAAGTTGCAATGACGAGGAGACAAAGAGGAGATCAATAGTACCAAGCTGAAGATGCTGACGAATAAAATGACAATCAATCTATATATACTTTGTACGTTAATGGAAGACAGAGTTATGAATTATTTGGATCACACTCTTATTATCACAGTAGAGAGAAATATGAGAAGAGAGAGACACCCAAATCAGAGAGCCAACAGAGCTAAACAATCTCTACAATAGCATGAGCCATGGCACGATATTCAATTTCAGCAGTAGAACGGGTCATGACAGAATGTTTTTTACTTTTCCAGAAAATGAGGGAGTCCTCAATAAATACACAAAATCCAGTAGTAAACTTGCAATCAAATATATCACTAGCCCAATCAGCATTAGCATAAACCCGAAGAGTCAATGATGAAGATGAAGACGAAGACAGGAATAAGCTTTGAGAAATAGTACCACAAACATAATGCAGAATGCGAAGCAAAGTTGCCCAATAAGTGGAGCGAGCAGCAGAGACATATTGACTCACCACATGAACGGCATACGCAATATCAGGATGAGTCACAGTAAGATAAACTAAACATCCAACCAGCTCTCAATAGACAGTGGAATCCTCAATATGAACGCCATCAGAAGGAGAGAACTTAGCATGGAACTCAATACGAGTATTCACAACTTTATCATCAGTGAGATGAGTACGATGGATCTCCTCAATTGCATATTTTGATTGAGATGAGGGATAACCCATAGAGGAAGAAGCAACCTCTAAACCAAGAAAGTACTGCAAAGAACCGAAAATTTTCATTTCAAATGCACGAAACAAATGCTGTTTCACTTCAGAGATAGCAGCAGAATCAGAACCAATGATAATCATGCCATCCGCATATAATAACAAAATAACTAACCTAGTAGGAGTGTGGCGAAGAAATAAGAAATTGTGCAGAATCATGAGGACTAGGAGTGAAACCAATCCGAGTCACAGTAGACTGAAAATGCTCATACCAAGCACGAGGGGACTGTTTCAAACCATAAATGGCATGCTGAAGACGACAAACAGTACCAGGAGGATGAGGGAAACCTGGAGGAGGGCGCATATAAACTTCCTCATTAAGATGTCCATTGAGAAATGCATTCTTGACATCTAACTGAAAAAAAGGCCATTGACGAATGACAGCAACATAAATCAAAATATGAACTGTAGTCATCTTTTCCACGGGTGCAAAAATTTCCTCACAATCAATTCCATACTCCTGAGAAAATCCATTGGCAATTAATCTGACCTTATAATGCTCCAGAGAACCATCAGAATGAGTTTTAATTTTGTAAATCCACTTACATCCAATAAGGTTTTTACCGATAGAAAGTGGAACCAAATCTCGAGTCTTCTGAAGAACAATTAATTCTTTTTGCATGGCATTGATCCAGTTTGGATCAATACAAACTTCTTTATAAGACTGAAACTCAAAGTAAGCATGAATAACACATAAAAAAGCATGATAAGAAGGCGAAAAGCAAGTATTAGAAAAATCAAGTCTTACCGGCAGAATATGAACACGCAAAGGATAGCGCCGTTCAGGGGGGGTTAGGATCCACAAAAACAGGGGAAATGTGTCGGAACCAATGAATATGTGTTGAGAAGGGGGCAGCCTACGAGAATTCACTAATGGGAGAGAAAATAACGAAAAGACGAGACTGAGAAGAAAGTTCAAAAACATTAAGAGTACGACTAAACTCGTCAGAAGGCACATCATTCGGAAAAGTATCAATAACAATGATTTTTTGGGAAGAGGGGCATATTTGGATGGTAGAGTAAAATATGAAAGACGCTCAAGAAACACAATATGACGAGAGATGTAAAGGCGCTTAGACACAGGATCATAACGCCGATATCCTTTTTATTGAATACTATAACCCAAGAAGACACAAAAAGCAAAACGAGCACTAAGTTTATTCCACTCTCTTTTGGGAAGGAAGCAAACACAACAAAAAACACGTAATAAATAGTAATTGGGAGTTTGACCCATCGATTTTTCATAAGAAAAAATGCTAGAAAGAAGAGATGTAAGCATGCGATTAAGAAAATACACAGCAATAAGAACTGCTTCTCAAAAAGTGGCAGAGACAGATGAGGAAAGAAGAAAGGAGCGAACTGTGTCAAGGATGTATCGGTATTTTCTTTCAGCTCTACCATTTTGTGTAAGATTGTCGGAACATGAAGATTGATGAATAGTGCCAAATGCAGCAAAAAAAAACTAGTGAATTCAGTAAGAAAATAATCTCCACCCAAATCAGAACAGAGGGTCTTGATAGTCGTAGAAAATCGGGTGTGACCCATAGAGTGAAATGTGCGATAAATATGGAAGAAATTTGATTTGTGAGAAATCAAATACACCCAACAAAACTAACTATAATCATCAATGAATGAAACATAATACACTAACTTGCCTTTTGTTACAATGGGAGAAAGACCCAACACATTAGTATGAACAAGAGAGAAATGAGATGTAGACAGTGGAGTGATGTTAGGAAAGGGTAATGTTGACATTTTTGCAAATTTACAACTACTGCATTGAGAATGTCACTGGCAGACACTTTACCCGAGTAATCAGACTAAACTAATTGTGTTCACTAGACAGATGACCTAACCTAGAATATCAAAGGTAAAAAGGATAAAAATCCTGATCTAAAGAAAAATAAGATAAAGTCGTAGAGGAGGAATCTAATGGGAGATGCAAACTTCCCAGCACATAAATCACCAATCCTACGCCCGTTTCCAACCTCTTTTTGGGACGATCAATTCTGAACAATATAACCAAAAGAAGAAAACACGTCAAAACCAAAATAAAAAAGGTGACTAATAGATAATAAACCGATAGTCGATTGTGGCACATAAATGACATTAGGTATTGATAATGAAGATGATGAAAAATGAATAACAAAGCCAATAGAAACAACTTGCATAGAAGCACCATTGGCAGCAGAAATAGTTATTGGAGAAGAGGGGGAAATACAATGACTAAGACTAGACAAATCAAGTGTCATATGATAAAAAGAACCGGAATCAAATATCCAAGTAGTAGGGGAAATACCGGTAAGATAAGAGCTGTGCAAACCTAAAGAGAACGCAGTCATAGCATATGCATGAGATTGGAGCCCAAAGGGTACCTACATGATCTGTGGTATGAAACTACTCAAATAGAGACTGCACTAAAGAGCTTAGAGCACCACTAAAATGCGAGAAAACCCAAACCGCATGCCAAAACTCGTGAAAAAAAAAATCGAATCTAAATTCTCGAGTAAAAAAGAAACTCATGGACATTGCGAATAATTCTCATGCAAGCTGATACTATAGCTTGCAATTTGATCGTTCAAGTCAGAGAATACAAATACCAAAGTCTCACAGCAATGAATCAAAAAAACGTGAGCCAAATAAATTTTGCAAGCAAACCAATGTCCGACATAACCAGAACCAAAGGGACCAAATATGTTGCACACCGAGTAGGGACCAAAATCCAAAATAGAGAACCAACAGCAAATGTTAAGAGCCAAGCAAGGAATTGAAGACCAAATATTGCGACTAACAAGTTCAAATTATTATTGTATATTAACAGCAACCCCGCAAGAAGACCAAAGTGGAAGAGAGAGAGAGAGAGAGAGCTTCAAATATTCTGGCAAGGTTGCCAGTGTTGGTGAAGGGAGCCGGCAAAGTCATTGGTGCTGGTGGAGAGGTCCGACGAAGTCGCTGGTGGTCAGAGAGCCTTAGCTGAGGTTTTTCACAGGTGAAAGGGTTGTCGATCTAGGGTTTTTGAACTTGGCAACAAAGATTGGGATGCAGATCTAGGGTTTCTGTTCACGACAGTGACAGTTGAGGAAAAAGAAGAGTCCAACAAAGTCGTTGGTGTTGGTGGAGATTGTCAATGGTCAGAAGGCTTCGATGATCATCAGTGGATCTTGTAGATCAAGGAGATGTAAATCTAGGGTTTCGAGATTCAAACTAAGGCCTCGTATGTCGTCGACGAGGGTCAGCGACGCCAAAGAAGATGAAGTTGACGGCGCTGAAGGAGAAGGGGGAGATCGAATGGTTGTTTCTACAAAGTATCCGTCTGAGAAGATGAGTGCTACGAATAAAGTGTCCGCGAAGGAGAAGATCGACTGGTTCTGCGATGAAGGAGAAGAGATCGATGGTGCCAAGGAGAAGACAACAACAGCGCTGGAGAAAAGGGAGGTCGGCGGCTGGCTAGGGTTTTGAACCTTACTTTGATACCATGCTATCAAAATAGAAGATGAAATTGAAATACTATTATTGCAATAATCAAAGGCTTAACTACAAAAGATAAAATTACAAATATATATCAAGCAAAACTTAAATCCTAATAAGTATTAAAAGACTAAACTACCCTTTAGCTAACAAAATAACAAAATAACCGAAAATACACTTTTATAGTTATCAACCGACAAATGATGGAAAAATAAAGATCAAAATTCTTAAAAACACACAAACTAAATGTGAAAGGAAGTTTCAAGGTAGCAACAATTCTCAAATGGAAAGAAAAGGTTTATGGAATGAACCATATTGGATATTGCAATGTAATTATAGGTTTATGGAATGAACCATATTGGGTATTGCAATGTAATTATATATTTTCTTGGAAAGAAAGAAGGTAAAAACAAAACAAAATTAAGAGGAAATGTCACTTCTTTCTTAAAAATCAAGAGCTCGCACCTGGATAGAAGTGAGAATAGCTGCAACATCATATATAGGGCTCCACTGATTCTGTAAGATATCCAAGCAAATACTCCCATCCGCATAGACTGACAAGTTCAGCGACACATGGTCAGGTAAATTATATAGCCACGCAAGTCTAGAAAGAATGGAAATGACTGTAGACCTTTTATTTTTAATTTTAAACTGATGGTAGAACGACAATGGCAGCAAGAATTTTCTCATATGCTCAAGGCCAAAAAAAAAGTCCATAAATAGGATCACAACATACTGCTTGGATGGAACATCTGTGAGACAAATTGGACTGTTGGTGGTTTGTTTGGGTAATCTTCTGTGAACTGCAGAGTAAGCTTAAACGTACCTGCAATCAAGAAAGAACGTGGATGCTCGAAGAGAAAAAAGAAAATAGAAATAAAGAACCAAAGATTCTGAGCAATGATAATGCAAAAGAATGTATAAAGAAAATACCAATAAATGAAAAACAATTCTGCTTGTCCAACATAGCAGGCTATAGCTACTTTCGATATGTTTCTCAAATGTACTTAATTCTTCAATGAATGACAGTATTCAGCCTAGCCCAGGAGCATTAAGCCAGATGAAGTACTGAACAAAGCTGATTACCAGGATATTCAAGCTTTGTTAGGTGAGAAAAGGTGTTCTATCTCAGCTCAAGCTCAAATGAAGCACAAATATTTCTGTTAGCCCTAGGCTCAAAGCAGATCACAAACAAGGTCAGACTGTATAATGCGACACAATCAAGTTAAAGGGTTAAGTGAAATCCAACTGTCAAGCAATCATTTATAGTGTTTAAAATTAGAGAAGTCAAAAACAATAATGAAAACATTGCTCTTGAAAGGACTTTGTTCCAAAAAAGATGGCTTGAGTTGATGGAGGATTATGACTTGATGATTCTATATCATTCAACCAAATCTAATGTAAAGGCTGATGCTTCGAGTCAAAAATCTTCAGATAACTTAGCTTTTTTGCTTGTTTCTCAACAATCTTGGACTGGTGAATTAGAAAAGATGGAAGCAGAATTAGTGTTACTTGGATTGGTGAATTAGAAAAGATGGAAGCAGAATTAGTGTTATATCATTCAGATGCTACACTTCTTGCACTACTGTTCAGACAGTTTTATTTGAGACAGTTAAATAGAAACAACAAGAAGAACCCTTATTCGAAGAAAGTTTTGATGAAATATATGGGAATCCAAAGTTTGATTTTGCTATTCAGAATGGTTTTTGAAGTTCAAAGATAAGGTGTGTTTTACTAATGTGCTAGAAATTAAGAAGCAGATTTTAGAAGAAAGCTCAAAAATCCAGAAGTTTTGTATATCCTGGGACCACCAAAATGTACTGCGATTCTAGAGAGGTGTATTGGTGGTCGGGTGTGGAAAAAATCTAAAAGAGAACAAGATGTAGGTTTCAACTTCTATCTATGGGTTATGTCCAGGCTCCATTGCACTTGGTGATAGATATGTCATCTTGCCCACCTTGTGGAGTTGCCAACAGTCTTTCTTTAAAATTCTACTGAACGGGTCGATCCTCCCCTCCTGTTTGTTTTAGCAGGCCTGGTGAACTGCCCAGCCACCTCTTTAGCTCATTTCTTGTCAATGCTAGCATTTTCTAAGAAATGATGCCATTCCCGATATATTTGAGTTTGTTTCCGTTGCTTGCAATGCAAACAAGTAAAAGCTAAACATCAAAGGTCAGCGTACTTGCCATGACCACTTTCTATTACTAAATGTAAATGAGAGCACATGACTATGACCTTTTGTTGTGGGATTACCATGTACTCCTCGAGGTAATGGAGCTATTTCGGTTATTGTTGACAGATTGACAAAGTGTGCTCATTTCTTAGTTATAAGAACCACTCATTCTCTACACAAGCTTGTTGTATATATTAAAGAGATTGTTAGATTGCATGGAGCTCCGGTATCTATGTATGACAGGACCCCAGATTTGTTTCTATATTCTGGAGTAGTGTACAAAAAAAGCTATGGAACATTTAAAATTCAGTACAGCTTTTCATTTGCAAACATGTGGACAGTTAGAAAGAGTCATTCAAACTTTGGAAGATATGATTCTGATATGCATTCTTGACTTTCAAAGTAGGTAGGAAAGAACAATTACCTATGATTGAGTTTGCATAGGACAATTTTCAATCTAACATTGTCGTGCCACCATAAAAGGCATTATATGAAGATAAAAAAGTATAGGTCTCTGGTTTGTATGGCAAAGGTGGGGTACAATAAACTTTTAGGACCAGAGATTGCAAAAATGACAACAAAGAAAATCCGGCTAATTTGTGAGAGATTTTAAACAGCTCAAAGTAGACAAAAACTATGCTGATGTATGGTGATATGTAGAATTTCAAGTGGGTGATTGTAATCTTAAAGACATCTCCGACCAAAGGTGTGGCTCGGTTCGGTAAGAAATGAGACATTGGACCTTTTGATAAATGAGCTCCAATGAGCTCAATATCTAGCTGTTTAAATGGCTCAATTTGTTTGCAGGCTTATGGATCACTTTTCACTATGCACTTTTCACTAGATCATTTAAATATAACTTAATACACAAAAATCAAAATACTCAAAAATCAAAGGCACGGGAACAAAAGGAGGGAAGTCCGTTTGACCACTTGAGTCGTGAGAAAGCTTGGAATGGGCATTCGAATATCTAAATAGGCAATTGGTCCAAGATCTAGAACCACTGTGTCCTGGTGCTATCCTCAGTCGGCTGGTCTCAATAGCTGCAAGAGCGAGCAAGAGACGACTGTTCATTATGGACAACTACGTGAAGAAGCGATTGTTGCACTGTCAATGAGTATATTGCGTCGGCTCGTTAATGATGGGACCTATGATCAAATGAAACCCCTCAGATGGGTAACAAGCTTCAAGAACGTATATAGTTTTCATTTTTGACTTGAAGTATGCCACAAATAGGTGGCCTAAGATGGTCATCTATTCAATCCTATATGAGATGTTTGGTCATCAGGTGGCTTGGTCAAGGGTGGCCATCCCCAACCCCCACACAATCGTGTGTGCTTTAAACAAATAGTGTTTTGTGAGGCAGAGAAACTTCCACAGAACTAGAAAACTTTTCCTCCCAAAACTCCAACAAATTTTGTTTCATGGCCTTGTCGCTATGACACACAAATAGTTGACTATTCAATTGATTTGTATATTTTAAACTAATTCGTTCATATAAGATAAAATAAGTAAGCATTTAATTTTTAATTGGGTTACCTAGATTGGTAGTTACTTTCTATTTGATTAACGATTTGGGCAAGATAAAATAAATTTTTAAGAAAAAACACAAGGTCATCTTGTGAAAAAAATCTTCTACCTTTGGAAAAAGTAAAATTCATACCATAAACACCAAAATTACGGCAGAAATGAGAACTGCCAGTTTAGAGTAATTATATTCTTGTGAAAGTATCTTCTACCTTGCAAACTCGTGATTCTTAACATATCACATGAGCTGCCTTAACATTTAAAGTAATTTTAAAGTGATAACAGGATAAGAGATAATTTGATCATGTGAAACATACAAATTTGAAATGTCTATTAACAAGTTAAGGAACATGGACAGAAGTAGAAGTTTTTTATGGGGGCCCTAATAAATGAAGCATCCAGGGTTTGTAAATTAGTATCCTCAAATAAATTAAATATATCCCAGTAGTAATTTATATTTCTATTCAGCTCTCATATTATTATCCCACTTAGCATACTTTATTATTTATTAATATTCTTTGGCGATTATTTTCATTTTTAAGGCAGTAAAAGTTCATTTTCCATTTTAGGTTTCAATTACTAGCAAAAAAAATAAGTCAAGTTCTTAAAAATGACGGATTCCAGGTTTTTGGAGAACATATCCAATTTCTAGCAAAAAGAGAAAAAGGCTCTTTCAAAAAAGTTTGCATGTCCCAAATGGACACAATCAACACATACCATATAGACAAAGTAGGATCTGGTTAGTAAAGTAGAAAGTTTTTTTGTGCAAAGAATATTAAATTGTCTTCCATCAAAAAAACTTACCAAATAAGTTATGGTAATAAGTTTTTCACTTTTTCTTTTTTTTTTTAAAGAAGAAGAACTTTCCAAATAAGTTATGGTAATAAGTTTTTCACTTTTTTTTTTTTTTTTTTTTAAGAAGAACTTTCCAAATAAGTTACGGTAATAAGTTTTTCACTTGTTTTCCTTTTTGAAAGAAGAAGAAGAAATGGTTTTCTTCAATCAAAAGGTTAATCAAATGATCTCATACATGGCAAGCGTTTAATACAATGGAACTAACATCTAATGTAAGCAGGACAGTAGCCAACAGAAATAGAAGGCATGTATTTGGGTAACTAAGTGAAGCTTCAACAATGTTGTAACATTTTGGAGGTCATACCTAAGTAGAATCACTTATCTACCCTCTATTTTTGAATTTAATTGGCCATGCGCATGTGGGTGGGAGGCACCCCTTACATCCACCAAGAGCAATCACGAATTCAACTAAAGTTAACAGAGTTCAATGCATATCTAGGGATTGAGGTTGTACATCCAAGTTGAATGGGATTCAGGAAAAGGTGATTACTAATCTACGAAAAACAGAGTAAAAAACATGAATACCTTCAACATAAGGGCATAACTATATGGAAATAATCAGGAAATTAGGACACGAACAATCTAGGGCATGCCAAAGAGTAAACATTCATTTATACACATAATATCTTACTTGGACTTGGGTAGGAGTATCGGGTGCAGAAATGTGTCCATGCATTAGACCTCCCTAAATAGTATAAATAGTATCGGTTCAAGACTCTCCATTTACACATGTTCCTCGTTTACATTATACTCTTTGCAGCTTTGAATTTTTGCATCTGCACGTGCAAGACTGGATTGCACGTGAACAATGGAGTTAGAAAGCTTGGTTTGCACTGTTTGCATCTCCACATGCAAGACATGATTGTACGTGAAGGATCATGTTAGAAAGCTTGATTTGCATTGTTCGTTCCTTTTCTTAACAACTTGTGTTTTTAAGATAAGTGACGCTCTAATAAGTTGTTATCATTATTTAGCAAATTACTTGAAATCAAAAGAGATTTACAAGAAAAAGGGAAGGGGGGGGGGGGGGGAGGGGAATTCTTTATC
>JAOTRH010000010.1:3922286-3955261 GCA_034768845.1 Heliamphora exappendiculata | reverse complement strand
ATTAATTTACATAGTCAGTAGTCAGTACTAAATTAATTATCCCAAATGTCTCGTTCAATACACACAAAGTGTACTGCCACAAAGAGTCGGAACAATAGACGACACTATTATCTATTTCTCGTAATCAATATAGGCCTACAAAAACTTTGTGCAACAGTCGTACCGATGGTATGTACATTTTCATCTAAACTGTGAACATAAAACTTATATTCTGTAAAAATCTAAAATCTAGTCTTCTGTGTGTAAGTCGTACTCTACACACCGGATTAAATACTATACATACTATCAGACATCCATGCATAACAAAGAAATGAGATACATACATTGCTCATAAAGATTCTCATGAAATAGAAATTTAATTTTATTAAAATAAAATTAAATATTAAAAACATGATTTTCAGTATACTAACCCTAACAATTCTCTAGCTTGACTCTCCTTTCTCGATATCTTCGGATTATGAAGCATCCTTTGTCTATATCCTTGCATCAAAGACCTGCTCAAATGTCATCAATGGCTATGTAATCAAATACTTTCAAAATTGTGGCAGCAGATTCTTCACCACCATCCTTACTTGCTCCTTCTCAGTGGACCTGTTCGTCATCCTAGCAGCCTTGGCCCTCCAACGAGTCAGAAACTCGACAAAAGGATTTTTGGCCTCTTGCTGGGTAATCTCGAGTTCCCAAGTAGTGACATCGAGCTGGATGTTATAATTGTATTGGTTAACAAACGCAGTAGCAATATACTCCAAGTTCTCGTCTTTACAGCGTCCAATGATAGAAACCACTTTTGGACAGCTCCTGACAAAGACCGCTGGAAAAACTGGGCCTTTAACTGATCATTGATCACCATCGGCGATAAGGTCCCCACATACATCCTCAAATGAATTATCGGATCTCCAGTCCCATCAAATTTTTTTATATCGGACATTTTGAACTTTTTAGGAAGTTTAGCAACAAAAAACAAGCAGAGCTCCTCCACATCCAACATGTAATCTTCGACCCCTCGGGCCTTACTCAAGATCTTCTTCAATTTGTCAACCTTATTAGACAAGATTAACTCTTTGGTGGCTAGGATTTGTGGGATTCCCAGTCGTACAAGTGGCATAGCTGCCATTTGGGTTCCATTGGGTCCCACGTTATCTTCCCAAATGTTGTCTCCTACTTCATCCTCTTGGTCATTCAGGAGAACTGCATTGGGGTCCACAATACGGGTCTACAAGGCTTGGATCTGCGCTTGGTGCTGGGTCTGAATCCTGACCTGATCGGTCACAGTAGTATTAACCCTTCAACTGTTCGCTGTAATTCCAGAATTTCCCTCATCATGTCGACCATGGTCAAATCTGGATCTACCATCGGTAATCTCAACTAATCTACACATCGGAGTCTTCCACTTGAAGATCGGGCCCAGGTGCGTATAGATTCTTCTCGATGCGAAGTTATATTCTCAGGTCTCTAAGCTGAAAGGACTAGTGTAAATCGAATAACTCATCAATTGAGGTCTAAACTCGAAAAAACCCGTGTTCGACAACGGGACAGGGAAAAATGAAAACTATCCTAAACGGGGTGTTAATTATATGGACAAAAGCATTCATAAAAAGAAAATCACATAATCTTAAAAGATTTATTGATTCTAAAAGAATGGGTCTAAAAAGCTATATGCAACAGGAGAAAGCTAGTAAATTTGCACTCAGTGTACCTTCTGAGTAGATTCAAGAATATACCTTTCATTACCAAGAATGGTGCAAGGCATGGTCAAACGGTGTGCAATCTCTTTTTACCACATTTATGGGAGCATGTGGCCAGAAAGCTTACTGGCCTCTCTAACATTGCTCCGAGACAATAAACTGACTGAGATATCGGGTAGGCGGAGCGGAGATTTTGGGAACTAAGTATGCAAATATGTACAATACAAATGCATATACCAAAGAAAAGTTTACAACAAGAACCATTGACATTTCAAGTTAAGAGCTCTTATGATTTTTTTTTTTTTTGAAAAATCAGTCTCCAATAGAATGGCTAGAAAAACTATGGGCGACTCATTCGGATGCATTCAAAAAATGATGCATTGGATATCTATTTTTTTTTTTAAAATGCTCTTTTCTTTTTAAAACAAAAAATCTAAGATATCCAAATACATTTTTAGAAAAATTCAGTCGCCACTTAATTATTGAGAAAAATTAAGAAAAATAACAAAAAAAGCCGCGGGTCCTTTTTAAACGTAACCAAAGAAAAAGAGAGTTCGGGAGTTAAGATATGAAAAGGGAACCTGTTAGGCACCCTTTTCGCCCAACCGCAAGGTTGACCTCTATTTTTGTCAATGTTGATTCTTCTTTTAATCTTTTCAAAGATAACATATACAGAACGAGAGGTTAAAGAGAGTCCATACAGAAGCAAACAATGAAGAAAAGTCTTAACTATAATCCTAAGAGGTCATGCAACTTTGTTGTCATTTCTAAACATGCCGCACCTATCATTTGAGCAAGGAAAAATGAAAAACATGCAATGAAAGATTAAATAGAACAAGAAAGGCCTAAGGGTCATACGATAAAGTTTTTGTCTCTAGCATGTTGTTTACAGATTATACAGAAGAAACAAGGGAGGTTCAAACAATGTTTTAAGCTACTGGATATACAAAAAAATTCACGTTCATGGCAACCAATGTTGCAGCTGTGACAAAATAAGTCATAAAACTGGCGGCCGTGACAAAATACATGGTAACCACAAGAAAAAGAGATGCAAAAGGTCACGACCTTGACAACAAAAGTTGTGGATTTTTGAGGTTCAAAGAGGGTGTTCAATATGCAAGGTCCAAAGGGACTTCAAATGGATAGGATGTACAGAATAAAAACCACAACCCACTTCGCCAAGGTAGAATTTGCTATTCATTATTCCAACAGCAACATAGGTCTCGAGACAGCAAAATATAGAACATTAAAAATAAATAACATAAGGCTTTAAACATAATTTTCATGCCACTGGTCTCGCACAAAGTTTATGGCCATAGCAACCAAATGTTGCAGCCATGACAAAAATAAGAAAAAAGGTAGCGGCTAAAAGTAAATAAGTTTCGGCCGTAATAATAGGGTCAAAATAACGCACGGCCATAGCAACCAAGGGTGGCGATCATCATGTTTTTGAAATCACAGAGGTATTTTTATGGGTCCAGTATGCCAGTGAATACAAAAATAGATTGAAATATGCTCTTCTACGCATTAGAGAGAGTTATAGACATACTTTTTTTAATGATAGCTCACATAAACATACTTGATAAAAATAAAAATAATGAATGAAAACCTTAACCATGACTCTCTCGGGAGAGAGAAGATGATGGTTTAAAAAAACACCACGATTTTTCTAAGGTTACCTAATGTAGACAACTACTTCAGAAGTCCTCTTGAATGTGGAAGATAAGAATCGCCAAATAATTCGTGCTCCAAGGCCCCACCAATGCAAGTAAAGTCACGAACTAGGCTTGGGCACGTGTGGTATAGGTATTGGGAGTATCGAGAGTATCGGAATAATGAGTGGGAATCGAATTCAACAGAGTATCGATATCTAGGTATTTCTCTTCTTGGTTTCTATGAAAATGGGCACTTATTTATAGGCAAGAAGGCATCACAGACACCTCTGGAATGCTGTCACCTATCCAAAAAAGTGTCAAACTCGCAACCGTTACATTCAATTGTATGAACAGTGCTAGCTGTGACTTTTATTATACGAACAGAGCAGGTCGTGACCTTCTAAGGTCATGGCTAGGTCTAGGATTTCAAAAAGGTAACGGTCATGGCGAAGGAAAGTCGTGGGCTACTCTAGGATCACAAAAAGGTGGTGGCCATGAGGGTAAGGGCATGGCCTGGTGTAGGGCTTTGAAAAAGGTGGCGAACGTGAGGAACATAGATGTCGCAGCCTGAAGGTTTTTGGTGGTTTCTTAGATTTTAAACCAAATTCCTGACTTTGCTTTCTTGTGAGTATCCTTGAGTATAATTCTCATATTTTCGTCATTGGAGATTATTCGAGACAGGCGCCTAAGATTCGACTTGGTCAAATTGGGGTGTCTACAACAACATGTGAATTTGAAAGTTTTTAGATGGAATGTATAAAGGTATCATGATTCGAGGAAATTAATTGATTTTTGGGGTGTGACATCGGGAAATCTCAATAGGTCTTTAGGTACACTCCCAACCATGGCTTTACAAGACGCACGAGGGTGGTTGCTCATTTCAAGTAACCGTAGGAAATTGTAACACTTCTAAATTTCCATTTCTTCTCTCCCGGGATTGTTACAATTAGGGTTACTGCTTATTAATTCTCTTTTTGGTTATTTTTGTTCAGATATTTATTTACGTCAAGCATATGTTCTTATTTAGGTAGTAAGATATAACAAAAATATGATAAATATAGAAATAAATGTTCTTGTTTAGGTGTAGCATATGTTCTTGATGATCTTGTGCAAAACAGTATATCAAATGTGTTCTATTAAGTGTGAAATAATATATTTTTTGTATATTTGAATTAATTCACACATTGTTTACTTCAAAAGTCATTCTATTGTTCTTGGTATTCGCGGCCGCAATGATTAGTTTCTATGGCCGTGACCTGTATTTACACGTTTATAACGGCCGCGACCTCTGGTTGCTATGGTTGTGACCTATATTTACACGTTTATATCGTTCATGGCCTCTGGTTGCCACAGCCAAAATAAAATGTTTGCTGTTAGTGACAGCCATGACCTCTGGTTCCACGGCCGTGATATTTTGTTTGTATTTCATAACAGTCGCATTTTCTGGTTACATAGGCCGTAAGTTTTCTGTTAAATTATGAAAATCATATTCCAAAATCATTCTTAGCCTCTGTTTTGACTCTATATGTAGCATGATATATCAGAAAATTGTACAGCATGTCCCTTACGACTTTTTATCTTTCCTTTTGATAGTATTTTTAGATACAATAACTACCTTGCATGACCCTTAGAACTTTTCCTTAGGATAGAGACTTTGTTTCCTTTTGTATGACTCTCTTTAACCTCTCATTATGTATTTGTTACTTTTGAAAATTTTACAACAAGAACCGAAATTAATAAAGTAGGGGCCAAACTAATGGTTGGGCGAAATGGCTGCCTAACACCTTCTCTTTTCATACCTTAACCTCCAAACCATTTTTCAATGGTAACGCAAACCAGTGACCTACTTTTGTTTTTTTGTTTTTTTTCTCAAAAATCAAGTGGCGATACCATTTTTTTGTGTTTGGATATCATGATATTTTTTCATAAAAAAAAGTCCTTTTTCAAAAAATTGGATGTCCATACACAATCGCCATCTAAAAAGAAAAATGGCCTATAGGCACCGACCTTTAGCCAAAAGTGCTAAGTTGAAAGCTCCCAAATCCCAAAATCCAAGGCCGTCCTTACCTTTATAATTGCTCAAATTTTCCTAACTATGCCAGTGTACCTTATTCTCATTAGCCTTCCCCACCAGATCTTGGTCATAGCCCCATTAATCAATTCGCATAGCATAGCTGGTAGTCTAAAGCATGACATAGCAAAGCTAGGCATTGCCCTTAGTACAGATTTGAGGAGTACTTTACGACCATACAAACTAAGAAAACTCTCTTTTCATCCCGAAACTTTAGAGGATACTCTTGATGTGAGACCCCGACCTGTTTTATTTTTGAAATGATTTAAGCATTGATGGAATTAGAATTAACACTTGACCTAGGTGATGGTTTTGGTACATGTTTAGAACTATGCTTGGACGCTGGAAATAGTTTCAGAAAGCAGTCCAGTCGACTGAGGACGTCGATCCAGTTGACTGACTAGACATAGGGGTGATCCAGTCGATTGACTTAGTGAGTTCAGTCAACTGACCCATCGTGGTGGGTGATTCTTGGCATTCCAGTAATCTCATCCAGTCGACTGGGTTGGGCATCCAGTTGACTAAACCCCTATATTTTGGCATTTCTATAAATATTAGAAGCCTGGAGATATTTTGAAAAAGTTAGCTTCTAAGCTAAGTTTCGATTTTCTCTTCCTTCTCTCTAGATTTTGATGGGCCTGGGGGTCAATTTTCAGCGATCTGACGGTGGATCCTTGATGTTGGTGCTGAGGGCTTCGCGTTCATCTGAACAGAATCCCGTTTCATCAAGGTTCCATTTTTTAGACGTTGAGCTTTTGGCTCAACGAGGTAGGATCCTAGACTATGTTGTCTTTAAAGGGTGCTACATGCAATTATATGCCTTTTCACCGGTGAAAATTGCATTAAATATTGTTATCATGTTTAAACCTTGTTGTTGGATAAAAAAACATATTTTTGTACTTTTTCTTGGTTTATTACATGATTCAGATGCGTGGATGTCCATAGTTTTCAAAAAGGTGATTTTGAAAATAGAGAATTTTTGAAACTCTTGAAAAACGTATTTTGGAGGTTTAGAGCTAACCCTCGGGGTTGAGTCTCGGGTTTTGTAACGTTTTGGTAGAAATGGAAAAAAAAAATTTTGAAAATGTTGTTTGATCTCCATGTGCGATGGATGATTTGGCGGTGGGCCATGTGGACCTTTATGCATGTTGATGTATAGTGTTTTATGATTTTTCGTAGTTGAGCTACGTGCTAATTTTTAAATGATCCTATAGATGTGCCGTGACAGTGTGTGTGGATATGGGCCTATATTGCTCCTCGGTGAAAGTCAAAAAATGTGTGCAGAATACGTACCTTCATGCCTACGTGTGGTATGGCTGACTTAGGGCGATAGGTGAGACATCGTGGATTACGATGCCTGTGATCAGTGTGTGCTTTGAGAGTGGAATTGCGAAAGGTGTCTACATGGTTAAGGGAGTTATTAATAACTCTGGATGAAAGGTATTAGGATTGGGTTTTCTTTGTTCTGTGTCGTGCGCTGTCTATGTGAGTTATTTAGACAGTGGGCTCGAGGCCGTGATGTGGCTATGGTTTGCCTAGCCGGAGTTAGGTGAGTAAGCATAACCTGGTGGAGTGATGTTTTGGCACGATGGGAATGTTGACATGTGTCTCCATGCACGATTAGTGATGAGCTCATAATCTTATAGGATGTGTTATACAAGGTATGAGGATTGACAGTGTTCATATGTATGTGAATGAGATTTGAGAGATGAGAGCTTACTGTAGTGGAGCGTATGTGTGTATGACTTGGGATCTAATTGCTCCTGCGGTTGGGAACTGTAAAGAATTTCATGTTTGGGTTAGTATTGTCCTGCAGTGGATGATCGTAAAAGAGTACATATGGGTGTGGTAAACATGGTAGGTTGTGGTAACCTAGTCAGAGTGTGGTAACCTAGTCAGAGTGTGGCTTGTTATGTAGGATAGTTAAACCATTTGGGTTGTGTTTCCTGTGAGGTTGAGTTGGTAAACCAATAATGCTTACACTTGTCCTTGTTGACAAGGGAGTTGGTGTTAAGACGCAGATTTCTCTCTGCAGTGATCAGTTGACGATCATTAACTGTTGTTTACAGCTTGTTCTGGGTTGTGTGGTTATGGTTATGCTTCTAGCTCTTGGCAGAGTAAAAATTTTGTCAGAACAGTGCGACTGTGATATTCACATGGTGAGTTTCTGGTAGACTTTTATGTGAGTCTCGATTTGGGTTCTGTTTGGGACTTTGAACTACTCAGAATTGTTAGAGTCGAGGAGTGGTCGTCGACTATGGTAAGTGTTATGCTTTGGCATAACCGTTTGTTTGGATGGTGGTCCCGAGAGTATGGTATGATATGAAACAATATGAGTTAGGAAGAATGCGATGTTTGAGAAGCCTTGCTTGGTGTGGCTTGTTCGGACCGACGCGATTGTTTAGTTGGGATCGAAAGGACCGCAATGAGTTCTGTATATGAGGAAATTGTTAAGTGTCAGAGGCAGGTCTTGGTTGGTTACTTAACGGACAGATCTTGGGTTCAAATACTCTATTATTGTGGACTCAAGGAAGGGATGTATGTGTTATGAGTTGGAGTTGATGTTGAATGACAGTCATCGTGTTTGCTTTGTCAAATGACGATGACCATGTTTGATTTGAGGTTGATCTGTAGCCTTGGTATCAGTGATTTGATGGCGAGACGTTGAGTTGTGTCGTGACGCGTAGTAATGGGCGGTTGCACGGGAGACATGATTGGGCATGTGTAGGTTATTAGATACCTATGAGATGTTCTGTCTACAAGACGTGTCTGGTCGAGTGACTCGGTGTGGTCAGGAGACTTTGTGGCTGTGATGCCAGATTATTTTTGGTTGTGTGGAACCTTTTATGGGAAAAATGGTGTGTCACCTAGTGTTTCTCTACGATGGGAATTGTGATTCGGGGTGGAAGGCTGAATAAAGGATGAAAGTTTAGAAGGAACGCATTCTTTGGTATGCAAGGTGTGATTGAGCCAGTTTATGGTAGTAAGAACGAAGGGGTGGTAGTCTCTATGTTCAGGCATAGAGAGTGTTTGATATCAAGTACCATGGTGGATTGGTCTCGTGTGATGCATTTTTCGCAGAGTGGTTTGTGTTCGTCAGAGTTATGTTTTGAGGTTTGGCAATGTGAGTTGGATCTTGATCCGATGTTTCATGGATGTCTCATGGGTGGCAGTGGTGTCAGTGGAACTTGCACATGTAGGCAATTTGTGTGGAGATCAAATCTTCAAGTCGTGTTTACCTCGTGTGACGATAGGTTTGGGATTTCAGTTGCTGGGGTATTTATGCTGTTGTGCGGTATCGCTGGGTTTGCATCAGAGATTGTTGATGATTGATGAGCTGGTGTTAGCTTGAGTTTCAGAGTTGAATCTCAGGGACAAGATTCCTTTAAGAGGGGGAGAGTTGTGAGACCCCGACCTGTTTCATTTTTTAAATGACTGAAGCGTTGATGGAAATGGAATTAACACTTGACCTCGGTGATGGTTTAGGTACATGTTTGGAACAATGCTTGGACGCTGGAAACGGCTTGAGAAAGCAGTCTAGTCGACTGAGGACGTCGATCCAGTTGCTTGACTAGACAGAGGGGTGATCCAGTCGACTGAATTGGTGAGTTCAGTTGACTGACCCGTGGCGGTGGGTGATTTTTGGCATTCCAGTAACCTCATCCAGTCGATTGGGTTAGGCATCCAGTCGACTGATGGGCCCGAGGCTCAATTTTTTCCTGCCTTTTCTCTAGATTTTGATGGGCCCAAGACTCGATTTTCAGCGATCTGACGGTAGATCTTTGATGTTGGTGCCGAGGGCTTCGTGTTCATCCGGACATAATCCCGTTTTATCGAAGTTTAATTTTTGAGATGTCAAGTTTTTGGCTCAACGAGGTAGGATCCTATACTAGGTTGTCTTTAAAGGGTTCTACATGCAATTATATACCTTTTCACTGATGAAAAATGCATTAAACGTTGTTATTATGTTTAAACCTTGTTGTTGGATAAAAAGCATATTTTTGCGCTTTTTCTTGATTTATTACATGATTTGGATGCGTGGATGTCCGTGGTTTTTAAAAAGATGGTTTTGAAAATGGAGGATTTGTGAAACTCTTGAAAAATGAATTTTAGAGGTTTGGAGCTAACCCTAAGGGTTGAGTCTCAGGTTTTGTAACGTTTTGGTAGAAATGGAAAATAACATTTTGAAAATGTTGATTGATCTCCATGTGCGATGGATGATTTGGCGGTGGGCCATGTGGACGTTTATACATGTTGATGTGTAGTGTTTTACGATTTTTCGTAGTTAAGCTACATGCTAGTTTTTAAATGATCCTACAGATGTGCAATGATAGTGTGTGTGGATGTGAGCCTATATTGCTCCTCGGTGAAAATTTAGAAACGTACGCAGAGTAGGTACCTTCGTGCCTTCGGGTTAATCCCCGTAAACAAGGTGGTGGGTGCTTAGTGGGCACTTTTACCAAAATACGTGAGTTTGTAAACTTAATTAACGAATTAGGATTTTTAAAACTTAATTCCCATTCTACGTAAAAACATATTTTATAAACACGTTTTCTGTACAAATGTAAAATGACAAAGGTTTTAGTTTTTAAAAAAATTGTTTAAACTTAAAACGTGTTTACTAAACACGTTTTTAGAAAGCGTGTTTAGTAAACACGCTTTATTATTTTTTTAAACAAAACGTTTTTATCGTATTAAACTTTTATAAAGAAAGTGTGTTTAATAAACACACTTTATTATTTTTGTATAGAAAACGTGGTTAACAAAAACGCTTTAAGTCATTTTACATAGAAAGCGTATTTAGTAAACACGTTTTTCAGTTACACTGAAAATGTGTTTAGGAAACACATTTAAGTCATTTTCATTAAGTAAGTCATGTTTAGGAAACACGTATTTAACGTTTATACACTTCAAAACAAGATTTTTTCCTTTGCTTTTTATAAACTTCAAAACCCTTCTCTCCTCTCTTTACGCACTTCTGCCCCTTCACACCATACCAACCTACCATCCAGCGCCTCTGTCTATCCCGGACTAGGCATCCATCGAAACCACCATCAAATCCACACCGCCGATTGCCGTCTCTGCCACCGCCGATCGTTGTTACTACCACTGGTAAGCTCTTTCTCTCTTTCTCTCCTCCATTGATGACTACTCTCTTCACTCTCTCAATTTCAAGGCACCCTCACTGTAAATCAACGACTGGGTTTGGCTATTGCACGTTTTCAGTCATTCTTGCCAACTTTAAGCCTTAAAAATAGTTCCTGAGGGTACTAAAGTGGAGTTAGAAGTTCATAAATAATTTTAGATTGGAGGGTTGCAGTCAACGTGTGTACTCATTCGTCATTGAGAAGACCTTAAAACTGCTTAGGACTTATGCCCGATCAAAATGGTTGTCTACAGTTATTTGTATGAAATTACAGTTAGATCTTCGACCTATGTCACTGATACATACTATCAGAACAGTAAATATGTTTGAAGAAAAAATATTATATTGTTTGTATGAAATAAGGAAAGTGAATCTCTTTTATATATTCACTATAGTTATTAACAGTATTTTGTCGTCATTATTACTGCTACTTCCTTTGAAATATGACATAACACTGCCAATTATATATATATATATATATATATATATACACACACACACACGCACATATATGTTGTGATTAGGAAGCCAAAAACATGTCCTTATGGTATTCAAACTGATATAAATTTGTGGTTTGAAATTATATTAGATTTTAATATTTTGACAAGTAAGAGAGTAATATCCTTAATGAGCTTCAAAAGGGGTGAAATCTTGTTAAACAACAATTATACCAAAACCCTATACATATCTACATGGATATATGACTCTTCCTAACTGCACAAACGTCATACGATTCTAGAGGAAAAGAAAATAATCTTTTAACAAAAAAAGAAAGAACAAATCATCATTCCTTTCAAGGAAAGAATGGAGCTCTCTTTTCCCGCAAGAGAGATACAATTCCATGGCCCTTCTTTAGCATATTTCAGCTTCTTCATCTTTCTATTTGGGTTACATCTCGTTGATGGCTTCTTAATATATTGATTATGTCTTTACTTGTTTAAAAAAAGGAAAATTCTTCTCTCTTAATGCACCACATAATGCAAAGAGGCACCACATTTCAAGCTTTTCTATTACCTGTCTTCAGAGAACTTCAATGCCAACAACGAAAGGGACCCTTTAGTGTACTAGGCATTTGTCCATTATGCACAAAAATAGAATTATAACATATTTTAAGATCATATAAGCATGCATAGATTGTTGTGAACTTTACAAGAAGCTAGACATCTACGTGTGAAATCAGGAGCTTGGTTGGTTCAAAAAATTGTTTGGAGCATGATGTGGGATGGCCTCAAAAAGCACGTCTCAAGATTGAATGCAAGCCAATTGAGAAACTTATAGCTTTTTCTATAAATTAGGGTTCTATAAATTAGAAAGAATATTCTATAGTTTTCTATATCAAAGGTTGTGAAATTGATCCAAGCCAATTGAGAAACTTATAGCTTTTTCGAGAAGATGTGCTTGAATTTGCTAGAGAACAAAGGTTTTAATGGTTTTAGGTGTGGAATAAATGTAGAGGAGAAAAGGATTATGATTTGGGCATGATTGGTATGGATTTGTTGTGGAAATTGGAATTGTTCTAAGGATGGGAATAGTCAACCACTTGCATAATTTACATTTTGTAAGGACAAAGGTAAAGGAGAAGAAAAAGAAAAACATAACTTAAGAATCTCGAAGTAGAATTATCATATGAGACAACAGTGGATGTGGCGGGATCGGAAGACTCAAAATAACTAAAGAGTTTATGGATTAGGCTTTTAGATAGGCATGCAACTAGCTAAAGTTTGTAACTCTTGTTCAGGCTATAGTAGGAGATTAACCTAAATCTTATTAAGCATTGGCTAAGCCGCTGCAACTAAAGACTTAGTCGAAAACCTAGCTATCGACCAGAAATAAATAATTATTAGAGTTTTGCTAAAACATTAAGAATTTGAAAACGTGCTTATACAATACTAAGCAGGGCTTGCCAAGTTCATTTTTTTTTAATCCCTAATAAACAGCGTACTAGGTACAAATCTCATATGTTTCTAGCCTGAAAACGAATTGCAAGCATGAGTTCAAACTTGAAAGGCCTCATCTTATCGACACAATTGACAAAAGTAAAAACACTCAAAATGTAAAAAAAGCTTGCCATTAAAAAATCTACAAAGAGCTAAATGTTCTGCAATCAAAAGCGTTCAAAAGCTAGACAACATCAAACCACTAACCACAAAGCCTATCGCATTGCTTCCCCATATTACATCTATTTACCAACAAACATACTAACCATAAGTGCCCAAATCTTGCCAAATAGAGACAAGATAATTACATTTTCACATTCTTCGTTCCTCTTCAGAGAAGTAAGAGTCAGATAGATATTGGTTGTTGGAAAGAACATTTTGACTCTCTTTTTCTGTCAATGGTCTGTTGCTTGTAATCACCATTTCTGTTGCTAGTTGAAGTATGAAGTATCGGCATCTTCGCATTAACATTCTGTTGTTTTCTCTTCGTATCTTGCGAACTTCTATTTCATAGTCATCCTTGTTACGTCTTGGCATTGTCACCGAATGCCAATGAGGGATTGGTCCTCCTAAGTTACGCAGATCATTAACCAACCCCTCTTGCTCTTCAACCTTGAACTTCCACTCTTGTCTCAAACCGACGTAATAATCTTTAGGACTAGAGTATTTTTCTGTCCAATAGTCGTCGTGGAACGTAGGTAGTAACCACTTCTCATTACGAGTGTGGCTACTACCACCGATATCACGTCTATAGGCCATCGTGAGAATACGAGATATATTACAAATAATAAACATAGAACATACACAAGTAAACGTATAAGGGTAACCCATCTATTTATACATATGATGCCCATAGTGTTGAGTTGTGGACTACAGTGTTTGCACATGGGCAACCTTTTTTGTATTGTAGGTGAAGTGACTAATCAATGAAAATGTGTCGTTAGTGCCTTTTGGCATATCCTGTAGCTTGACTAGTCAATTACTCGTACCATTGCGACTTGACATATGACAACTTCAGCCATGTGACCCTGCCTGTAATCCTATTTAACATCTCATCTGGCCTAACTGGTTAGGCCGTATTTATTGTTCATAGTATACTCATGCAATCATCTAGTAGTTTTCCCATATATTCATCATAAACCATAGTTAACTATATGGAAAATATTCCTTCAAGAACAATGACTGCTTAATCTGCTTGATTAAGCTCCAAAATTGAGTCATGTGACTTATGGAATAAAATAGAAGATCCATTAATTTCCAATTTGAACCTCATTTGTTATTAATATGTGTCATTCTTTGCTTCGTTTAATGTGTAGGACTCGTGATGGCTGCTGAGGTTCCTGCTCCAGCGAGACCCTTATTGTCGCTACCACACCGTGCATCTAACCTGTGGGATCGAGAGGTTAGTAATTACGTATCGTTTTCCCCTTAGTCCTGCTCCCTTAAGTCTTTTTTCATTCATTTCTAATATATATATTCTATATGTCATGACACATCATCGCTCACATGTCGTCGAGGTGACAGCGGACTATGGGACCAGCCCATAGATCCGTGTGTGCTTGCCGTTATGTTATAGGCCAACTTCTACGGCATCTCCCGATTCAGGATCATTCAGCTTGATCATAGCCTCATCACTGCCTTGGTCGAGCGGTGGAGACATGAGACGCACACTTTCCACATGTCTGTTGGAGAGTGCACGGTCACATTGCAGGATGTATCGGTGTTGTTTGGGCTCCGTGTTGATGGAGCAGCAGTCATCGATCATGACCAGTGGCGTTCCCCGGTTGAGTGGAAGAAGCTCTGCTTCGAGCTGCTAGGGGTTGCTCCTGTCGCGGAGGACTTGCGCTTTGGTCGAGTCCGAGTCTCCTGGTTCCAGGAGCAATTCACGGGACCTATTATCGAGGGTGTCGCCGTTGAGGTGATTCACAAGCAGGCACGAGCTTATATTCTGTGGCTTATCGGGGGCTTTCTCATGCCCGATAAGTCACAGAGTTTAATTAAGCTCATGTACCTACCACTCCTGTGCGACCTGGGTTAGGTGCACAGATACGCTTAGGGTGCAATTGTGCTAGCATATCTCTATCGTCAGCTGTGCTAGGCTACTAAGCCCGATGCCCGAGACGTTGCTGGGCCACTTGTGCTATTACAGGTACGTCGTCGTTTGTGTAATTACCGTCCTTCTATATAGTTCATTACAATATACCTCTCTTAGTAGCTAATAGAATTTGTTGCTTTTGCATATATGGGCTTGGGAGAGATTTCCCCGCATTGCCCCCCCCCCCCCCTAGGGCATATGCTGGGCCTAGTCAGACAGCTATCCAGCACGGAGACGTAGTTCTACCAGTCGGGCCTTGGGGTAGCCGGTGGCGTGTTAGCTTCGCGTTGGACTAGGTCCCCACGCATGTCGTCACTGTCTACCGCGACCAGTTCGATCGTCTCACTGCAGACGAGGTTAACCTTACATTACATTGCATTAAGGTTTTCATTTAATGTATTCAAATATTTACTTGTATCATGTTCATTGCTAACGGTGTTCTCATTATTCTCAGATCACCTGGATGCCATACGGACCTGCTGATCAGATCATCTTGGCGCTTCTCGATTACTGCCGACTGGGCAACGAGAATTGGATGACACGGTCTCCACTTATCTGCATGATGTGATCGAGTGGCATCTCCCAGACCGCGTTCTTCGACAGTTCAGATGTCTTTAGACCATCCCACGAGACCCAGATTTGGACCGCGACCTCCATGCCTATCACCGACGTGGCCGGATGGACACCGATTGGACATGGGTACATGCGTCATGGGTCACTGCTTGGGGTCTACGGAGGGCTCAGGTTGTCGTCGCCCCTCAGTCCCAGCTACCGATGGGATACCACGAGCCATATATGATGTGGTATCGACGGGTCTCATATCTGCTTGTGAGTAATCCCAGCCACCACGATGCGCCTAGATACCTAGGAGCCGGGGGGTTGTAGAGGAGTTAGTAAGCACTACAACTTGATGCTTGTATATATTTCCATTCTATCCACTTGCATTACTTGTATGACTAATGTCTTCTTCTTTCCATTTGCAGACACGGTGTGTCGCAGACACATACTGTCACACAGACATATGGATGCGGACCCACACCATAAGTGACCCAGCGAACGAGGAGATGGCGAGTATCTGCTTGCGTATGTATGAATCGCTTATGGTGGTGCATAGGGAGCACCGTGTAGAGCATGCACCAAATCCTAGATCATCATCGCAGCCGCCGCATCATACGCATTCCATGGACCCGCTTGCCACACCCGCTACTCGTTGGGGGTCATTTACACCCACTGGTGCGAGGGAGCTATAGTTCTCCTCTCCTTCCCCAAGCCAGTCACCAGGCATTCCCTCCAGCTCTCGAGGGAATCCAAGCCTCCACTACGACTTCCCAGACATGACGCAGGGAGTGACACAGGCAGAGGTGCCCCATCTGCCCGCTTTGCCAGCTCGTGTTCGTGGTCGTGGCAGAGGATGTGGCTGTGGCAGGGCTCGAGCTAGAGGTCGGGGTGATGACGTGCCTGAGAATCTTAAATCTGGTTCTAATCAGGTAGCCACCCAGTCCCATCTCCCACAGGTAGCCACGGAGGAGCATGGCCAGGCTTCGCGTTTGGAGCAGGTGAGTTCATCTCATCTACCTACAGTTGCCCTTAGTCACCTAGGTCCTAGCCAGCTGGCCCCCCAGTCCCAGCTCACTCGGGCGTCCACTGAGGACCAGTTTGACATTGCGCATTTGGACCATGCCAGTACATCTGAGCTACCTGCTGCTGCTATCGAACCGGTAGTCACCCATGCCATAGCCACGCCGAGTACCGTAGAACTCCATGTGCACGCAGAGTCGTTGGACCAGCCAATGACGTCCCAGTCGCCGGATGCACATATACCTATCCACAAGCATACATCCCCAGCACACATCCCACCGCCAGTACATGAGGCACCCCAGGTGTTCCAGCACAGGAGCAAGAGGCCCAGACCACTGCCGCGTGGATGCGGGACTTAGTCTCTAGGTTCATATTACATGTCATCCTATGGTGATCAGGATGTGGCCACTCATATACACATGCTTATTGATACTTTTCATTTTATTCTTACAAAATAGTTATTGCATTCTTTGGAATAGCACTCCAGCTTTAGGAAACTTCAATTTTTTGCATGAAGATCATTATTGTTGTGTTATTAAGGCTGTTGTCTCATCTGAAATCTCATATTACTTGCATCATATTGCTTTGTTTTAATATATGTCCTTGACGTTGCATGTTTTCTATGTGGCATAGACTCATGGAAACTCATTCCATAAGAAGGTTATGCAACTCTTTGGGTTATGCCATGCTGTGGAGGTACAATTTTTAATTAGTTGAACAAAATGCTTCAATATTAATCTTGACATGTGTTGCAACACATTTGGTTTGTATTAGAATGCATATCGTTTTACATACCTATTGTTTAATAGGTTTGTATTAGAATGCAATGGTTTCATGCAAAACTTTTGTTGACTGTGCCTTTTGTTGAATGTTGGGATTGTTTAACAAGTAAAATTGAAACGATTAATCCGTGGGATAGTCGAAAAACATAGAAAATTCTATCAAAATTTTTACTGTTTGACACTTATGAGTTTACTGTTTGACACTCAAAGGTGATGATGTTTAGCACTTTTTAACAATGGTTCAGAAAAGCATAAAGCGGGTCCCAAAACCTGAATGATGATTTTATTTAAGGGCGAGTAAAAGGAAACAAAATGCTTGTAACCCTTTAAATGGATTGTGTGGATAACAAATGTATGTGCAAAAGAATGCCAAGTAGACATGCCACTTAGCAAAATCAAGACCAACTCAAAGGAGCTACGCCTTAGTTTTTATCTTTCTAAAATGGCAATCCAAAACAAGAGGGAGAAAATGTAAAGAGTAAAGTGGTGTCTCCATACATTGTTTATGGGACTAGTGTCTCATTATAATACTTATCTGACAAATGTATACTTCTTTGCAGGATTAAAACATCAATCACATCAGGACTACTTGAAAAAAGCAAACAAAGCACGAAATGAAAGACTTTCCTCAAAATAGAGGAAACTAAATGATCGATGGAAAATGTATGTACAAGAAAGTTCAATGAAATTTGGCAGCCTTTGTAGTTTCCTTCTCCTTTACATGTAATGCTTTAAGTAGATGACATTTTACTTAGTTGATGATCCTTTACATGTAATGCTTTAAGTAGATGACATTTTACTTAGTTGATGAGTCATTTTACTTACTTCACCTTTAAATTGTCATGATGCAACATTTAGGCTAATCTCATTATGTAAATTTTTTCCCTTTTTGTTTAGAAGCTTGTTGAATCCCTTGAAGATTCATCTGGTCAAATTTGCGTTTGAATATTGGGATTGTTTAACAGGTGATATTGAAACAGTTAAACCGTGGGATAGTCGCAAAATAGAGAAAACTCTGTCAAAATTTTTACTGCAATTCACTTAGAAAGATTTATGGGCTTACAATTTTATTGTTAAAATATGAGAACAAAAATTTTTGAAAACTTGAGATTTTCAAGATAAGTTTAACATTTAAAATATAAAATATGGAATGCTTTTCATAAAGTCTACTTAACAAGTAATAATAAATTCAAAATCTCCATTTATCGAAAATCTCATTTTAAAAAAAAATTATATTAATTTTTTCAAAACAATGTACAATTAACTTCTCACGTCAAAACGATTCGAAAAAATATTTTTTAAATCAACATCTAAAAAAAAGTTCAAAAAATACAAAAATTAGCTAATAAGTCAAATTTTCAGTTGCTTATTTTTTATCTTTAGTGAATTATTTTGACTTTTAAAAAAAATTTCTTTTACTTTTTTTATTCATCTCATCGAGATAATTTTAAAAAGTAAAAATATTTTAATTTAATCAAAATATAAAACATTCAAAAAAAATAAAAATATGTTAAATTTACAAAATGTAGTCGAAACGGGACCTTTATCTTATCAACAAAAATATAGATAGTGGAGAACTTGAGAAACAACCAAAAATTTAAAAATAAAATTAACTTAACTTAATTAAAATAAAATTTTAATCAAACTTCAAATAATTAACTAAAAATTAATCATAAATTTTATTTTATTCTTATCATGAAAAATAATGAAAAAATAAGAACTTAATTATAATTTATAAAAATATTTAAAAATATTTAAAATCAAATAAACCAATCACAAAAAATGTATATTAAATGTAATGGAGTAACTAAACTGAAAGCTTGTTTCCTAAACACGTTTTTAATTAAACTAAATTTCAAAATAAAGCGTGTTTAACAAACACGCTTTTATTGAAAATGAATTTTAACATAAAATGTATTTAAAAATACACTTTATTAATAAACTTTAAAACGTGTTTTGTAAACACGCTTTAATTGAGAATTAAGTTTAACATAGAATGTGTTCAGTAAGCACGCTTCTTTTAAAACTAAATTTATACTGAAAATGTGTTTACTAAACACGCTTTATGTATAAATCCAGAAATCGTGTTTGTTAAACACGTTTTTATATTGTTATTTTTATTTTTATCGAAATTTAGCGTAAAGCGTGTTTAGTAAACACGTTTTCTATTAAAACGTGTTTGCTAAACACGCTTTTACGTAGTTGGGAATTAAGTTTTAAAAGCCTTATTCCGTTAATTAAGTTTAAAAACTCACCTATTTTGGTAAAAGAGTCGTGCTTAGTGCCCTCGGGTTTTGGGCCCGTAAACTAAGTGGTTTACATTGTTGTGACTTTGTATAGAACTTGTCATTACCTAGCAGGCCTTAAGTGGTTCAGAACTAGAGTAATGGGCAGGAGTCTATACTTGTTACCTTTGTCCCTGTGTGTGACAGAGTCGATACATAAGATTCATTTTCTCTTTTTCTCGGCTGTGTGATCCGAGTGGAAAATATTGTTTTGCCCTCAGCCGTGTGATCCAAGTGGAAAATAACGTTTTGTTATTGTTTTTCCTTAACTGTGAAACGTTGTTTACATTGTTGAAATGCTTGATTTTAAATATGGAAAACCTTTTGAGACTCGTGGAAGTCTGATGGAAAACTTAAAATTTTATGAAGTAAAACCGTTTTGAAGCTCATGTGGTTGAGTCAAATGTATGCTATGTGATTGCATATCCTACTTTACAGTTTTATAATCTGTTTCTATTAGGTTTCGGCTCACGTTATGGAATTTTGTTAAAACCTTTTTTAGTGAACGTGGTCTTGTAGGTTGACCTTGAGGTGCCCGAAGGTGGCTGATGACAAGACTTTTGTTTTGTCGGGATAAATAGTTTGTCACACCCCAAACTCCAGACCACGTGAAACACCCATAAACAACTAAACGCAACACCCAGCCCGAGAACATACTCTCAAAAAAATCATGCATGCATTGTATATAAACACCAAACGACAACATTACACAGCTTCAATGCCCAAAAAATATGTTATAGCATACATGTAACGAAAGAACAAAATGGAAGACTACAGCTCTTCCACCTCTCCCGCACCTCCTGATCAACCTGTATGACCGGTAGCTGAAAAAAATTAAAATCCCACACCGTGAGCCAAAACTCAGCAGATTCTAAACAACACATGCAATATAAGCTAAGCATGTTAGGAAAACGAGGTACAATTTTCGACTCTCTTTCAAGCCATTAAAACAGTTTGAAACAGTTTTCGATCACGACTCACCAGAGCCAAAAAATAATTTTCACATGCAATGGGAAAGCGAGGATAAAAACTATTTTTCGACTCATTAGAGCCTTGAAAACAATTCCAGTATTACGACTACCGCAGGCCGTTAATACAGTTTTTAAAAAAATTGGTCTATCCATCCCAATATGCAGTACTTGCAATCCATGAATCTTTTCGGACTTTCACCGAAGGACCACTGTCCCAACTAATGCATCTTTTCAGAATTTAACCAAAGGACTACCGCAGCCCCAATCGCACACACGCCAAATTTCGCAGCCTACCTCATACACCGACTTCGCAGCCTACCTCATACACCCACACACGCACACGTGCATCATCAACCAGGATTTACATCTACTGGATCACATATTCATCTAATCCATTTTATACATATATGCAAACCTAAATCATGATTTAAAGCATATAACCATGTATCAACACGACGTTCCACAAATCACGTCACATGCCTATAAAACTCTAGATTTTCAAGTATAAACTACGTTACACATAACGATATCATCTTATGTAATTCACTTACATATTTCGTACATAAATAAACAGTTATAAATGCACATAACCATGTATAAAAATACATCACGACGCCACCCGCCGAAACAAATCGATATCCACTCACAGGGACAACCAAGCCTAACCTGAATGCCAACACCAACCCCTCAAACCACGAGATTACAAACACCACCTTTCTCCTCAAAAGGATCAAGAGCTCAAGCACACTCCATACCCAACCACGAACCCCCACGTAGCGCACATAACCAGCACTCACACAACCGTGCCCCAAAACCTAAAACCAACCATGCACGTCACACTCGAGGACGGCATCATACAAACACCCGAGGTCACCACACGACCCCCGAAACCATAACACCACCAACCGAACCTCAAAAGGGACCCAAAGGTATTTGAATCAACTAATTCCCATAAATTAATCAATTGAATACCAAAGGACACCAATTGAAAACCAAAACCCAACCACGGAACCATCAACACACAGCCCAAGACTTTAGTCGATCGAACCCCAAACTTCAGCCGACTGAACACCCTACTAGAATCTTACAAAACGCCAAAACACACGATTCAGTCGATCGAACCCAGGATCCAAGCTTCAGTCGACCGAACCACATGGTTCAATCGATCGAACCTCGGCGGTATTTGATTCCGAGCTACGGGTTTCAAGCCCCAAACCCCGATTTGAAGCCTCTAAACTCCCGTCCAACACTCTCGGACACCCACACATCCAAGCCATACCTCAAACCCACAAAAGAAACTCTCAAAACACGATTTCATCCACCGAATTCACCAAAACACAAGTTTTAAGCCCAAAATCCAACTTTGAAACAAACCCAGATCTACAACAATCTACCTGTTAAAAACACCCACATTTATCCATAGCACCCTTATACAGCAGTAGGGTCTAGAATCCTATCTCGGTGAGTTAAAAACTTGATGCCTCGAATCACGTGCAAAATCGAGCTTCGTCGAAATTAAAATCTGACCAGATGGTTACGTAGCCCACCGTGCCAAAAGCAAGGATCCACTATTGGATCATTGAAAATCGAGCCCCAGGATCCCGAGAACTTAGAGAGAAGGCATAGAGAAAACGAAAAACTTCCTGGAGAAGTTTCGAAAAATATCTTTATGAAAATATCTAACTTCATATATTTATAGGCCTCCAAAAAAATTTTTTTTTTTAATTTTAAAATTCGCGTTGTGACACCCCACGGCCCCCAGAACCTTCCCCACATGCATCTCTACCCTCAAACATGCATCAAAAGCATATAAAATATGCTGCAACGAAAACACATAACGCGTGTCAAAAAACGTCGAAAAAAAAAATAGGTCATGGTCTCACATAGTTTATACCTTTTTTGTCTATGTTTCATGTTTGGATGTAATATGTTGTAAAGCATATATTTTTCTTATGGCCGTGGATTGATGTATGCATGATTTATGCTTTTGAGAGAACCTTGGGTTGATTGTTTTCCGTAGTTTCTTACTACGTTTTTCGTTACTTGGTTCAACGACTTACAAAAAGGGGTTGTCAAATGGTTTAGGTTTTGTTCAAACTCCTGTACTTCGAGGAAGATTTTGGAGCGACCTAAGCTTCTTTTAAAAAGAAAAGATTTTCTTATCCAAAATATCTATTTTTGTTTTAAAAGCTTAGCTTTTGGGGTCGTAACTGTAGTCTCTTGGGTTACTCTCTTTAAATCAAATAAACTCTCGGTAGTGCATTTTACAAAGGTTTTAGCCTTGCTTTGGCTTTATGGTTTTCATCCATTTTCGTTCGAGTGGTTTTGATGGTTGTTCGTGAGCATTTCGTGTGACCCGGAATTTGAGGCGTGTCACTTGATATATTAGGAAATTTTCCTCTTTGAACGCCCTATAATGGAAGGTAGCCCAAGATATTTATCACTCCCGGTTGAGTGCTCTAGTCCCATGCAGCTCTTGAGTATAGTAATATGCTCAACTGAAGTATTGGACTAAAGAATATAGTGGAATTGTCTCGATTGATCATTTGCCCCGAAGCCTTTTCGTAAAGTGTGTGGGACTCCCTAATAGAGGTACCATCCATCTCCGAAGCTCAATGAAGGAGTATAGAATCATCGGCGAAAAACATATGAGAAACGATAGGGCACATCCTACCTACCTCATCCTTTTTAAATAGGAATTCCTCTTAACCTCCTACAATAAGTAGTGGAGTCCTTCTGCACACAAAATGAATAATTAAAAGGAGAGAATGCAACCTTGTCGCATCCCCCTTCCAGAGCTAAAAGAAACTCTTTTCTCACCGTTTATGAGGATTGAGAAGGACATTGTAGTAACACAACTCATAATCAGGTTCACCCATTTACAATCAAACCCAAATCTTATCAAGATGTTCCGCAAGTCAATCCACTCCACTCTACCATATGCCTTTGCCATGTCCAATTTAATAGCCATGAGGCCTTCCTTACCTTTTCTTCACTGCTTAATATAGTGCATAGTCTCATGAGCCACTAAATATTGTCAGTGATTTGTTAACCCACGATGAAGCCACTCTGATTCTCGCAGATAAGAGTAGGCAAGATAGTAGAGAGTTGGTTTACAAGTACCTTTGCAATTATCTTGTACACGACAGTGCATAGGCTTATTGTCCTATATTAGGACACTTTTGTAGGGGTTCTGACTTTAGGAACTATGGTGATGAGAGTGTTGTAAATACTTTTCAGCATGCGGGAGCTATGAGAAAAGGCCTTTAACAGTCTTACAAATATCCAAGCCAACTGTCTCCTAGTAGACTTAGAAAAGGACCAACATTGTCGCTAATCGCCACCTTTTTTCTCCTCTGGCAAGATTATATTATTAAAAGCTCCCCAAATAAGCCATTTGTAATAGAAATTTCGGGTATAGTCTGTAAGAAAATTTCTCTTGCCTCTTATGAAAATTATTAGAATTAAAGTAAATATTAATCAGCCTCCAAAATCAATTTGTATGTCTATCAAAAATCTTTGCATCAATAAAGAAATTTAAGGCTTTTGAAACCTCCACTAATCCACCAGTTGACCCTTCAGGGCTAAAGCAATATGAATTATCCACGGCAAGCATATTAGACTAATCCGTTCCAACTTCTGATTATTGTTTTTTGTTTCATTAAGGAAAATAACCCTAGGAGAGTGGAGCTCTAAGAGCTCCTTGAGTTGAAAATTTGTCAGGGATCTCCTTACCCCCTACAATTCTAAAGTAGCTTCATTGATCACCATGGGGCCATTTTTGGCTGGCCGCCTCCACCTTAGGTGAATAGATAAGACTGGCCTTTCTCCTTCTCTTGTAGCTACCAGGCTCAAGAATTGCATTTAGAGAAGAATCCCTAGTTGTTGTGTCAATTCCGCCCTTCCTCTCACTGACCAAGATGGGCTCCAAGATAGTTGGTTTGTCCGCATGCCTTCATGAAGTACATTTTTTGTATTTATTTGGCGATGCAGATTTAGCAGCAGAATCAGGCTGTGATGAGTGTGTCCAAATATGTAGAGGATTATGTAACTGGTTTCCTGTGGAGAGCATGAATTGGGTAAAAGTATGGGAAGAGAGGAGGGACGACCTTTGAACAAATGAACCGGTTTTAATGGCTTGGTTTGGGGCTTGATTTTTAGAAGTAAAGGGATTTGGGCATTAAAGGGTAGTAGTGAGGAGATCGGCGGGAAAAGGGGAGATAGGATTAAGTGGTGGTTCCAAGTTTGAGAATATGAGACGATCTCCAACAGGTTGTCTAAATTGGCTTGCTGGCTTAAATAGATGGCTCCGATACATTTTCTATAGGACTAGCTATTATACATAAAGTTACTCTTTGCTAGCTATTTTTTGCCTGATCCTTCTTGCTAGCTATTCTTTTTCCTTGCAAAAGCTTTTTCCTCTTTGTGAAGCGTGAGAATTAAATTATGTATAAGACAACAGGTTTTTGTGCTTTGGAATTTTTAATCTTTTTTGTACTTTTTTGTTCTGGTTTTATTTTGTTGTTGAGAAAATATTGAAAAATACAGATTAATTGTTGGGCATATATATTTGTATTTTATTTTATTTTAAAATATTAAGTTAATTAAAATAAAAAAAATAGTGTTTAAGTGTATACATAAAAACAATTTCTTTACTAGAAATTGGAAAAAAAATAAAAATAGAGGTGGTCATCTTCATTTTTCTTTTAAAAATTAGTTAAGTTACTTTAAATGAATAGCTAAATTTGATAGTAGTGTTGGAATGCATAACTAAAAAATAGTTAGTTAAAAAAATAATTAGCTAAAATATAGTGTACTTCTATTGTGTAGAGCATGAATTGGGTAGAGTATGGGAAGAGGGGAGGGACGACCTCTGAACAGATGAACTAGTTTTAATGGGTTGGTTTGACCTTGATTTTTTTAGAAGTAAAGGGATTTGGGGCATTAAAGGGTAGTAGTGAGGAGATCAGCGGGGAAGGGGAGATAGGGTTGGAAAATTATTAAATACTTTGAGTATTATGTAGGTGTAGGTGATATTGCGTGGTATTCTCGATAAATAAATAATCGCAATCTATATAATGTAAGTTACTTTTTGTTTTTTAATCACCGAATAAAGATAAATTATTATATTTTTATTATAAAATTTATTATCATTATATTGAATAAGAATAGTATATAAACTTACCACCTAAATTTTTAGAAGCACCGAATAATTACTTGAGTGGGTTAGCTGGTGGTTCTAGATTTGAGAGTATGACTGAAGAGTTGGGGGAATGATTGTTGGGGTTGGAGATGACAGAACCTAGGTAACGGGTTTGCCTCGGGAGAGAGGCCTGATACGTGGGATGGGCATTGATATGTTAAAAAGTTACATATGGGATCTTCGATTGGATTTGGGAAGGCATTATGGTTATGTTTAATTAATTAAATTAATAATAAAAATATATATAATTTTATTTGATAAATACTCATACTCAACTTGTAAGAATAAATTATTAATATTATATTTTATTTCGTACTGTATATCACATATTTTGTCAAATTAATTATCTAATTGATGTATAATTCTCTCATCACTTGTTAAATTTAAATTAAAAAAATATAATTTCATAAAATATATAATTCAATTACATATTTAATCCGACCAATTAAACATGGTCTATCAATAATAAGCTTAGCCCAATGTTTGTTGGGTTAAATAGGGCCGTGATTTGGTCCAAAAGAATAGGGATGTCAATCAGATTCATAGAAGGGCCCACGTTTGCTCCTGGGATTGAAATTTTTGAATTTGCAGACTTCGAACTTTGGGCAAATGTCATGGGATTCGAATCTTGCTGAGGAAGGTAGGTTCCACCAAAATGTTTGGCATTTTCGTCCATTGGAGCGTTACAAATCCCTCTAGTTTCCTTATCAGAGTAATCCTCAACATTTCTTTCTTCCTTGATACTGGTTCTAGTTGATACTGCTTCCTTTGCGTGCACTATTTTTCGGCGACGGCGGCAGACTAAACTTGTTGACTGAAGGTGTGTGTTCTGGTTGGTTTTGAAGGTGGCTGCCCGAAGCTAGTTTCCGTATTGAGATGAGGCCAAGACTTCATTAGGGTCATCCTCTACCTTTTTAATGCAACACTTCTCATGACCGATTATTCCGCAATAACTACAAAAAGGGGAAAGCTTCTCGTAGCGATACTCAACCCAGAAGGGAGCTTCCTTGCCAAGCCTGATTTGAATTCCTATTTGCAGCAGAACCAGAATTTCCATTTCCACCAAAACCCGTAAGTATCGGCTTTCACGTGTGCCATGAGGAGGGAGAGAGGAGGCTTCAAGAACTTTGCCAAAGGAGGAAGCCACTTTAAGCCCAACATCATTTGTGCACCATTCTAGGGGCAGATCCCATACTTGGACCCATACTGGAGATTGCTGAAAACTAATTGTACGAGGCTTCATACCAAGCGACCATTGTTGGAGAATAAGAAAATGATTATTGGAAAACCATGGCCTATCGTGCAAAACTCTAATAAGATTAGCCTACTTGGCGAACATAAATTCAAAGACATTTTCACCCACCTTCACAATCTGTAAAAATTTTCGGGTAGCTCCAGATAAGAGACAAAGTGCTTCTGAGGCCATTGAGATTCAGTAGTCTGAGTCGTCATGACTTTTCCAATGAGGCTCAGCATACAAACCTCAATGCTGGATTTGATATCCTCTGAGTTAAAAAAAAACTACTTCAATTTTTTCCTTTTAAGGTAAAGGATTTAAACCGAACTTCTACAATTACATGGGTATATTGGCATCATGGTATTCCGAACCCGCTGAGTAAATTTCTATATTTGTGCAAGGATTTGCTGAATCTGTTAAAATTACATTGCTTGCCTTGAGACTGCCACGTGTACCTCTTGTTGACCGTTAATAAAATGGTGGTGTAAACTCATGGATATAACTTGTCGTGGAAGAAAGAAGCATGATGGTTAATGCTAATGCATCATGACAAAATGAATAATGTCACCTCAGCTCACCGCAGCCCACTGCCATCCCTAATTGTACTCCTAATCCCACATTGTCAAAGTACGACGACGATACATATTTTCAAAATCGTCAAATTTAAAGTAAAAAAGAAGCAAAAATGTTCGACAAATGGGGCCTAAGAAACATATAGAGTGAGATGGGGGAGGGGAGGAAGTATCACGAACACGTAACAATTGGACATACATCGAATACAACTCGCTTAAACCACCAACTCCTTTATTTCTAATTTAATGTTCAAGTCAAAATTGGATTTTCTGTGTATTTGCATCAAAATGTAGTTACAAGACCTATACCCAGCTCTTCCGCAAGCTCATCCCATAGAGGAAGCAGTGTCAACACGACAAGGAAAATAGCCACAGAAAGAATTGTTCTCCTCCATGTCCCAACCTCTGTCACATCATTCAAACACGGTTTCTCTGGTGTCCTCTGCATGGACAATATTTGCGCAAGATCACGCTTGTGAGCGATCGATTTGTCTTTCATTTAGTTTTTCGAAAGAAAAAAAATATGGAAATAGCGATTCACATTCCATCTGTCTTTTTCATTTTATTGTTGTTGTATACCTGACATATCAACACATACAAACCCCAAGGAAGTGACAAAGGTCCACCAAGCTGCAAAGAGCAAACAACAAATTACTACATAAACTTAATGAATACAAAAATATATCAGATGATCCCAGCATAATGGTAGTTTATGATTCGGAAAACATTGCAAAAAGATAGAAAGTGGTCAAAAACACCAACCAAATAAGAGGGTGGCAGAATACAACATTTGTCTGAAGGGGATAGATTATCTCATTACAAGTACTCTATGAAGCGTCACTACATTCTTCGTCTCTTTTACAACTCGTACATCAGTGGCAAGGAGTTGAGAAACGAATGCAGGACTTTGGTGAGAAAGCATATAAAATAAGGGCCAAAAGCTAGCTTTTTTACAATTTTTAGCTTAAAAACTAAATTGGATTCAAAGTAGGATATTTGGTATGCTAGCTTTTAAGCTAACTTTTCTAAAGTTTTGATTGGGGTAAAAAAAAGTTAGTATTTTTGCTTTTTGTTTAAATTGGACAGTATTACCCTTCTATATTGATAATTATACGATATTATATAATTGGTATTAGTAGTAAATAAATTATCAAATAGGGGTATTATTGTTTTTTAAAATGGGGTGAAACTTGGGAGTTAGAACAAAGTATCCTAGGAATTAGTGTTTTGATTTGGCTTTTTAGTTTTTTTGCTTTTTTTTCCAAATGATCTATGTCAACTTTTTTGTATTTTTCGCGAAAAAGCCTGAACCAGATCCTAAGTATCATCTTGTGAGTTGGGAAGAGGTATGTTTGCCGGTCAAGGTGGGTGTTTTAGGCATTTATGAGTTGGAATTTTTTTAAAAAGCATTGTTGGGGGCTGTCCTTTTCTTTCCTAGACCGATGACTCGAGCGTTTGTGGAGGTTCGTTTTCTCTTGAGGTGTACTTATTCTCATCACAAGGCACCACAAGTTTAGATATGTACTTCATATCTCTTTTTACAAGACCAGTATTAGTGGCAAAGAGGTATGAAAAACAAGAGGTACTTCTGCTGAGGAGGTATCAGAAAGGAGTTCAAGTATCATCTTGCCCATTGGGAAGAGGTTTGCCAGTTAAGGTGGTGGGTTGGGCATTAGGAAGTTGAACTTGTTTCACACAAAGAGTGTTTGTTTGAGCTTATTTTTCAACTTTTATTTTATAGCTCATATGAAGTTACAAAATTCTAAATAAGTGTGCTTATAGCGTTTTGCTTGTAACTTCTAATTCTAAATCAACATAAATATTACTAATTGAAGTTATAAATTCACGATTTTTACAAACATTTATAACTTCCGATTTAAGTCATAATCACATTTTTTTAGCTATAATCCATAAGTTCAAAATTTTAGCAACACCAAACATCCCCAGAGCCTTGTTTAGCAAGTTGAGAGTGTTAGTCTGCAAACGGGATAGCTTGTGATGAAGAGTAGCACGGTGAAATGCAGGATTGGATTTGTGAGGATTGGTCCATTAGTGTAGTTAGACATCCTCATATGGCAGGTTTGAAAGATATCATATGGGTTTAGGTTGAATTTTTTAATTTCACTATTTTTAAGATAGAAATGGTCCTGAATTGTGGTCTGGCATGATACTTCCTTGGGCATTAACCATTGAGGAATGTTTTCCCACGCCGTTCAGAATTTTGGGAGATGGGAGTTGCCAATTGCAGACTAATCTCTTATCTGAAGAGGCTGGTGTAGACACCACAATGAAGCAATGAGGGAAGATGTTGAAGGATTCAAAGGCGGAGACTATGGAGGCTATCTTTGGCATGGTACATAGGACTTTAATCTAGGAGGGACATATAATACTTTGGCAGGGGATACTTCCAATAATGTTTTGTTCCTATCAAGTCTTTTTATCATAGGCACCTTCTTCCTTGGAAAGATATTTGGGAGACCAAGGGCCATCAAAAGTTTCCTTTTTGGGTGTAGATAGCAACTCAAGAGGCATAAACAATTAGAGGAAGAGGAGGGGGAACTCATGACGGAATTGATGCTATGCATAAGAGGGTAGTCGAGAATGCAAATCGCATTGTCTTACATTTTTTGGGTAAAATCTTGTTTTACATTGTCCAATGGCTAGAGTCGACATAAGAGGGTAGTAGAGAATGCAAATCATCTTGTCTTACATCTTTTGGGTAAAATCTTGTTTTACATTGTCCAATGGCTAGAGTTGAGATTATGGAATTTTTTATGATTTTTGGTGTTGAATGATGCGTGCCTTGTGCGACTGAATTATTGGAGACTCGTTTACTTGTTGGAATAAGTATGTCCGAAGAAAAGTGTGGGATGGCTTGGGAGGTTCTGTGCTTTCGTGCATGATGTGATGATTATGGAATGAGAGAAATCAGGATGAATCTACACACTCCTAGTCTGAGGGATGAATAAGGCTTGTTTGGTTTGTTCGAGTTTTACGTTTTCTGCTTTTGTTTTTCGGAAAACATATGAAACTTGTTTGGCAAATTGCTTCCGAGAAACTGATTTCAGGAGTATTTTCTGAAAATAGACCGATTTCAAAGGAAAAAGAAACACCAAAAAATATGTTTTCGAATCTTCAAAAACGCCAGAGCTGTTTCTCCACAGAAATGAAACGATATGAAGCTGATGATTGTTTTCAAACATTTTATTGTTTTTGTAAATGAAAACATGAAAAACAAAAATAGAAAACAAAAACAAACAAACCAACACAATTGCATGTTTTTTTGTTTTTTGGCTCAAGACCCTTTCCAGGAGCCACATAACATTTTTAAAATTATAATGGAGTCCGTATATTCTTTTTAAATGTAGAGGGATTTCGGGAATACTCATTGTACTGGTTTAGTGTACAAGGCTTGTACCCCTCGCATTTGTAAATGAAAACAATATGAAGCTGATGATTGTTTCCAAACCTTTTATTGTTTTTGTAAATGAAAACATGAAAAACAGAAAATAGAAAAGGAAAATAAAGAAACCAAAACAATTGCATGTTTTGTGGTTTTTTTTTTTTTTTCTGGCTCAAGTCCCTTTCCAGGAGCCACATGTACATTTTTAAAATTATAATGTGGTACATATATTTGTTTTAAATGTATGGGGATTTTGGGAATACTCTTGTACTGGTTTAGTGTACAAGGCTTGCACCCCTCGCTTTTGACGACTCTTCGTTTACTTCGTTTTGGTTGGAGGAGGAATGTTTATTATTACAATTTTCTTTGCCCCATTCAAGATGGAAGGCTACCATATACAAAATAACAACCCAAAAAAACACATGCGCTTGCACACACACAATTCAAGACACCGGACTATTGTTCATTATTATAACGGACAAAACGGTTCTATAACCAATATGCTGTAAAACTTCATCTTTCAATGTGCAATTTGTAGAATAAGAACACATGTGAAGTGACGGTACACTTGAAAGCATAAAACCCTATATCTTAACTGCAATTGATATCAGTTTACCATTTTTAATGATAAAAACCAAAGCAATCTACCTTTTTCATGCATCATAACGACACAACATGGGGAAATTCAATAGGAATGACTTCTTTGTAGCAACGGTATCAAGATCTACAAAGGAAAGGATGAATAAGCGAAAATACAGACATACCACTCCCAATCCGAGCAATGTGTAGGTTGTCAAACCAAATCCAATCAATGCATTTTTTCCAAAGGCACCCTATCAAACAAGAAAATCAATTCTATAGATATTATACACGCCAAGTCGCCAATCATAAGAAAATAATCTAATAGAAGTTTTAAAGGACAATAAAAAAACAATAAAATTTCTTTTTTGATGAGTAATAACAAGACTAACATTTATAAAGAAATGCCTTGGATTTAGACAAAAGGAACCCTCATGCCCTCTCCTCTTCACAATGGTTGAATAACATATGACTATGTTGATTAAAAAGGGCAAAATCAGTAAGGCTCATAGTGTTTGGCTACTATCGGCTGGAAGTTTCATAACTTGTTTATACACCGTTGGCAGAGCCCAAAACCAAGGTTTTAAGAAGTGGTACCAGTCAGTGTAATACAAACGATGCAGTGACGTGGTTTTAGGGCATAATGACCGTGCCGTAATGGTAGCGGCAATTGGAATTGTGAATTTTTTTATTTATTTAACACCTTTGTAAAAGTTGACAGAGATACACGGGTTTTCAATTTCTATACCATATTTATTTGTGTTTGAAATGATTTTTAATGGGTTTTTTTACTTACTAAACATGATCCAATATGTGTCCTATACTCCTATTCTTTATAAAAGTCTAAACTCAATAGGAAATAGCTTTACAAGATCTCATTTTAAAAATTATTGCATTTACAACTTAAATGTCACTTGACTTTTTAATAGCTATAGAGAACTATATACTAGTGTACTACTACTACCTAAATCTTAAGTTTAATATATATTAGCCTCCATAATCTAGAACGCTATCAATTCGATACGTAGACCAAATAATATAATGCAGTTCAGATTGTGTGTCAAAGAAATCAACTAAAAAAATTAACAAATGTACGTCATTTGACTCATATTGCCAATCATAATAAATTAACATACTAAATTGCTAATAGCTTAATTAAAAAAAAAAAAGAAACAAAAACTATTACTTCTGAATTTTTAAAAGTAATAAAAAATAAGTAAAACTCCTTAGTGTTGAGAAAAAAAACTCCATCATTATGTGTTGTGGCCCACTCTGTGTTTCTTCTTCCCATCCTCCATCATTTTGGAATGTTTCTTCTTCCCTTTCCACTCTTCCCATTCTCCATTTTATCGACGCGTTCCTTCTTCCTTGTCCTCTCTTCCCATTCTCTATCATTTTGGTACTAGAGCTCTAAGCACACAAGGCCACAATCTTAATCAACTTGTAATTCTCCTATATCAAGTCCAACTATTACAATACCAACGGCTTTTATTTATACGCAATAACCTTAACATGAAAGAAAACATTAAATATAATTTAATTATATATTTGATTAAATTCCTCCTAAATATTAAGTAAATGATTAATTACGAACTACACTTATTGGACCCTTGGACATCGCCTAGTTGTGCTTTATTCAAATAAGGGATGCGTCGTTAATTCTCCTCAATTGAAAAGAATTCGACTTTGACAAGTTGAGAGTGTCAATCAGATCAGCTGTAGATTTGGCTGAATATTTTAGTTTCCTTTTTAGTTTAGATATGATTGCTGTAAATC
>JAOTRH010000010.1:3897958-3922186 GCA_034768845.1 Heliamphora exappendiculata | reverse complement strand
TCAAACTAGCTTAATTTAGCTTAAAAGTCTACACTTATTTAATTAATTACTATCAAAATTATGATAAATCATGAAAAGACTAACTTAATTACAAATATATTAATATAATAGATTTCAATAGGTTTAGATACCAAAAAGATACGTAAAATTAATATTTTATACATTTATATTCACAAAAATGTACCAAAATACAATTTAAAATCCCAATTAAATACAAAATCAATTTTTTAGTCTCCCAAACTGGCATGACTGAAACCCCATATGAAAAATTTGATATACACCGCTCTCAAATAACCCCCACCACCCCATGGAACCAATGAGAATTGAGAAAACTCAAAATAAAGCTTGGAAAGGAATTATTATGTCTCTAATGCATTTTTATTATAAAAACACAATCAAACACCCTTCTCTACATGTATTTTCTGCTGAGTGGGAGAGAGAGAGAGAGTGACCTCCAAAATTTTAAAGTGTTCTCAAGAGAGAAGGAGAGAAGAAGGAAGGAAGAAAGAAGGAGAGGTTAAGGGGAAGCAAGGACAAGGCATAGAAGTTAAGACACTTTCTTTCTCAACTATTTAAGAATCAAAAGAGGTAAGAAACTCCCTTAAACCTTCTGATATTCTCTCTCAAGATATCCCTCAATTCATCTCTACAACAAATCCTAAGAAAAAGAAATGAAGAATAACTCAAAAAAGGCATTGTAAATGCAAATAGTGGACTGCAAGAGCAAGATTGTATTTTGTATGAGCTTGCATGTGTATGTTTTAAAGTTTTATGACTTGTGCATATTCTGGAGTTTTGATTTATGTGATTTTATAACATGAAAGCAAAGAAAACATGTAAAAAATGTACACAACATAAGCTAAGCAACCAAAACAACTTTAAAATATCATAACTAAATGTAGGACAATGATCTTAAAGTGATTTTTTTGTCCAGTCCTATATTTTTTATTTATCTTTTATATAAAATTGGTTTGAAGTGATTTTGTTGGGTAGAACCCCAGATATTTCATTTTTTTCAAAGAGTGTCAGATCTTGACCACTATGAGTTGTAGTCCTAAAAGCCCTACGTTAGATTGAGAACCGAGCTCAGGAAAAAACATAAAACACGTAGAGGACATATTTATCTTTCAGGCCGCCAAAAATGAGCCAAAAATATTAAGTTTTGATAAGTCAAAGCCTTCCCAATGTCACGATTGAGGTTTAGTGGCTAACAGACCTCTTTGTCTCACATTTTTTAAGACCTAAAACCTATATTTTTAGAAGTCAAATCCACAAGTGGTAAACATGAAAAATGTAGCTAACATATTAAACTAATTACTGAGAAATAACCAGCCCAAAATACCTTCAGATGATACCCCAAAGGTTTTGATATTTCTTTCTTAAAATCACACTATGCAAACTCTTTTTAGACTGACTGAACCCATTTTATAAATTAGCCAAAATCTTAAACTTTTTCCAAATAACTTACCTTCGCACAAAACATGAAACTTGTAAGGGACACCCTAGACTAAAAGGTCACCATAAATCAGAGCCATAGACCATTAATTGATGTCCCAAAACTGTGGCCAACAGAGGCCTAATTTCTAAGATATTTTCTAAAAATTGCTGAAGGGTTTTTACTAAAATAAAATAAATGACCTTTTTACCTTAGCAACTGACCTTGGTGATAAATATAAAAGTTATAGAAAATAATTTTATTTAATTGGTGTTAAAAGTTCAAAAATTAAATCATTGTCTAAGTACTTCAAAACACTGTCACAACTTTAAAACTAGCAATTATACTTGTACCTAAAATTGACCAAGTGTTCGAATGGTGTGTTACTTATGAGACTTGAGTATGTGAATTTTATATGAATCTTGTGATTAATTAGTGCATGAAAGTGATTCCTTTGATGAAATAAACTCATGCTGATGGTTCGATTTTATGTCGCTTAAATTGTGGTTATGCTTTGCATGATTGTACTCTATGGTTTAGTGAGTTGTACCTTATGCTTTAAAGACTTGTACTTTATGATATATAGATTTGTAAGTCATTCCATGTTTAGTTTCATACCATACTATTATTAAGTTGTACTTCAAGATACGAGTTGTTGTACCATCAGTATCAATGTATTACATTTTGGGCATCTTGTGGGTTGGGTTTTGTGCGTAAATTATTTGCCAGAGGATTTGGAATAAGGGTGGAGCATTTGAAATAATATCATGATTAGAGAGTCCTTGTTGATGGGGTTGTTTACAATGGGCCATATATGTTCTGAGCCGTATCACGTCTTGAGCCGAACAGTCGCTATAGGCCACTGTGATCAGGAATGCTGATGAACAGGAACCTAACGTACGGGAACATAGTGGGTACCATTCGGGTTATTATATTGATATGTAGACTTTGGGCCATGTATGTCCTAAGCCGTATCACATCTAGAGTCGAACTGCCGCCATATGTCGCAATGATCGGGAATACTGATGAACGGGAACCTAACATACGGGAATGTAATGGTGTCATTCAAATTATTAGATTAGCTTGATTTACCTTCTGGCCATTTACGTCCTGAGCCGTGTTACGTCCTGAGCCATATCACGTCTTGAGTCGAACTGTCACTATATGCTGCACTGACCGGGAACACTGACGTATGGGAACCTAACGTACGAGAACATAATGGTGCCATTCTGATTATAGTGTTGGGCATGTTCGACTTTGGGTCTTATACGTCCTGAGTTGTGTTATGTCCTGAGCCATGCCACGTCTTGAGCCGAATGTCTGCTATACGCCGTCATGATCGGGAACGTTAGTGTACGGGAGCTTAACGTACGGGAACGTAATGGTGTTACTCAAAATTTGATTGGTTGATTTATAATTTGGTTGGGCAACTGCATTGCATTCATCTGCATCACGCACTCACACTTCTGTTCTTACATATGCTTACCTTGTTGAAAATGTTAAATTGTCTTTCTATTTGGCCTTAAAATTGTATTGGGTATTATATGACAGGTATTGTAGGATATTTTGTTGTGAGTTTGTTAAACAATTTAAGGAATTTGCTTATGGGCTTCGGCTCATGGTATTTATGCCACAGATAAAGAAGAAGGACCTTTTGAGGAAGGCGTGTTCGTTGAGGAAGAAGACTACGAAGAAGGGGGAGAGTGGCAGGAGCCGGTTAACCCTAATGACGCAGTTTGAAGACGTAGGATGTCTACTTTTTGGATCTTTTGTTCAGTTTTCCACGGACATAATGTAACTTTTGTTAAAATTTCTGGATGACTATAATCATTAAGTATTTGGAACAAATTCTGAACCATTAATGATGTATTAATTATCATATATAATTACGAATGTTCGATTAGAATATGTCCCTTATTTATAGTTATATATGTCCCAATGTGCCCTGGGAATAGGGCATCACAGTATCTGTGTTTCACTAAAAGTTTGACTCATAATTACTCCACAGGTCCCTACTATAGCCCTATAAATATGCAGGTAGGCTGAATCAGTTTCATAACTTATCTTCAAAACTAAAACTGTCTAGATTCTGCCAGTATGTGTTCTTGATAGATTGTAGCCCCTACTACATTCAAGAATCGTATAAGAAAATACAGTAAAAGGTTTGACAAAAGCTTTAACTTGGAATCAGAAACGTAGTTGAAGATTTGACCGGTAAAAGGTATTCTTCAAAATTAACTTTCGTTTCACAGGTTTAATTTTCATCGTTCGACGTCAAAAGTTTTATCTGGTGACCGTTTCGACGTTTACCAGTTAAATTAATTTTTAACGAAAATCATTTTCAAAAACAAGGAACTTGGAAGTTTTTCCTCCAACAGTATGCCTGTCATGCCCCAAACACCAGGGTCACGCAAAGCCCACCAAAATACCCATTTTAGAAAATAGGTTTTACCATTGGAAATCAAAGTGTACCACATTTGGATAAAAGTCCCCACAGTTCAACTCTCATAAACTGAAAACATGCATCTCATACATGAATAAACATATTGCCAAAAAGGCGTACATAACCAGCCTCAACAGGCGTCACATGTGAAAGTAAATGTACAAAAACAGGAAAAACTACAGCAAGTCTTCCATCACCTCTGCAACTAGGTCAACTCCTCGTGCTCACCTAAAAAGGTTTTACAGTAAAATTCCACACCTCGAGCCGAATCCAATAGAACATAGATAATGAAATTGTAAAACAGGCAAAGCAATTACACACACACGGGCTCAACCACGGGAGCCAAAAAGGTTTTCCTCTAAAAAACCATCAACTTTTCACCAGACTAGCACGAGTCTCAAAAGGTTTTATCTCATAAAACCCCACATTTTTCATCCTTCAAACTATGCATATCATCCTAACAGATATCATGCCACAGTTAAGAGAAAGCTGTAAATAAACAGTAAGCTCGACACAAGCCACACAATCGAGGAGAAAGACAAAATGTAATCCTATGTACCCACTCTGCCATACCGACAAAGGTAACAACTATAGACTCTCGTCCATTACCCTAGACCCACAAGCTCGGTAATGACAAGTTTTATACGGAGTCACAACAACAACACCATTAACGGAGGCAACCAAACCACTCAATTTACGGGAACTAGCCCGAAGGTACAGAGCACCTACTGCTTAATTTACGTGACCTGAGCCCGAGGGTACAAAGCACCCAATCCCACTCAATTTATGGGGACTAACCCGAAGGTACAGAGTACCTACGCTGCGCACGTTTCTGGACTTACACCGAGGAGCAATGGAAGCCCAACTCAACAATACCCACAATCACGGTACATCTATGGAGAACATTTAAAAACCCACCGTAGCTCAACTACGAAAACCCATAAAATAGTTTATACAACACATGTATAAAAAGAGATCCAATCCATCGACATGGAGATCTAAAACCATTTCCAACAAAACGTTTAAAAGGTGAGACTCAACCCCACGGGTTAGCTCCAAACCTCTAAAAGCACGTTTTTCACAGTTTTTACAAAACTTCTCATTTTCAAACCTCCTTTTGAAAACTACGGATACTACGTACCCGAAACATGCATACAACTGAGAAAAGGCGTAAAAAATCCACTTTTACCCAAAAACCACGGTTACACATGAAAATCACATTTGATGTATTTTCTACTTAGTAAAAACACGTATAATCACATAATCACCCTTATACAGTAATAGGGTCTAGAATCCTACCTCGGAGAGTTAAGAACTCGACACCTCAAAACTGAGCGGCGTCCGAATGAGAATCCGACCAGATGGATGTGAAGCCCTCGACCCCGATAGCAAGGATCCACAAAGGAATCAACAAAAAACAAAGCCCTGGGCCCTCCAAGCTAGAGAGAAGGAGGAGAAAATGGAAACTTAGGTCTGAAGAAAGGTTTTTGTCTCAAAAATCCTGCCACTGGGATATTTATAGGAAACCAAAAATTACGCTGTTCAGTCGACCGAACTAGTGAGTTTAGTCGACCAAACTCAACAAAACCAGTTTAGCCGACCGAACTGAACCCTCCAATCAACCGAACTCAACAACAGAGGCGTACTGGAATTTGTTACTATGTTTCAAGCCAAAAACCAACCCAAAACACCTATCCAAGGTCCGGGAAAGCATAAAACACATTTCTACATACTGTTCTTCAACTTTAAAGCACAAACCATGCATCGATGCTGTTCACATACTGGAATAAAAGCGTCATGTATATAAATAACTCAAAATTACAAGGCTCAGGGTCTCACAACTCTCCCCCCCTTATGGAATTTTGCCCCCGAAATTCACAACAAGGTCACGAGGTGAACAGGTCCGGGTATCTAACATGCATCTCAGACTCCAGCTCCCATGTAGCTTCCTTAGCCCCATGATAAAGCCATAAGACCTTGACATACGAAATTATTCTTCACCACAATACCCGCTCCCTTGTATCAAGAATCCTCACTGGACGCTCCTCGTAAGTAGCATCCGCATCAACCCGCTGCTCAGCCTAATCTAGCACATGTGAAGGATCATGCTCATACCTCCAAAGCATAGAAACGTGGAACACGTTATGCATAAATGCAAACTGAGGTGGAAAAGCCAAACGATAAGCGACCTTACCAATCCTGTCGAGGATCTCAAATGGTCCAATGAAGCGCGGCGATAGCTTCTCGCTACGACCAAATCTCATCAAACCTCTACATAGCGAGACCTTCAGAAACACATGATCCCCCATTGTAAACTCTAAAGGTCGCCTCCTCTGATCTACATAACTCTTTTGGTGGCTCTGTGCTGTCAGTAGGCACTGGCGAATCGCTATAACCTTCTCTATCGTCTCCCGTACCATGTCGGGTCCCAATATTGTGGTCTCCCCCACATCTGTCCAACACATAGGTGATCTACACTGTCTACCATATAGAGCCTCATACGGTGCCATCCCAATACTTGACTGATAGCTGTTGTTGTATGCAAATTCTACCAACGGTAGATGATCCTCCCACGAACCTCTGAAGTCAAGGACACAAGCCCTCAGCATATCCTCCAGAATCTGTATAGTCCTCTCTGACTGGTCATCCGTCTAGGGGTGGAAAGCAGTATTGAACACCAAGTTCATCCCCAAGGCCTGCTATAGACTTTGCCAAAAGTGCGATGTGAAGTGCGGGTCTCAGTCAGAAATAATAGACACTAGCACGCTATGCAACCAGACTATCTCTCTGACATATAAGTCACTGAGTCATTTCACCGAATCTCACACTCGGATGGGGAGAAAGTGTGCAGACTTCGTCAACCAATAAACCACAACCCATACGACGTCATGTCCCCTAGGTGACCGAGGAACTCCTGACACAAAGTCCATCGTCACATGCTCCCACTTCCACTCTGATATAGGCAGTGACTGTAGCAATCCTGCCGGCCTCTGGTGTTTCACCTTTACCTGCTGACATGTAAGGCACCAAAAAATAAACTGGATCACATCTCTCTTCATCCATGTCCAATAGAACTGATGACGTAATTCATGGTACATCTTCATACCTCCAGGATGCACTGCAAGATGAGAATGATGACGCTCACGTAATAGATCAGCTCGGCAGGACGTTGTATCCTCGCCACTAGCAAGGCGGTCTCGTATCATCTGAGCCTCCTGATCCGCTTGCTGTATCTCTAGCACACGTGCTATCAACCCTGGTTGAGTAACTATAGAAAATAAGGTGGCACCCATCTTGATCTCCCTAAGGCAGAAATCAAACTCCCCAACATCTGTAAGCATAGCCACAAAAGCTAACGACCCATGGGACCTCCTACTGAGCGCGTCAGCCACCACGTTGGCCTTCCCTAGGTGATACTGCAATTCAAAATCATAGTCGCCTAACAACTCCATCCATCGTCGCTAGCGTAAGTTCAGGTCCTTCTGCAAAAATAAGTATTTTAAGCTCTTTTGATCGGAGAAAACTTCAAAGTGCTCGCCATAAAGATAGTGACGCCATGTCTTCAAGGCGAAGACCACGGTTGCCAACTCCAAGTCGTGTGTCAGGTAGTTCTGCTTGTGCGTCTTCAACTGCCGGGAACCATAAGCTACCACCTTACCTCCCTACATCCGAACACATCCAAGACTGTCATGTGAAGCATCACAGTAGACAATAAACCCCAAGCCTCGCTCTGGGATAATCAACACTAGTGGACTAGTCAACCTCGTCTTCAGCTCCTGAAAGGCTGACTCACAGGACTCACTCCAAGCAAATACAACTCCCTTCCGTGTTAGATGCGTCATCGGCGCAACAAGTCTAGCAAAGTCCTTCATGAACCGTTGATAGTAGCCGGCTAGACCCAAAAAACTGCGTATCTCAAAGGCACTCTTCAGTCGCTCACAACCAGTCACGGCATTTATCTTTGACGAATCCACTGAAACCCCGTCTATTGACACTACGTGTCCTAAAAATCACACCTCAGACATCCAAAACTCGCACTTCTCATACTTCGCATACAAACGGTGCTCTCTCAAAGTCTGTAGCACGATTCGCAGGTGGTCCTTGTGCGCCTCTCCAGTAGGTGAATATATCAAAATATCATCCACAAACACCACTACAAAACTGTCCAGATAAGGATGGAAGATCCGATTCATCAAACTCATGAATGTAGCAGGAGCGTTCGTCAGACCGAACGGCATAACCAGAAACTCGTAGTGACCATAGCGAGTCTGAAAAGAAGTCTTCGCTATGTCCTCGTCCCTAATCCTCAACTTGTGATATCCCGACCTCAAGTCAATCTTTGAGAAGCAGCTCGAACCCCTTAGCTGATTAAACAAGTCATTTATCCTCGGCATCGGATACTTGTTCTTTACTGTCACCTGATTCAGCTTCCTGTAATCGATACACAGGCGCAAAGATCCATCCTTCTTCTTTGCAAAAAGAGCAAGAGCTCCCCATTGCGAAGTACTCGGACGTATAAACCCCCTGTCTAGCAACTCCTATAACTGCACCTTGAGTTCATGCAACTCAGCGGGTGCAAAGCGATAGGACGATATAGATATCGGAGCATCTCCAAGAACTAGATCAAGAGAGAACTCCACTTCACAGCTCGGTGGAAACTCATACAAATCATCGGGAAAGACATCAGGATAGTAACTTTTCTCGGACCCCACCAGAGGTAACTCTCCTCGAACCCCAACTACCTCATCCAACATAAGGGCTGCAAAAAGAGAACCCAGGTTGCCCTGGTTGCGCACAACACCTGGCATAGACCTCAAACCCTCATCCTGATCTCCCACAAAACAAAAGTAATCTTCCGTCGATGTACAAATCGTTACCCACCGTCGATCGCAATCGATGAAGGAACGATAGGTGGTTAGCCAGTCCATCCCTAGGATGACATCAAACGCGGTCATGTCTAGAATAACAAAGTCAAACTCTATACAACGACCGGCGACCTCCAACACGCAAGATCTACAGACAAGACTCAACGTCACATGCCCACTCACTAGGGTCTCCACGCACATAGTACCACCCAACTAATCCATTTCTAATCCCAAAGAAAATGCAAAAGCAGATGATATAAATGAATGTGATGCTCCGGTGTCGATAAGAACACTGGCCAATGATCTGTAGACTAGAAAGGTACCTCTGATCATGGAGGTGGTAGCAGCAGCATCGGGCACGACCGATGCTCTGGATGAACTAGGATCTGCAAGAACATAAGCTCTGGCCGGTCTGCTGCGATTTTGAACTGCCGACTGTCTACCTAACTGCATTGATGCACCCCCTCCGCAAATCTGAACATCTGAGCTCTCGGCTGTTGATACGTCTGTCATCCCTGACCAGATGGAACAATAGGTGCTCCAGCTGTACTCCGCATACTCCCTCCTCCGGGGCAGTCCCTACGGATGTGCCCAGATTGGCCACACTCAAAACATATCATTGGTCCCCTCCCCTGTGCCTGCGACTGCGACTGTGCCTGAACAGGCGCTACACTCCTGCACTCAGCTGCACGATGTCCTGGCCGCTGGCATCGGTGACAAAGAAGCCCTCTCTGATCTGACCTTCCCGTTGAAACTACTGGAGGCGTGGAGGCAGAAGACTGTGGCGGATACGACCCCACTGGATGCGAACTCAGATCAGATGTCCGTTGACGCTTGTTCTCCCTGCGCCCCTGATCCTATGTGCGTCTCCCACCCTGCTAACTCCTATTGTCCCTATCTTTGCGCGTCTCATTTATAGTGTCCTCAACTTTCATAGCAGTCTCCACCAGCACTGTAAAGACCTTCATCTTGAGCGCTACCACTCTGTCTCGGATAGCGGGCCTCAAACCCCTCTCAAATCGTTTCACACGAAACTCATCAATAGGTACGATCTCCTGTGAAAATCTGGATAGGCTAGTAAACTCAGTCACGTACTCAAGCATTGTCATTGTCCCCTGCGTCAGAAATAGGAAGTCCTCTCTATAGCAATCCCTCAGAGTCGTTGAAAAGTATTTCTCCAAAAATACCATTGTGAATGCATCCCAGGTGCCTGCCACTGTGGTTTTAGCGAACTTCCACCACATGTGAGCACTTCCTCTTAGCTGAAAGGCGGCACATATAACCCTTAGATCATCTTCCTCAATCTGAACCTAGTCAAGGATCCTAGTGACCAGCTCCAGCCACTCAGTGGCAACCGTCGGATTAGGATCCCCAGAAAAGGTAGGAGGGTCCAGACGGAAAACTCGCGCATCGCAACCGTCGCCCTCGGCTCAGGTACACTCTCCCTTCCCCTAGTAGCCCCAGCTAGTTGCCAGATGGAGCCGACCATCTCACGCAACAGATCTCCCTCTACAATAGGTCGTTAGGGTGCATTAGCATCCCCAATATCTGGGACTAGAACGTCCCTTCTACCAGAACCACGGCTACGGCCTCGACGTCGGCCTCGTCTTCCCCGCATGGACATAAATCTATACGAAAGTAACATAACAGGATAAGAATCCATACAACATGTTATTGCTAACATAAAAGACAGATAAGCATGCTAACACATAGCCACTTAATATCATGTCATCACATCTCACATACCGAGGAGAACCAACAAAAAAGACTCGTCCATCTGGATAGACTACTTAGATTTCTTGCTAGAAATCACATCAGCAAAACGCGTCTCCAACATGGCTCCCGAGTATGTTAATCCAAACGCCCAAAGGCAAGACTAATCAATCCTAAGGTCCAACCTCCATACCCATGTATACACCACAAGCTATCATGCTATGTTAGAAAAACGCTGTAACACATGCAATCAAGCACACATACATCCTCACAAGGTGATGCGCTCTCTTTCCCATGCCTCATAGGTATTCGAACCCAGAGCTCTGATACCAAGTTGTCATACCCCAAACACCAGGGTCACGTAAAAGCCCACTAAAACACCCATTTTAGAAAATAGGTTTTACCGTTGGAAATCAAAGTGTACAACATTTGGATAAAAGTCCCCACAGTTCAACTCTCATAAACTGAAAACATGCATCTCATACATGAACAAACATATCGCCAAAAATGCATACAAAACCAGCCTCAACAGGCGTCACATGTGAAAGTACATGTACAAAAATAGGAAAAACTACGGCAAGTCTTCCATCACCTCTGCAACTAGGTCAACTCCTCGTGCTCACCTGAAAAGGTTTTACAGCAAAATCCCACACCGTGAGACGAAGCCCAATAGAACCTAGACAATAAAACTGTAAAGCAGGCAATGCAATTACACACACACGGGCTCAACCACGGGAGCCAAAAAGGTTTTTCTCTAAAAAACCATCAACTTTCCACCAGACTAACACGAGTCTCAAAAAGTTTTATCTCATAAAATCCCACATTTTTCATCCTTCAAACTATGTATATTATCCTAACAAATATTTTGCCGCAGTTAAGGGAAAGCTGTAAATAAACAGTAAGCTCGATTCAGGCAACATAACCGAGGAGAAAGATAAAATGTAATCCTATGTACCGACTCTGCCACACCGACAAAGGTAACAACTATAGACTCTCATCCATTACCTTAGACCCACAGGCTTGGTAATGACAAGTTCTATACGGAGTCACAACAACGACGCCATTAACGGAGGCAACCGAACCACTCAATTTACGAGAACTAGCCCGAAGGTACAAAGCACTTGCTGCTTAATTTACAGGACCTGAGCCCGAGGGTACAAAGCACTAAATCACACTAAATTTATGGGGACTAACCGAAAGGTACAGAGCACCTACGCTACGCACGTTTCAGGACTTACACCGAGGAGCAATGGAAGCCCAACTCAACAATACTCACTATCATGGTACATCTATGGAGAACATTTAAAAACCCACCATAGCTAACTACGAAAACCCATAAAATAATTTATACAACACATGTATAAAAAGAGATCCAATCCATCGACATAGAGATCTAAAATCATTTTCAACAAAATGTTAAAAAGGTGAGAGTCAACCCCGAGGGTTAGCTCCAAACCTCCAAAAGCACGTTTTTTACCGTATTCACAAAACATCTCATTTTCAAACCTCCTTTTGAAAACTATGGATACTACGTACCCAAATCATGTATACAACTGAAAAATGGCGTAAAAAACCCACTTTTACCCAAAAATCAAGGTTACACATGAAAATCACATTTGATGTATTTTTTACCCGGTAAAAATACGTATAATCACATATATCACCCTTATACAGTAGTAGGGTCTAGAATCATACCTCAGAGAGTTAAGAACTCGACGTTTCAAAACTGAACGGTGTCAGAATGAGAATCTGACCGGATGGATGTGAAGCCCTCGGCCCCGATAGTAAGGATCCACAAAGGAATCAACAATAAACCAAGCCCCGGACCCTCAAAGATAGAGAGGAGGAGAAAATGGAAACTTAGGTCTGAAGAAAGGTTTTTGTCTCAAAAATCCTGCAACTGGGATATTTATAGGAAACAAAAAATTACACTGTTCAGCCAACCGAACTAGTGAGTTCAGTCGATCGAACTCAAAAAAACTAGTTCAGTCGACCGAACTGAACCCTCCAGTTGACCGAACTCAACAACAGAGGCGTACTGAAATTTGCTACTGTGTTTCAAGCCAAAAACCAACCCAAAACACCTAACCAAGGTCTGGGAGAGCATAAAACACATTTTTACATGTTGTTCTACAACTTTAAAGCATAAACCATGCATCGATGCTATTCATATTCTGGAATAAAAGCGTCATGTATATAAACAACTCAAAATTACAAGGCTCAGGGTCTCACAATGTCCATCTCCATTTAAACTATGAACAAATACTTATATTCTGCAAAAATCTAAAATCTGGTCTTATGTGTGCAAACGGTACTCTACACACCAGATTAAATATTGTACAGAATAAAATCATCTATGCATAGCATTAAAAGAATGATATTGCATACATGGATCGTTAAGATTCTCATAAAATTAGAAATTAATTTTATTAAAATAAATTTAAATACTAAAACCAAACTAAAATCTATGGTTTTCACTATACAACCCTAACAATCTCCCACTTATACTCAAAATTATGCTGTTATACATCTGACTCACATGCCCTCTACGTGACTATCAAAAGCTTTAGTCGGTAAGCTCTTTATAAAATAATTTGCAAGGTTATCTCCTAATTCAATCTTGGTTACAGCAACATCAACTCTTTGTACAATTTCTAATATCAGGTGATACTAACGCTCATTGTGCTATCTTTTCTTGTGGACTCTTGGTTCCTTCGAGTTTGGAACCACTCCGTTATTATCATAGTAAGGTGTAATAGCCGATTGAACTGAAGGGACCACATCTAGCTACAACAGGAAGTTCCTAAGCCAAACGGCCTCCTTGGCTGCTTCAAAAGCTGCCACGTACTCGACCTCTATAGTGGAATCAACAATGCTGGACTGCTTGATACTCCTCCAATTAATAGCTCCACCCCCTAAGGTAAACACATATTCTGAAGTAAACTTACGAGAATCTATGTTTGACAAAAAATTTGAGTTTGTGTACCCTAAAGGTACCAGATTGTTTGCTTGGTAAACCAACATATAAATCTTAGTCCTTTTTAGGTACTTGATTATATTTTTTACCGTAATGCAATGCTCCTGCCCTAGGTTAGATTGATATCTGCTAACCATTCCAACGGCAAAGAAGATGTCGAGTCTAGTGCAAAGCATAGCATACATTAGGCTTTTTACTGTCAAAGCATAAGGAATTACTTTCATCTTCTCTATCTCATCAAGTATCTTAGGATACTGATCATTGGATGGAGTGATTCCATACTTGAAAGGGAGAAACCCTTTCTTAAATTCCTACATGCTAAAATGAGCAATGATATTATCGATATACTTTACTTGTGATAAATCCAACATCTTTTGCTTTCAATCTCGCACAAGCTTGATCCATAGGATGTGACTGGCTTCTCCCAAGTCCTTCATATCGAACTGCCCAGATTACTATACTTTTACCGTAGATAATGCCCCCACATCATTTTTGATGAACAAGATATCATCTACATAAAGTACTAAAAAGATCACCACGCTTCCATTACATTCTTATACACACAAGACTCGTTTGGACTCTGATCAAAATCATAAGACTTTATGACTTGATCAAACCGAGTATTCCAAGACATCGATGCTTACTTTAATCTATAAATGATCTCTTAAGCTCGCACAACATGTGCTCTTGACCCTTTGCTATGAAACAGTCTAGTTGTTCTTTATAGATACACTCGTTAAGACTTTGATTAAAGAAAGCTGTCTTGACATCCATTTTCTAAATTTCATAATCGAAATGAGCAGCAATAGATAAGAGAATTCGAATAGACTTATGCATAACTATTGATAAAAATATTTTCTCATAATCGAACCCTTGTTTCTGAGTGAACCCTTTTGCAATAAGCCTAGCTTTGAAGATTTTAACATTTTCATCTACTCCTCTCTTCCTCTTTTAGATCCACTTGCATCTAATGGATTTTATCCCTTCGGGTGGTTATACTAGTCCTTAGACCTGATTGGAATATATAGTTTCCATCTATGAATGCATAGCCTTTTGCCACAGATCTATATCTTTGTACTGAAGTGCTTCATTGTTGTTATAAGATTCGGTATCCAGTTCTGTTAGAATCTTGTCAAAAGACTTTTCCAAGAACATATACCAATCAGGTTGATGAACAATCCTCCCACTACGACAAGACACTACTTATGTCTGTGTATTAGCAGTAACACGCTGTGCAAAATTTTAACCCTGTGCACTAGCACCTTGTTCATAATTTTTACCCGTCCCAATAATCCTCCTACTATGACGAGGCAATGTGATATAAGTGATTTGTGATTCTTCTTTCATTCTACTGGTATTTTCTCTCATTTCTTGTAGAATAATTTTACCATTGGGCATGTGGTCCGTAGTATAATCAATTTTCAAGAATTGGGCATTAGTTCTAACAATGACCTTCTGATCGTTAGGATTATAAAATAGATCACCCTTCGTTCTCTTGGGATACCCCACAAAGAAACAGACTTCTGTCATCGGTTCTAACTTATCTACGTTCCCTTTCAGCACATATGCTGGACACTCCCTAATATGAATATGTTTTAGACGAGGCTTATATTCGGTCTACAATTCTGTAAGAGTAAAAGGTACTAACTTAGAAGATACCAAGTTCAGAATATAGGCCGTTGTCTCTAATGTAAGTCCCTAAAAAAATCGAGTAATCCTAAATAACTCATCATAAACCTTACCATCTCCATAAGAGTCCTATTCTTTCTTTTTGCTACACCATTCTGCCGCGGAGTGCCTGTCAACTGGGATATAATCCCTTCCACTGACAAGTAGTCCCTAAACTTTCCAAAGAGCTCCACCACGATTGAATTATAGTGATTTGAAAGTTTTATCCAGATGCTTCTCTGTCTTGAATGCTTTGAATTTCACAAAGCATTCAGACTTACGGTGCATCATCACGTAAATGTATCCATACCTTGAGTAGTCATCAATAAAACTGACGAAATACTTAAAATCACCTCTAGCTTAGATTGTCATAGGACTACATACATCATAATGAACCAGTTCCAACGGTTTTTTAGCTCTATAACCTTTGGCCGAAAAGGGTCTCTTGGTCGTCTTACGCTCTAAGCAGAATTCACCGACTGAAAGTGCCTCCACTTCTAATGAACTAAAACATCTATCCTCTACCAGTTTATTTATCATTTTTAGATTAATTTGACCCAAGTGTAAGTACCAAACAAACGTTTGATTCATTAAAAAAGAAAACTTTCTCTTCTATGATAAATTAGATGTATTATTCAATTCAGTTAGTTGCAGTGTAGGAGAGATAGGAGATAGAACATACAGATCATCCACTAATGTACCAGAACAAATAAAATGGTTATTTTTCTTAACAACCACAAAGTCATTAAAATGAAAGAATATTTGTCCTTTATTAAACTAGAAATCAAAATTAAATTTTTTCTATTTGAAGGTACATAAAGACAATCTTTTAAAAGTAAAATGTTATCTCTACTAAAACTAAGAGTGACATCTCCTACTGCAACTGCTACCACCCTTGTATTATTGTCCATATGTTGGTATATTTCTTCATCACTGAGCTGCTTCGTTTCCTGACACCTCTGCAAAGAATTACAGACATGATTAGCGGATCTCATATCTACACTCTAGGTATCAATAGATAACACCGCTAAATATGTTTCAACCACCAGTAAACAGAAATTACCTGGTTTGTTCTTCTTACTTAGAAAAATCGAACATTGCTTTTTCCAATGCCCAATCTGGTTACAGTGATAGCACTTGCCTTTCAGCTTCTTTTAGCTAGTTTTTAGTCATTTAATTGCTTTTGGACCTATGGCTCCCTATGTCATAACTTTTTTCTTCTTTTTACCTTTTGGCTAAGAGGAAGAATCTTTTTCTTCCACATATAAAGAACTTGGCTTCCTAAGAACACCCTTGGCTACTTGAAGTTTTTTAAGAAGTTCTGCCAATAAAAAGCTGAGCTTATTCATGGTATAGTTCAAGTAGAACTGCTTAAAGCTATTAGGAAATGACTAGAGTATGATATCAACTTGTGTTTCCTCGTCAATTTTAGCGCCTAGGATCTCCAGTTCATTCAAAAGACTGATCATCTTCAGAGCATGATCCCTAATTGGGGTGCCTTCAGCCATGCTTGCTTCCATAAGAGACTTCGTGGCCACCTGCCTAGCAGCACAACTCTGATCTCCAAATATTTCTTTGAGGTTCATAATCATGTCATAATGTCATGGGGCGAGGCCTAAGGCACAACTGTGCTCAGCCTACCACGTGTGGCGCTTGCCGGGTCTCATTGGGCAAGCCTGCTAAACTCAATCAACCTTCAAACGAAGGCGTATAGCAATAGAAAACTGAAGGAAAGCAACGGAAATAAAAATTACAAGCAACAGTACACGGGCATTCAAATGCAATAAAACAAGCTTTTATTAGTCATTGAATGAAGATTACAAAGCTAGGTTGTTGCACAACAGATCAACAATGCAAGGCCTAGACGTGGGCAATCTCAATGTCGGATAGGGAGGCAAGTTCAAGTATTGACCCCTCCCTATAATAGAATTTTGGACCATCACCATTCTGGCAGGAAGAAATATCAAAATGTTTGAGAAGTCATAATGGTCCGAATTAAATAAAAATACAAAATAATTAAATTATGAGCTTTACATTGAAAAATACCTCATAAATCCTAGAATAAAAAGGCCCACATGATGTGCGGCAAATTATTGTCCTATCACTAAGAAAATAGGAAAAATCTAAAAAATGGCACCATGTGCCTGCCGGCTGGGGAGTGCGGCGCGGCGCATGGGCGCGTGCGCGATGAGGCATGCTAGATGCGCTACGCATGGGCGTGTGCACGCTGGGCTGTCTTGAGCCATCACGGGGAATTGGATGGTGGCCCATGACACTCTCCCCCACTTGAACGGTCGCCATCCTCAGTGACTTCAGAGCTAGATAGGCTTCGATCTCCTCTGCAAAAGCCGTCAAGTCTGACTCCTTCTCCTAACTGATTTCATCATCACCAAGTCCCCTCCACTTGATTAAGAATTCTCTGAATGTCTTCCTTGAAGAGGTTGTCAAGCGATCTGTTAATATGGCTTCGAGGCTTCTCTTCTTTAGTTTGGCCGTAATGGATTCTCGAATTGGCTCATTACGGGATGGATCTTCCATATCTGCGTGATAAGGCTTGAGTTTACTGACATGAAAGAATGAGTAGATCTTCATCCAAGACGAAGGGTCGATCTTGTAGGCACTCTTCCCAATCTTCTTGGCATTGGTGACCGGTCCCTCGTACTTGTGAATAAGTCTCCTGTCTCTTCCCCACAAGAATCTTCGTTGTTCGGCTTGAAGCTTGACAAGAACTTGGTCACCCACTTTGAATTCTAATGGCCGTCTGTGTTCGTCTGCCTATTTCTTCATCTTACTTGCAGCTTTGTTCAGATAGGCACGAATTATGTCGACATCTTTATGCCAATCTTTGGCAAACTGAAAGGCTCTTGGTGACTTCCTTGTGTAAGGTCCCTCCACTGTGTGGGGTAGCAGTGGTTGTTGGCCAGTAACTATCTTGAAAGCACTCTTGCCCGTAGAAGTGCTTCGCTGAGCATTGAAGCATAGTTGAGCGATGTCTAGTTGAACCCAGTTGCGCTGGTTTGCATTAACAAAGTGATGTAGGTACCCCTCCAACATACTATTAAATCGCTTTGTCTGGCCATCTGTCTCTGGGTGAAAACTCAAAGACATGTCGAGTCGTGAATCGAGAATCTTGAAAAGCTCTGTTTAAAAAGCTCCTGTGAAACGTGAGTCTCGATCACTGACTATACTCTTTGGCATCCCCCAGTATTTGACCATATATTTAAAGAAGAGTTTGACCGTCTCCTCTGTTGAAACATACTTGGGTGTTGGCACAAAGATAGCATATTTGGAGAATTGATCAATAATTGAAAGTATTGTTCCGATCTCCCCCACCTTAGGTAGGCCGGTGATGAAGTCCAAAGAAACACTCTCCCACGGTCGGGATGGAATAAGCAAGGGTTCCAGCAACCGGTCGTGCTTTGAACGTTCTGGCTTATCTTGTTGGCATGTGAGGCAAGTGCGAACATAGTCTTCAACGTCATCATGCATGTGGGGCCAATAATATCCTTGCTCTAGCAGAGCCAAGGTTCGTTCACTCCCTAGATGTCCTGCCCATTTGGTGTCGTGACACTCGGCCAAGAGTGTCTTCCTCAAACCGCCAGCCTTGGGTACGAAGACTCTACCACCTGTTGCCATGAGTAACCCATCTTGTATCCAAAACTAACGAGTCTTCCCCGCCTTGACAAGGTTGATGATATTTATCACAACAGGATCCTTGTCAACGTGAGTTAGGATGCGCTCTCGCATCCCAGTGGATGGTGTAGAAATGGTTAAAATATAACATGCGGCAAGCTCAGCCTTTCGGCTTAGTGCATCAGCAACATTATTGGTGACGCCGGCCTTGTACTCCAAGGTTACGTCGAACTCTGCTAGTTTCTCTTACCACCTTGTTTGCCTTGCGATGAGCTTAGGTTGTGATAAGAAGTGACTCACCACTGAGTTGTCTGTCTTCACCACGAACCGTTGATCCAACAAATAATGCCTCCATACCCAAAGGCAATGTATCACGGCGAGAAGTTCTTTCTCGTGTGCCGTGTACCTCCTCTCCGCATCATTTAACTTACGGCTCTTATAAGCTACTGGATGGCCGTCCTGTAGCAAAACACCTTCAAGAGAAAAATCTGAGGCATCAGTCCGTATCTCAAAAGGCTTGAAGATATTTGGTAAACCTATAACTGGATCACTTGGCATCGACTGCTTCAGTCCATCAAAGGCTTCTTGGAACTTCTCTGACCAAGTCCACTTCTGGTTCTTCTTCAACAATTCTGTCAAAGGAGTGGAAATTTTGGAGTACCCCTCTACAAATCACCGATAATAGTTGGCCAACCCTAAGAATGAGCTCATCTCAGACACATTTGTAGGTGGCTGCCAGTCTTCAATTTCCTCGACCTTGTCTTGATCCATTCTGATATTTCTCTGTCTGATGACTTGTCCCAAGAACTGAATACGTTCCTGAGCAAATGAGCACTTCTTAGCTTCACATAAAGATGATTCTGACGGAGTTTCTGAAAGATCAGCTTCAGATGCTTCACGTGTTCGTCTAACGTGGAGCTGTATACGATGATATCATCACACCATGACGAACTTGTTGAGATACTCATGAAACACCTCGTTCATAAGTGTGCAAAAAGTGGCTGGCGCATTCGTTAAACCGAATGACATGATAAGGAACTCAAAAGACCCATATTGAGTGACACAGGTTGTCTTCAGCTCATCCCCTTCCTTTATTCTCACTTGATAATAGCCTAACCGCAAGTCGAGCTTCGTGAAATATCATGCATGACTCAACTGGTCAAAAGAGTCAGCAATTAGTGGAATGGGATTCTTGTTCCTGATGGTGATCTTGTTGAGAGCCCTGTAGTCTATGCACATACGCAGACTCCCATCGTGCTTCTTCTGAAAGAGCACTGGTGCTCCAAATGGCACTTTAGAAGGTCTGATAAACCCGCATCAATCAACTCAATGAGCTTCTTTCTCAGTTCTTGTAACTCTAGAATGGCCATTCTATACGGAGCACGAGCTGGTGGCTTGGCACCTAGCACCAACTCAATAGCATGATCCACGCCCCTCCTAGGCGGGAGATGTTTCGGTAGCTCAGTAGACATGATGTCTTTAAACTCTTTTAAGACTTTTTGTACGATCAGCTTTGGAACCGGCCCTGTCTTGAGGAATTCTTCCACAGATAAGGCAGCTAACCAAGTGAGCTCGTGCCTCTTAACTCCCTTCTTTACCTGCATAGCAGAGAGAAACTTCTCATCATTATTGGTGGACAAGGTAGAGATGAGGCATGGTTTTTGCCCCATTATGCACATCGTGTTGCTATACGGCATCACAGCCGTCTCCATCTCCCTTAGAAACTCTAATCCAAGGATCGCTTGAAAGTCGTCCATCGGCACCGCCGTAAAGTTAAGTCGTCCTTCCCACGAACATACTTTAACATGGACTGATTTGGTAACACCATGTATCGGTTGAACTGTCGAATTCACTACCTTGATCTAACTAGAATCCTTCTCTAAGGATAAGCCCAATCGCTCCACCTCTGTCCCTGACACAAAGTTGGGAGTCGTTCCCGTGTCAATGAGAGCACGAATTGGTTTTCCATTAACTCGCATATCCACAAACATGAGACCTTTGTTGGAGACTTTGCTGCCCTTCTTCCTCTTAGTAGGCTTATCAGGGTTGTCTTCAACTTACCTCAGTTTAGCATCAGTGCATTTGCCTTTCTTGGCTTTCGACGCTGAAACTTTCTTTTTCACAGCATTCATCATGTGTAAGGCCCCCACTCTAGAGCTAGTTTTAGATCTCGACTTGTGACTATGCCTGGATAGGGTGTCTTCCTCTCCACTGTCACTGCTACTACTTTCACCACCTGACGCGTACTCACTGGCTAGGTGTGACTGTAGAGCATTCAGGGCCTTCTTGTGTGGGCATTCGCCCACCCTGTGTGGTCCGCTACACAGGAAACATGAAGAGACTCCCTTATTTCTTGGATCTCTGCTATTGTCTTTCTCTTTGAATCGATAGTTGTTCTTCGAACCATTGTTTGATGCTTGATTGTCGTTTCCCCCATTCTTGGGTTTGTTATAACCCTGTGGCTTGCCTGCTCCCCCACTTTTGCTAGAAGAACCCTTCTCTTTGTGTTTCGGGGACTCACTAACATAGTCCACAAGACGTTCAGCAGCTGTCTGAGCACTAGCCAAATCTTCGACTCGTAATCTGTTGAGTTCAAATCGTGCCCAGGGCTTTAAACCATCCATGAAAAAGAACAACTTGTCCTTCTCTGACATATCCCGGATATCCAGCATGAGTGCAGCGAACTTCTTGACATACTCGCGGACAGTACTCGTGTGCTTCAAATCACATAAAGCATGTCGGGCATTATATTCCACATTCTCAGGAAAGAACTGGGTCTTGAGCTCCTGCTTGAGTTGTTCCTAGGTATCGATAACACAGAGATCTCGTTGTATCTCATCATATTTGGTTCGCCACCACAGCTTGGCGTCCCCTCTCAAATACATCGTAGCCATCGTCACCTTTTGATTATCTTCGGACTTTAGTGCCCGAAAATACTGCTCCATGTCAAAAAGAAAATTTTCCAATTCTTTAGTATCTCGAGCACCACCATAGGTACGCAGCTCGGGGACCCGCATGCGAGGTGCTTCAAACATAGCTACCATCGCTCGTCTCAGACCAGGACCTTCACGTACGTCACCAGTTCCACCGGCTACGACGAGACGTGTTAACACGTTAACATGGTTGTTGATGTCTTCCATGTCACACTGAAGAGTAGTTAGTTATGCTATAAGGCCGTTAACATCCTCAGTTTGAGTCGAAGTGCCATCAGCAGCACCTACTTCAAGTGCATGAAGGCATTCCTCTAGACGAAAGGAAACTCCAGCAAATCCCTCGGCACGGTCTTCCAAGGCATCGATTCGTTGTCCTTGGTTGACCATCTTGTAGCTTATCTTCGCAACACAATATCGGTTGTCTGAATTTTCCCTAGTCCACGCGTCTCGACGTGGCTCTGATACCAACTGTCACGGGGTGAGGCCTGAGGCACAGCCTTGCTTAGCCTACCACGTGTGGAGCTTGTCGGGTCTCGTTGGGCAAGCCCACCAATCTCAATCAACCTTCAGACGAAGGCGTATAGAAACAAAAAACTGAAGGAAAGCAATGGAAAGAGAAATTGCACGCAACAGTACACGGGCATTCAAATGCAATAAAACAAGCTTTTATTAGTCATTAAATGAAGATTACAAAGTTAGGTCGTTGCACAACAGATCAACAATGCAAGGCCACGATGTGGGCAATCTCAATGTCGGATAGGGAGACAAGTTCAAGTATTGACCCCTCCCTATAATAGCATTTCGGACCATCTCCATTCTGGCATGAAGAAACATCAAAATGTTTGAAGAGTCATAATGGTCCGAATTAAATAAAAATAAAAATAATTAAATTATGAGCTTTACATTAAAATAGCTCATAAATCCTAGAATAAAAAGGCCCACATGATGTGCGGAAAATTATTGTCCTATCACTAAGAAAACGGGAAAATTTTGGAAAATGGCACCATGTGCCTGCCGGCTAGGGCGTGCGGCGCATGGGCGCGTGCTTGCTGGGGTGCTGGGGCACTAAGGCATGCGGCGCAGGGGCGCGCGCATAAGCATTGGGGCGCTACGCATGGGCGCGTGTGCGCTGAGGCATGCTAGATGCGCTATGCAGGGGCGTGTGCGGGCTGGGCTGTCTTGAGCCATCAGGGGGCATTACATGGCGGCCCGTGACACATAGGCATTTGGCATAAACTGATGCTTATACTGCAAAACATTTAACATGGAAGCCAAAATATAACAGTAAGCCATCTGATTAGCTTTTTGCCACTTCTGAAGGGCCAAGGTTTCCTATTTGATCGCCCCCTCATTAAGTATTGGTGGATAAATCTCAGTTAATACAAATTTATAGTACTCAACAGTTATGACAATGTCTAAATTCCTTTTCCAATTAACATAGTTTGATCCCATAAGTTTGTTTTCTTCTAGTATACACGCGAGAGGATTGAAAGCCATTTTATTCCTGAGAATCACATGATTAAAATAACCGTTAAAATAAATTCAAAATTAATAGAAATTAGCTTGGTATCCTGTAAATAGCATGCCTCGATGGGAGGACATCTACTATCCATCGTTTGTTCTAACAAGCTAATTTCTATTAATTTTACTATCTAAGCAACTTACCCTGCCAAGTAAAGTTAAATAGCTAACATAGCTTTGATCCAATAAATAATAGCAGTGACTCAGATAGAAATGATACTATTTATTTATAGCTAAGTGTTAACCACCACCTAATCCTAAATCAATTGCTTCGCAATGAACCATTTAGATAGAGAAGTGATCTACATTAACAATTATTCAAAATTATTCCTAAAAAAAATTTGTACTGGCGATACAACATTTAATCTGTTCGATCGAGAGCAGGCCTTACTGTTAGCACGCAGAATTTAATTACATTGCCTACAAACTGGTGATTAATATTGCGAAATTTATCTGTGAATAAATTTCCTCTCTTACTTGGATTTTTAAAGTATTTTTGAGGGTTATAAAAATTTATTTAATTAAAATAAATTTATTAATTTTAAAAATCACATGATCTGAAAGAGTCCAAAACTTCTTTTCGTGTATATGATTACAAAGATTTCGATTTATCAATCCATCTTTTCGAGTTTTAATAGGTAACAAATAAATTTCGATCAATGCAGAATTTTTTCTTTACCTTTACAGTTAAGGTAGTGATTAAAGATATTCAATTATTTTATTTTAGTTACATAGTTTCTGAAAATAATAAATTATTTAGATTAAATATTTTTTTATTTAATTAATTCAAAATTCAAAATTAATTTTCACTTTTTTCTGAGATATCCAATTTAATAACAAAAATATCTTAAACGTAACATTTTGTAAAAAATAAAATATCTAAAGTTTTTTTGTTTAATTAAAAAATTTAATTAAAAAAATATAATTTTATTTTTCTTTACAAAATATTTAATTAAAATCAAATTTTTCGAATTAATTTAATTAACAGAAATATATATAACAGAAATACATCATCCACACAGTTTAAAAGAATATAAATG
>JAOTRH010000010.1:3874168-3897858 GCA_034768845.1 Heliamphora exappendiculata | reverse complement strand
CTCCTGTTTGACCTTATCAAAGTTTGCAAAAGCTCTCCCCCTTTCAAAAAGATTTAAATATTAAGTTTAGTGTATACTCTCTATGTTTCTCATATCAAAATGAATGTTAAAAAAAAAATATAATGCATTTTGCTCAAACATTCTCTCTCTTTTGACATCATCAAAAAGTAGAAACTCAAAAATAAAATTTATTTAAAAAATAGTCTCTCACTCTTTAATATAGCATCATTTTGACATTAAATAAGATACCAATTGTTAGAAAAGCAATTGTCAAAATAATACTAATTGATATAATATCAATTGTTATTCGATACTAAGTTATATCAATTGATAAACTGATGTCAATTGTTTTTCATGAGTAGAAATATAAATAATACCAATTGTTAATCATTCTCCGTCATTTTTTGAGAAAACTATTGAAAATTATCATTTTTACACTAATAATAAAGATAAAAACTTTCCATGAAAGCACTTTTAAGGTGTTAAAACAATACCAATTTTGAAGTATGGACAAATAATATGCAAATGGCTTCTAATGTAGCTATTGTGCATAGGTTAAAATCTTGTGGCATAACTTAAAATTTTTAGGACAACAATGCTATATATATTGAATTCAATAAACTCATGATTTCATGTGCATAATATCTTTCATAATAATATCAATTAAAATAAGAAAAATCTTTTCACTCTATTTCAATTTAACAATTGTTGTTCTAGAAAAATATTATGATACCCATTTAATTTTAAAAGTATGATTTTTTTCATATTATTTCTATTAAATCAAATCATACCAATTGAAAAGATAGAAAAAAAATTTCTTTTACTAATTGAACAATTAATATGCATGAAAAAATTATGATCTATTGAATGTATGCATGTGCAAAAAGAATTTTCTCTAAAATATAGCACATTATCTCAATTGTTATGGCTTTTTGAAAAATGATATCAAATGGTGCTTAAAAAAGTTATTTTTTTCTTCATTCAAATTTGATACCAATTGATATAAATTATAAGCACAAATATGATCTTATGAATTTCAAAAGATGTATATAAATTTTTAATATACAAAACTCATTTATGACGAAAAGATATAAAGTTAGAGCGCATTGTATTTATACCCTATGAGTATGAAAATTGTGTTTGAAAGAAATTTTTATTTTTAAAAGCATGGCATATTTTTCATTTTCATATTAATGACTTTCAAGATATATATCTAATAAAAAAATTCATTCTTCATAATCATTTATAAATTAGGATTTTCAATGTATATGATCCATTTTGCATATTAATGACTTTTAAAATGATATTTATCCATTTTTATGCAAGGAGTCATTTTTCATAGTCATGTATGATGAAAATTATGAGCACATATTATGATATCAATTATTATGATACTAAAAGAGGTAAATATTAGGAAATATTATACCATTTGATTTTCCATTGATCACTTTGTCAAGTCCTAAGCAATGTTTCATTTTAAATCTTGACTTGACATCTCACACGTGTTTTGACTTTTCACTTACTACGATTTACTTGATTGCTCGAGTGGAAGCATCCAAGCACCTACAACACAGATTTAAGTGGGATCTTTTGGTATCCATACCTTCTTTGGTCCATGAAGGTTAGCACTTGGATCATATTTTACTTTTCAAATGATATTTTTATCAAAATCTCTTTTTCCTCTATAAGGGCAATTATATCTAATATGACCATTTTTCATACAATATAAATAAGTAGTTTTGGAATGATCATTTTTAGAACAAGTACTACTTGAAAAAGCTTTCAACTCTTTAATTTTTCTCTTTAAATCCATAATTTTATTTTTGTTACAAGAGGATTTTATTTTTTTAAGCTTATTTCTTAAATAATCATTTTCTTCTTCAATAGTGAAAATTTCAACTTATGATCTTTTTCAAAAATCTCATAAAATGATTTTAACTCAATAAATTCTTTTGAAAGATTTTTAATTTTCATTTTCAAAGAAGCATTTTTCTTACCTAACTTCAAAAAATATTTATGTAAATCATAAAACTCAATTTTAAGTTTATCATATGTAGGCAATGATTTATCACATGATTCATCACTACTAGAATTTAATTTATTTGAAGTACTTGTAGTTTTAGAATATATCTCACAAATGCTATGAGCCATATAGTAAAGATTTACCTTCTTATTGCATGAATCTTCATTGGAAATGCTTGAGTCAAGTTGATCCCAACTTGTAGCCTTCATAGTTTTCTTCTTCTTCTTTTTGAAATCTTTCTTTCTTGATTCCATTTTACTTGAATTACTTTTGTACTTCTTTGAGCCTTGAAATTTTTTTGCAAACTTTTTATCATTTCTTAGAAATTTTCCAAGCTTTCTAGTGATGAGCTTCATATCACGATCGCCATCCTCTTCGTCACTAGAGCTCTCATTTGATGCTTTGAAGACAACCATCTTTCCTTTGTTGAGCTCGATTTCTCTATCATTGATTTTCATCTCATAGGTAATGAGTGACCCGATGAGTTTATCTAAGGTCATCTTCTTTAAATCTCTAGCCTCTGTGATGGCCATAGTTTTTGCTTCTCATATTGGTGGCAAATTCCTAAGCACTTTTCTCAATAATTTATAAGAGGGGTAAATCTTTCTAAGAGTATTCAAAGAATTAATGATGTGAGTGAAACGAGTACACATATTAGAAATTGATTCATAATTATGCATTTTGAATTACTCGCATTCACTAGTCAATCTATCTATTCTTGAATCTCTAACATATTTAGTTCCTTAGTGTGTGATTTCATGCTTTTTTCAAAAATTCTTGAATCTCTAACATATTTAGTTCCTTAGTGTGTGATTTCATGCTTTTTTCAAATTTATTGAGTACTTATACAAGTCATAATTCTATTATACTCATTTGCATCTAAAGCGCAATATAAAGTATTAATAGCACTTGAATTAATTTGAAAAAATTTCATATCATTATCATATAATTCATGGTCAAGTTTAGGAACTTTATTTCCATCTACTATTTTCATGAGAACATAATCACCATTTACAATAACTTGCCAAGCATGCCAATTCATACTTTGAATAAAACTTTTCATGCGTTATTTTCAAAAAGTATAATGTATGTCACAAAATAAAAGAGATCGTACGAATGATTGTCCCTCACCAAAAGGAGATACACTGATTTGAGCCATGGATCTTTTCACAAAAATATTTTAAGAAAAATGTGACTTGCTCTGATACCAATTGATAGTGTAGGTGTAATCCCAAGAGGGGGGTGAATTGGGTGTTTAAAAGTTTATGCCAATATTGACCCAATTAAACATGCAATCTCAAACGTTCACAAGTATTCTCTAACAAACAAATTCAAGTAGATAGAGAATTTAAAGTGCGAAATTAAAGAGATAAAATTAGAGAGATACGACACCAAAATTTACAAGATTTGGCACTACGGTCTACGTCCTTGCCTCAATCCAACTGTTGTGAGGATTCTACTAAACACCCATTCAGCATGCGGAGCAGCCTCTCTTATTCAAATAGATGGAGTGACCTCTCTTGAGAATGTCTCCTCCTCAAGTACACACTCCTTCAGTAGGCGGAGCAACCTCTCTTGAGAAACTTCATTCTCAAGTCCCTCCTTATAGACGGAGTAGCCTCTCTTGAGAATCACCTTCTCAAGTTACAATAAGAATACAAGGAATCTAAATAGAATTATACAATGAATCAGCTCCTTCAGCGAGCAAATAAACACAAATGAAGTATACTAATATTCACTTCAAAGGATATACAGGTGAAAAGCTCAATGAAGTATTTCTAAGATTTTCTCTCAAACATATCTCATAAAATGAAGGATTTAGAGAACAAACTTGATGTCTATGAGAGAGTATGATGGAGGGCTTTGCTATATATTTTCTAAGGCTTAAGGTCTTTATTTATAGGCCAAAAACATGAACTAGCCGTTGGGCTAAATAGGAAAGTTTTAAACTAGCTGTTGCAGCTCAAATTTGAGTTTCTGGCAAGTTCAGTCGACTGACCAAGAGATTTAGTTGACTGAGCCTCAATGAACCATGAATTTGACCTTTCAGAAGCATTTTAGTCGGCTGAAATTCATGATTCAGTCGACTAACTTGGGCTTTTAGTCGACTAATCTTAGGTTCAGTTAACTAACTTTGACTACACTATTTTCCCGACTTCAAACGATCATATTTTCTTCTTCCAAACTCCGAATAGGGTCATTCTTCTGTTCAATTTGAAGCCCTAGAAGTCTACTTTCCAATGGTTCAAGCCTCATATCAAAATTCAATTTGTAAAAAAAGGTACGACCAAAATAGTGATGGTATGTTAACACATTTTCTACTTTGAAATTAATTTGTCATGAAATATTTAACAAACCTATGGTCCATCTAAGGTCTCCTATCAGCTTTTACACATATAACCAATGGTATGTGAACTTACATAGGTCCTAGTGCATTTACACTTAGAAAATCTTCAAGTCCTTCAAGTCTTTTTCTTTTTTTCTTGATTTTTCTCGTGCTCCATGGATCACAGCCGCTTGAATATGATCTTCATGCTTCATGACTTCCATTTTGATTTCTCAATTATTCTTGTGTCATTGGAGTCCTGTGAATACACTTAATTTGCAAAATTAAAAGATTTGATTTGTTATCATCAAAACAGGTTGAAACCTAGTTAGGCCAACAGGAAAAATTGAGGCCGAAATAAAGCCAAAGGAGCCAAGGCCGAGCCTAGACCAATTCAGAAAGACCAGTATAGGGAAAACAAAGACGAGTCCGTTAAGGCCGAACAAGAGGTTGAGAGGAGAGCAGATGAGCTGCCAAATCAAACTAGGAACATACTATAGAAGAGGGGAAGTCAGCACAGTGTTCAAAGAAGTGTTCAAAGAATTGATCCGTAAAAATTTGCCTCAAATCAAAGACATACCCTATTTTATGTGGCCACCAAGGCTACCTGACTCAGTCGTGCAGACAACCATAGAAAAAGGAGTATGGTGGAGATGTTCCTATCACAAGGAAAAAAGTTATCGAACGGCGGACTGTCGGGCCTTCAAAAACCATTTAGAGGATTTAGTCCAACAAGAACACTTGAAGGAATTCTTGAAGGAAAGGGCAGAGCAATGGTTGTCCCAGGCCACGAAGCAGGTAGAACCATCCGCTAGGCCTGCAAGTCACAAAATTATCAACGTAATTCGTAGGGTGGCATACCAAAATTAGAAAATCTCCATGTGTGGGCAGATGAGGAAACTCGAACATATAACGGAGGTAATGAGGGTGCAAACAATAGGTGGAAAGAGGTCGAGGTTGGAGGGATGCAGAGAAGAAAAGGGTCTGCAGAGTGTGTTTTTAACAGAAATTGCTCAAAACATTTGGGATATCATCCGATGGTATTTTGGACTGATTTTTGCTCAGTAATTATTTTAATATGTTAGCTATATTTTTTATATTTACCACTTTTGAATTTGGCTTCTAAAAATATATTTTTTGGGTCTCACAAAAATGTGTGACAGAGAGATCTGTCAGTCACTGAACCTTAACAGTGATTTTGGGAAGGCTTTTGACCCATCAAGACTTCATATTTTTTACTCAGTTTTCGTGGACAGAAGGATAAATATGTCATCTACAAGTTTTGTGTTTTGATCTAAACTCGGTTATCACTCTAACTTAAGGTTTTGATGTATGCAACTCATAGTGGTCAAGATCTGACAATCTTTAGAAAAAATGAGATATCTGGAGTTTTACCCAACGAAATCACTTCAAACCAATTTTGTATGAAAGATAACTCAAAAATATAGATCTGAACACCAAAATCACTTTATGAGCATATTTCTAAATTTAGTTATGTTGTTTTAAAGTCGGTGGTAGAAAGTGAGTAAATCCATAAAATTAGGCTACTTAGGATTTTGCTTACTTAGCTTATATTATGTACATTTTTGACATGTTTTCTTTGCATGCATGTTGTAAACTCACATAAACCAAAAGTTCAGAACACGTTTAGGCCATAAAAATCAAAGATACACACATGAAAATACGTACAAAGATTACTCATACATAAACAGTCCATAAATCACTCTTACGACGCATTTTTGACTCATTCTTTGGTTTATTTTGTTAGGATTTGTTATAGAGATGGATTGAGGGGTATCTTAGGGGAGAATATAGGGTTTGAAGGAGTTTCTTACATGTTTTGAAGACCTAATGGTGGAAGAATTGTGGGACTTGGCTTTGTTGCACTCTCCTTGGTCCCCCCTAGCTTCTTCTTCCTTCTTCCTTCCTTCTTCTCTTGTTCTTCTCTTGGAAACACTTAGAAAATTTATGGTTTCTCTCCCACACAATAGAGCACGAAATATGGAGGAGAATAGGGTGGTCTTTGTGTATTTTTATAGCAAAAAGTGTAATGGAGACATAACTATTATGTATAAGTTTTAAATTAAATTTTCTTAATTTCTATTGGATGCATGGGAGGTGGGTTCTTTTTGAGAATTAATTTTTTAGATTTTTGCAGAGGGAAAGTCTGCTAGGGACTGTTTGAGGCTGACCAAAATCTGGTCTTGCATTAATTTAGGGCTTAAGTTGCATTTTAATACCATTATGTGTGAGAAAACGCCTAAAATATTAATTTTATGTATCTTTTTGGTGTCTTAACTTACTAAATCCTATTATTTTAGTGTCTTTATGACTAATTTAGTATTCCCATGAATTTACATAATTTTTGTAGCAATTGATTATATTGGTATAAGCTTTTAAGTCAAATTAAGCTAGTTTGACAAGAATTGACTTTTTGACTTATTTGTTGTGAAGGAACTTTAAATAATAATTTGTTTGCTTTTTTTGACCTATAATATTATATTAGAATATATATTACTTGTATAAAAAATCTTGGATCATAATAATACTTAATTTATACAATTTTTTCTCATTTTTGAGCTTAAAAAGGCAAAAAAGTCACTTTTTGGGCACAAACTCCAATGTGGCAGGCCACTAAGCGCATTTTTGTCATTTTTTGTTGTTATTTTGTCTTTTATTACTTAATTGTATTTAAATATCTAATTTAAGGTGTCCATGGGTTAAATTTTAAAATTTTAAGACTTTTTGCTGTACTATAGACAAAATGATCATTTTACCCTAATTATGAGAACTTTTTATTTTTAATCTAATATTTCATGTTATTTACTTAATTTAGGATGTTAGGAGTCTTCTATGAGTATTAGGATTTTACCTCTAAGCATTTGAGCTCTCTAGGGTTTTCAGATCGAATTAGGATTTTCGGGCCAAGTTATGGTTACCATCCTTCTAGCGACCTAAGATCTTGTCAATTAACTATCGCTAATGCTAGGATTTGGGTTGGATCGCTACACTAGTTGTTATAAATCGGGTTGTTACAAATAGAGTCTATACCGGTGTGTTACAAACTACCCTCCTTAAACAAATTTCGTCCTCGAAATTTCGTATCGTACTTCATCGTGTGAAGGGTTGGAGACAGTTTACTAACATTATGCCTTCTCGTCTTAGCTTTCTTACTTTCGTGGTGCTGCCCTAGAGCTGTTATTAATAAAATCGCTTTTCCTCCAGAGTACCTAGCCTTGGATCTCTATTGAGCTTTCTTCGAAGTTACGTCCTTGTATTCGTATACAACTCATGGTAACTCAGGGGCAGACAGGGTGTTTGTATCGGCAAGCATGTAAGCTAATCTTATGTTGAAGTTACTTGATCTACACACCTTTGCGTCACTCGGTGTTAAGGTTTCATGTTGTTTTCCTTGAAACCGTATGATAGTGTCATTCTCTACTTATGCCCATATCTTCTTCTGTCAGAAATCGATGCTAGTGTGATGTCCAGAGAGCTAGTCTATTTTGATAATCACGTCGTATTTGTTAAAATGCCTAATTCGCAAATCGAATGTCATAAGGGTGTTGGTACTCTCAACATGCATGCCCTATAAATAAAGTCTACTTGCATGTGATATTCTAAGGGTGTATTGGCGCTTAGAATTTGATCTAACACTTTTGGGTTCTAAGGGCAGAAATTACTTACATGCCAAAGATATGAAAAAGAAAAAAAGAAAAAAAAGGGATGCTCCAGAATCGAACAACACTTTCACTAAGGTATTGAGTAGCTCGAACATACCTTGCATAACTTAGGGTCCTTCTACTTCCTCCCTTTGTAGAGTAAAGATGTGTCCTCCCTGGGGCCTCTGGTTTTTGTTAAGTGGTGGCCTTCCCCTCTTATTTGGTTGGTTAGTTGGTAGTCAGGCGACCTAAACTGGCTACGGGTACTTTGGTGGCTGGTTCTGGGGTTGCCTCCACTATTGGGAGTGGTTGTTAGAGTCCTATGTCCTAAGCGCGGGCACTCAGACCTCTTATGTCCTGGTTGGTGACATTTAAAGCAGACTATAAATTTGGTAGATGAGTCCCTTGGCTGCTCTAGTCTATTCTCCTATTGATATGGCTTCCTTGGAACAAACACTCGGTTGCCTTTTACTGGTCCTCCAAAACTGGTGTTCCCTTTCTTCAGGTTCCAAATCCTTCTAGAGTCAGCTAAGTCTATTTTTGCCAATAGGGCTGCTTGTACTACTTGAGTGTAAATCAAAAGCTGTAAGCAGATGACCCTAGTTCGGATAGAGGGTTCTAGGCCCCACTCGATCTTTTGTGCCCTTGATTCTTCGTTCGGTACGAGGGTTACGGCAAATCAGCTCAGCTCTTCGAAGTGGTTAACGTACTGGGTTACTGGCATAGATCATTATCTTAACTCTAAAAATTCTCTGACTTGTCCCTATCGGAAGGGAGCTGGGAAGTACTTTTCCAAAAATATTTCTTTAAACTGATTCCAAGTCAGAGCTACCACATCTCGGGTGTTGTCTATCATAGACCACCAGTAGTCGACTTCTCCTTCTAGTAGGTGTGCTGCTAGAGCTACTCGATCGGCATCGGTTTGCACTCCCATGGAGTTAAATAATTTCTTGACAGCTCTCAGCCATTCTTCGACTACTCTTGGTTTAGCTCCTCCCTTAAATGTAGGGGCACGTTATTTTCTAAGTTCTGATAGGAACCACGCCTTATCTCGGATGTGAGGACGGTTAATGCTAGTGGCAAGCTCACGCAAGACCTGGGTTAACCCTAGCGCTTCTTCGTTTATAGGTCCATCTGCTGGCAGTTGATGGTTAGGTCCGCTACCTGCCATCTGAATAAAGAAGGAAGGTATTCTGGCTGGTGAGTCTTCTTTTTAAGGTCTTAATTATTATTATTATTATTTTTTTAGTTTTAGGATCTTGTAGAGTTAATTTAAGACTTATTCATTTGTATTTCTTATCATTCGAGTTCGAGTACAAACAGCGATTACAAAGAGCGAGGCACATAACACATAGAGGCTCAATCAGGATAGGTTTGGATAAAACTATCCGATTTTCACCGCGTAGTCCCACGTTACTTCCAAGTTCCGTTGCATTTCCATTATACTTCCACGTGCCACACTCTTACGGGTCCCATGCGAGCTTTATTGGTGATGGCGATAGGAACCTTCGTGTAGATCTCCATTAGATATGCTGTATAAGCTCCTACTTGGGAGTTCTTGCTGTCGGGGTTATTGATCTTCAAAATACGTTAAGTGCGGACCCTGGATGACATTCTGTGCTTTAACTCCAGGTAGAGATCTACTTTGCAACTCGATGATGTGTCAGGTGGTTCTTCTAAGGATGTATACGATTCGAGTTTCTCGTGAAAGCGCTAAACTCAAATACATTTCTCATCAATCTAGGTCTTAGGGGAGGCTACCTGGGCGGCGAGTGGTCAAACGTTTAGCCGAGGATTTCGACTGCATGATACGTGGCTGACGTTCAAAATGGCTCAGGGAAGGTGAACAAATCCTTTACCGAGATTCAATGGAAGATTCCCAAATGGTTCAAAAGATAAGTCGGATGGGGTCAAATGGTCACGGTTAAGGCACTCACCGTTGACACAAATTGAATGGTTATTTGGGGTTCAAATGTAGGTGAAGCAAGAGAAGGACTGTGAACAGTACCTAAAAAAATGTCCTTGGATCTAACCTAGTACGATTAGATTATGACAAAGGAGATGTTAAGCAATGGGTAGCTGAACTAGATAAGTGCACTGAAGTTACGTCGGCCAAGCGTACTTCAATTCAAGTATCCAAGTCTACTTCCCTGGTAAGGATTTCAAGAGTGTACAAAAGAATTCACAAAAATCACTACAACAGAGTGTAGATTCAGAATCGAGAGAAGATGAACGATGGCAAGGATTTTATCATTGTCGAATGCTCGGAACGGGTAATTAACAAAAAATTGATATCGAGTTCTACGAAAAAAGAATTAGTTCAAGGAGGCTGGCTTGAATTAGAGGAGAATTAAATGCAAATACCGGTCATCATTGAAGTGTGAAAACTTGAGGACAAAGGCGTTTTGTAGGATTGAATTTCTGATAGGATTATCAACAAGACTTGGGTGCATAAGGGTTACCGACGAATAACACCTGACGGTACCGTTGAGGACAGAGGATATAAGAAGGAAGGGTATACAAAGAACTTTAATTAGGTATAAAAGTTGGTATAAGGGTTTAGGGTAAATGAGAAAAGAACTTAAAAGGATGAAGTTATGGGGTTCGAACGGTAGTTCTCGAAGTGATATCAAAAACTTCTCCTAGTGCAAACTCCCGTCTACCCACCTTAAAATAAGACAACTCTTTGCACGAATCTCCGATCTTCGATCTCGATGCTCTTACATGTCCTTCGCATGTAGATTCCTTGTAGCTTCTAATTCTGGTAACGTCCTTAACACGACTCACTATAGGACATAAACGCAATAGATTTTAGTTCTTATAATATATAAATGATAATTATAATCAATACAGCGCACGCTACAGAGCTTCTACGCGACAGAACGCATGATTTTCCACAACCCAAGGCCTAAAGGTTCACAAAACCTAAGCTCTGATACCAATTGTGACTCCCAGTCCTCTGGGCACGTCGGAACATACATAAGTATTGGTAAGAGAAATATTCTTGCAATTCATTCATATTTAAATATCATAAATAGTACATCATTAAGAGTTTGAAACTGATTAAAAGTACATAACGTTTACAGTTTCTCTAACGGATTCAACAAAAATTTATAATACGCACGTGAAAACCGAACAAAAAGAACAAAAGGTAAAAACTCAATTCTTCAGCTAGCATTGTCGGGGTCCGCTGACTCCTGCCACTCACTATTTTCTTCAATTTCGTCTTCTTCTTCGGGGGAGACTTTCTCAAAGAACTCATCACACTCACATGTGGCACGAATGCCAAGGGCCAAAGCGTAGAAGCAAACTCCCTAAACCGTCTAACAAACTCACAAAAAAATATCCTACAATACATATCGTATAATACCCAATATAATTTAAGGCCAAAGAAACAGACAATTTAACTTTTTCAACTGAGTAAGCATATATATACGAACAATTGTGCAAGTGTGAGATGCATATGAATGCGATGCAGATGCTCAACCCGACTGGTATCCAGATATAAAAATAGGAGTTCCACTTTAGGACTTATTTCTATTACTTATATGGACTTAATATCATTATTGCCACCTCAGGGACTTAATGTCAATGCTATGATGGGACTTTATGTTATTGCCACCTCAGGAACTTATTGTCAATGCCGTGATGGGACTTTATATTGACTTTATATTATTGCCGCCTCAGGGACTTATTGCCAATACCGTGATGGGACTTTATATTATTGCCGCCTAAGGGACTTATTGTCAATGCCTTGATGGGATTTTATATTATTGCCTCCTTAGGGACTTATTATCATTGCCGTGATGAAACTTTATATTATTGCCACTGTAATCAATGTCGTGATGGGACTTTATATTATTGTCGCCTCGAAAACTTATTGTCAATGCCGTGATGGGACTTTATAGGGTTACCCACATTAAGAACTAAGATGCTCGCTTAGTCTCAACCCAAGATCTAAATTAAAGCTAGTGACGAACCCATGGTGCCTAAACCTCCTTTTTATAATAAAAACCTCCAATTTTATTTCCAAACATGGCAACCAAGGACGTCCTAGACCCACAACCACTGAACAATGATTCTCAACCCAATTTGAAAGGTACGAAGGACTTTGATAACCCAAGGTGCAACGTAGGAATGCTCGTGAAAGTGCAATATGCCTCTTGTGTACAACTAATCATTGCATTGTGTATAAACATAACATGACAGATGGTACAACTTGTTAAAGCATTAAGTGCAAACATGCAAAGCAAAACCCTAATTTAAGCAACATGGACTTGAACCATTAGTATGAGTTCATCTCATCAAAAGCATCATTTTCAAACTCTAATTGCTCACAAAGTTCATATAAGGTTCACACACTCAAATCTCATAACACGCCATTCAAACACTTAGCCACTTTTATGTACAAGTTTAATTGCTAGTTTTAAAGTTGCAACATCGTTTTGAAGTACTTACACACATATTTAACTTTTGATATTTTAAAACCAATTAGATAAAAATATTCCCTACAACTTTCACATTTATCACTAATGCTAGATCTTAAGGCACGTGGGTCATTTATTTTATTTTAGTAAAAACGGTTCAGCAATTTACAGAGAAATACATAGGAATTGAGCTTATGTTAGCCACTATTTTGGGGTATCAATTCAAGGGATATGGCTCTGACGGTACCGTTGAGGACTGAGGATATAAGAAGGAAGGGTATACAAAGAACTTTAATTAGGTATAAAAGTTGATATAAGGGTTTAGGGTAAACGAGAAAAGAACTTATAAGGATGAAGTTATGGGGTTCTAACCGTGGTTCTCGAAGTGATATCAAAAACTTCTCCTATTGCATACTCCCGTCTACCCCCCTTAAAATAAGACAACTCTTTGAACGAATCTCCGATCTTCGATCTCGATGCTCTTACACGTCCTTCGCATGTAGATTCCCTATAGCTTCTGATTCTGGTAACGTCCTTAACACGACTTACTATAGGACTTAAACGCAGTAGATTTTAGTTCTTATAATATATAAATGATAATTATAATTAATACAACGCACCTTACAGAGCTTTTACGCGACAGAACGCATGATTCTTCACAACCCAAGGCCTGAAGGTTCACAAAACCTAGGCCCTGATACCAACTGTGACGCCCCGTCCTCCGGGCACGTCAGAACATACATAAGTATAGGGAAGGAGAATATTCTAGCCATTCATTCGTATTTAAATATCATAAATAGTGCATCATTAAGAGTTTGAAACTGATTAAAAGTACATAACGATTATAGTTTCTCTAACGGATTCAACAAAAATTTATAATACGCACGTGAAAATCGAACAAAAAGAACAAAAGGTAAAAACTCAATTCTTCAGCTAGCATTGTCGGGATTCGCTGGCTCCTGCCACTCACTCTGTTCTTCAATTCCGTCTTTTTTTTCGGGGGCGACTTTCTTAAAGAACTCATCACACTCACCTGTGGCACGAATGCCATGAGCCAAAGCCCATAAACAAACTCCCTAAACCGTCTAACAAACTCACAAAAAAATATCTTACAATACATGTCGTATAATACCCAATATAATTTAAGGCCAAAAAGACAGACAATTTATCTTTTTCAACCGGGTAAGCATATATATAAGAACAATTGTGTGAGTGCGTCATACCGATGAATGCAATGCAGATACCCAACCCGACTTGTATACAGTAATAAAAATAGGAGTTCTACTTTAGGACTTATTTCTGTAACTTGTACGGACTTAATATCATTATTTCCACCTCAGGGACTTAATGTCAATGTCGCGATGGAACTTTATGTTATTGTTACCTCAGGGACTTATTATCAATGTCGTGATGAGACTTTATATTGGCTTTATATTATTGTCGCCTCAGGAACTTATTGTCATTGCCGTGATGGGACTTTATATTATTGCCACCTCAGGGGCTTTTTGTCATTACCGTGATGGGGCTTTATATTATTGCCACCTCAGGCACTTATTGTTAATGCCGTAATGGGATTTTATAGGGTTACCCACATTAAAAACTAAGATGCTCGCTTAGTATCGACTTAAGATCTAAATTAAAGCTAGTGACGAACCCATGGTGCCTAAACCTCATTTTTATAATAAAAACCTCCAATTTCATTTCCAAACATAGCAACCAAGGACGTACTAGACCCACAACCACTGAACAATGATTCCCAACCCAATTTGAAAGGTACGAAGGACTTTGATAACCCAAGGTGCAATGTAGGAATGCCCATGAAAGTGCAATATGCCTCTTGTGTACAACTAATCATTGCAAAACTATTTCTGTAATACCGGGGACGCACCCATGGTGTATAAACCAAAATATTTTTGAAAATGGCAACTAGGGACACCCTAGACTTAGAACCAAGAAGAACAATCTCAACACAGCCCATCCCAACAACGGTTTGCACAGATGGACTCCAACATGCCAGGATGAAAATGAGAATGTTCATAATGTGTATCATTGATCTCAAATGCAACAATTTATAACATGGCATTAACATGACAATATTTATGGTACAGCGCGCAAAGCATAAGGTACAAGTATGTGAAGCACAAACTACAATTCTCAACATATGGTTCACATATGATAGCATGGGTTCTAAATCATCATACATCCACTTAGAAACATTAATCGACTAATTCAAATAATTCATCATACAAAAACTCGGGTCTCATAGCAAAGGGTGCTCGACTCACATTCAACAACTTTTAAGGCTAAAACCAAGTATTAAATTAAAAAAGGCAACAAAATTTTTGGGTATCTAGACTTAGAATTAAACTATGATTTTTATACACCATTTAGATACAAATATTTTTTGCAACTCTTATATTTAACACTAAGGCCAAAACCTAAGGCAAATGGGTGAACATTTTATCCTAAGCAAAAATAGTTCAGCACTTACTTCAAGATTTTACCAAAAATATGCTTCTCTGGTTTGGGTATAAAATGACTTCCAAATGAGCCCATGTTTTAGTATGTCCTATTTTAGCATGTCTCCTACAATTTTCATGTTTAGAGCTAAAGATAGTTGTTTGAAACAAGTTAGCCTTTTTGGCCATTTTAAAAAGTAGGTTATGTTAGCCGCCAAAACTCAGCAGAGCCGGTTTTGGACAGAGAGTTTTAAATAGTTTTGAGATATCCTCCCATGGTTTTAAGGTCTAATTTTTGGGCAAAAAGTACTTCAATATGTTAGCTAAAATGTTCATGTAGATCACTTTTGGGATAGGTCACTAAAAATAGGGATTTTGAGTTATATAAAAATAGGTAACAGAATGTTCCTTGGGGCTGAAACTCGACAGAGAATTTCAAAGGGGTTTTGACCTATCAAAACTCAATATTTTGTTCTCATTTTTGGTGAGTAGATATATACATATTTTCTACAAATTTTATGTTTTGATCAAAGTTTGGATCTCATTTTAAAATAGAATTTTCAAGTCGGTAGTGTTGACTGGTCAAAAAATGACACACTTTTATAAAATTACAATATCTGGAGTTCTAGTTATACAAATGAGTTGAAACCAACTTTGGATGAAAGATAACACAAAACTATAACTCTGGACATAAAAATCATACTTATATCAATTTTTTATGTTGAGTTATGGTATTTCAAATCTTATGGCAGAAATATCAAAGTTCTCAAAAATTAAGCCTCTTAGGGTTCAAGTCCTCTACTTATGTCATGTTAAGTTTTTGTTCTATTTCTTTGCATACTTGTGTTTTAGACATTAATATCAAGGCTCCATCACACTTAGATGTCATCAAACTCAAAGATAATAACACACAACAGCATCTCATATCATTCACAAACATAACAGCCCCTAAGATTTTGTTGCCTGAGTTTTGGACCTTTTTAGGGTTTTCGGGCCAAACTTAGGATTTTTTATTCGAATTAGGGTTCTAAACTTTTTTGTGTTCTATGGTCTCGTGGACTATCTGTCACTAACACTTAGGGTTTGGGCCGGGTCTTTACACAGGTCGTTATCAACTGAGTTGTTACAACTAGGGTCTGTACCAGGTCGTTATAGTAGAAGTGGAAAGCCGCCTGCAACAGTGACGATGGAGCGGCGTCAATGATTAAATAGTGGAGAAGTGACGAAGAATACTATAAGAAAAAGCATCAATTGCGACGCCTTTTCCCAACGAAGACAGAATTTTGTCGCCGAAAGTCAACCTTCGCCGACGAGCTCACCAATGTTGTCGTTGTAGGATTGTCGACATTCCGCGACAAGCTAGTCTCGTCGGCGAAGGATGTTTTTGTGCGACAGCCTACATATTTCGTCGCCGAAGGTGTTACAATTTCACGCTAACACTCGCGCCAAATCTAAGATAGTTCGCGGGAGGTTTAAAGTAGCAACCGCGACGCCCAATCTATTTTAGTTAATTAATCCTTTCTCGTCGCCCAATTTTGTTGCATTTAGGGTTTTCCCCAATTTCTTAAGCAAAAATTAAACCACTACTTTACCCTAAACCCACGTCTGATCATTATTTGTTCTGGTTAATCTTTCACCACCTCTGCTTCAAGTCACCACTGTCCATCGTTGTCTACGCCTCAAGTCCCGTTGTCGTCGTCACCCCATCAGGTCAGTATTTGTAGATTACCTCTTCATCTCATAGTGCATAGTCTCTCTATCTCTCTCTCCCCACAGTGCTCTCTCCTCCCCTTTTCTCTCGTTTATCTCGTCTCCCTCTACTCTACCGAACCCTCGTGAAAGCTTTCAGAAGGCTCCGACGAAACCAACTCGACAGTGGAAGTTTCTGGACAGTCAAATTGGACGGTGATGCGAACGAAATTGGCTTATGTGGCAGAGACCATGCCAACGGCTTGGTTCTGATAGATCTGAGGCTTCTCATCAGAGAAGAAGATAGGAGCGAGATTCGAGAGATCTGAGCCTTCTTACAGGTGAGTCTTTCTTCTAGTCCGAAAAATCTAGTTTTAAATATGAGATGACAATGTTAGGATTCCCGTTCATTTACACTCGTGGAAAATTGTTTGAGAAATGCGTTCACCTCTTAGCATTGGCAGACATATAATAGTTTCAAGAAACAAAGAAAAACTAGATGTCGTCAAATGCATACTTGATTGAATAAACTATGTTTGGAGATGCTATTGCGCTAGTGAATGTCAGACAACTTAGTATTTTTATATTGTTGGTTTGTACAGCAAAAGAAAGTAGTTATTTTAGGAATATAAAGGAGGATAAAGCTAGCATTTGTATTTAATTATGTCCAGCCTTTGGTTCATATTTTGAATATTCAAATACTACAAACTGATTTAAATTGACTAGAACTAAACAAATAAGAAAGATAAATACAAAGAAGATTGTCTATTCCTCATGGCTGTTTGAGAATTGAGATCCACACCCAAAATTGGTAGAAGCATGCCAGACTCATTCTCTAATGAAGAAGCCTTTTTTATTCAACTCTACATTTGTATTGCCCTTTATCTAGAAGCTGAAAAATCCTACAAACTCTAGAAAACTTCCATAAAATTGCCCCATCCAATATAAAAACAATAATAGGCTCAAGATCTAACAAATTAATTAGTTTTTAAACAAATAAGAAGCTGGATTGATGCCTAATAAAGGAATCCTAACCAACTTAGAAAACAACTAAAGGAAACAGAACCATAATAAGGACTATAGAAAATAGAAATTCTTAAGAATAAAAATTTTCTTGACTCCAAACTCCCGTGGGTGTGGTCATTGTCAAAATTTGATAGGTTTGATCATTTTAGAAGTATCTAATCTTATCTTAATATTTTATTTTTGTTGCTAATTGAAAAAAAAAAGATAAGTCCAATAAAAAAGTAAGAACCAAGATGAAGTTTCACATGGAAGCTTAAAGCCTCCAGGGAGGATGTTGACAGTATTCTATTAGCTTCTTTAATGCTCAAAGCTTTTGATGGGACTTGAAAAGTTATAAATTTTAGGTCTCATGTTCTAGAGGCGAGGACATTATGCTAATCTCGTTCATTAAAATCCTTAGCAGGTATAGATGTCTCTTGTTAATCGTAAGGAGTTGCAGGTCTTTGACTCTTCTACTAAAAATGGTCTTAAACTTGGTTTAGGGTTATATTCTTGATGTAGATCATCTCATCAGTAATCCTAGGCTCAGTGGTTTGTTTCCCTAGGTGGCCACTTCATGCTTGCACGATTATCTTATTTGGTATCTTGTTATTTAAGCATTTGTTTAGGTGGTATAGAATGAATTGTATTATGCACAATAAATGTTATGAGTCTCCTCTCATTCCTTGCATTGTACATAACTGAAAACCACATTCAATTGAACTTCTTTTTTCTATGGTGGGAGTTAAAATATTACAGTGTATTGGACAAGAGTTAGATGACAAACGCTGTTATTGAAACTTTCTATTAAATATAACATCGATGTAACATGTAGGTCATAAAATATGGACAAGAGTTGGATGACATTGAGGAATAGAATGAGCATACCATTCGTTGTTCGTGCATGGACTGCTTGAATTGTGAATATCATACTAGTAAAATAGTGAAATTTCATTTGGTTCAAAGGGGGATATCACCTTCTTACAAATATTGGGTGCATCACGGGGAGACTATTTCCAATCATGAGGAGACTATTTCTAATCACGAGGAGACTATTTTCGATAGTGATGAAATGTCAGAGGAAGCGAATGAGGAACACGACAAATTGGAAGATATGTTGGAAGACTACTATATGGCGACACGCATCACGAATGATGATGAGGAGGATGAAATACCCAATTTGATCGAGAGGAAAAAAGTGTAAGATTTTGACAAATTATTGAACGATGCTCAGCGTGAGTTGTACCCAGGCTGCTAAAAGTTTAATTTGTTATCATTCATCATTAAGATGCTTCATATTAAAGAGTGGAACAAATGGAGCAATAAGACATTTGACATGTTATTGGGAATATTGAAGGACCTTTTACCAGAAAGCAATCAGAAGATTCTGTGGACCCTTTATGAAGCTAAGAAATTTTTACGTGATTTGGGTTTGAGATATATTTTCATTCATGCATATAAGTATGATTGTGTACTTTTTTGGAAGGAGAATGCAAACTTGGACAAGTGTCCTATTTGTGAAGAATCTAGATCTAAGTTGAATGATGACAAACGAAAAAAGATACCTCATAAGATCTTGCGGCATTTTCCGTTGACACCGAGGTTGCAGAGATTGTATATGTCAAGAAAGACAGCTACAGATATGAGGTGGCACAATGAAAAGCGTGTGGATGATGGTGTGTTGAGGCATCCCGCTAATGGTGAAGTGTGGAAGGACTTTGATCGACAATATCCTCAGTTCGTTAGTGATGGTCGTAATGTGAGATTCAGACTAGCGACTGATGGTTTTAATTCTTTTGGAAACATGAGATACTCTTATAGTATGTGGCCCGTGATAGTTATGCCGTATAACCTTCCTCCTTGGAAGTGTATGAAAGAGTCATATTGTATGATGTCCTTACTTATTCCTGGACCCCAAGCACCGGGAACAGATATTGATGTTTACATGAGGCCGTTAATTGACAAGTTGAAGGAGTTGTGGGAAGATGGTGTTCTTACTTATGATTCCTCAATTAGGAAAATTTTTAGAATGCATGCGGCTGTTATGTGAACCATTAATGATTTTTCTGCATATGGTAACTTATCGGGTGGACAACAAAAGGTTATTTAGCTTGCCTGGTATGTAATGAGGATGCTTCATCTCAACGGTTGAGAAGTAAGATTGGGTACCTAGGTGCCTGTCGGTTCTTACCTGAGGATCATCCGTAGCGAAAGAGTCGGCTTTTTAACGGTAAGATTGAAGATCGACCAAAACCGTTAGAGCTATCGGGTGATCAAATTTTACAACAATTGGATCATGGAACATTCTTACATTGTGGGAAGCATCCAACCAACAAGAAAAGAAAAAGGGAAAACCAACTGTTGAATTGGGGGAAAAAAACCATTTTGTTCGAGCTTTCATATTGGAAGGCACTCAAGCTCCGACATAATCTCGATGTTATGCACATAGAGAAGAATATATGTGATAATTTGCTGGGAACACTATTAAGTATAGATGGAAAGAACAAAGACACAGAAAAAGCACGCATAGATTTGCAGGATATGAAAAGAAGAAAAGAGTTGCACTTACGAAGGCGTGCAAATGGGCCATTTGAAAAGCCCCCAGCATTATACACTTTATCACCAAATGAAATACATTGTTTTGGTGAATTCTTATAGTCAATAAAGTACTCTGATGGATATGCAACAAATATCTCAAGATGTGTGAACACAAAGGGTGGTAAGTTATCCAGTTTGAAAAATCATGACTGTCATGTACTGCTACAACAACTTCTCCCGATTGGGATGCTTGGGTATGTCAACAAAGATATATGTATTACATTGTTTGAGTTAGGTAATTTCTTTCAAGAGTTATGCTCCAAGACTCTGAGGCTGAAGGATTTGGAGAATCTATAGGATCGTATAGTACTGATTCTGTGCAAGATGGAAAAGATTTTTCCCCCAACATTTTTTGATGTGATGGTCCATCTAGCTATTCACTTGCCTCGCGAAACCACAGTTGCAGGCCCTGTACAATTTCGATAGATGTAGCCAATTGAAAGGTAATAATTTATAAGTTGTTCTTAAATTTATGCAATTTACGATATAGATGACCATCTGTAATACTTTTTATTTATTATTTGATAGATTCCTCGGGACTCTAAAAAGATATGTCACCAATCAAGCTTATCCGGAGGGTTCGATTGCCGAAGCATACGTTGACAAAGAGTGCCTTACTTTTTGCAAAAATGTATCTTGGTGGAGTCGAGACCATATTTAATCATCTAGATCGAAAAGCCGATGATGGTGTGACTGATACCGGTTTGGTGGTTTTCACACAAAATGTGCGTCCTTTCGGACTATTTGTTGGAGGCAAAACTGTCAAGATCATTGTTTTTGAAAAACGATTATCGGTAAAAAATTAACTGGACGAGCAAACGCCGAAACGGGCTCTAGATAAAATTTTTGACGAAGAACGATCAAAATAAAACCCGTGCAACCAAAATTAATTTAGAAGAATACCTCTTTTAGATCTAATCTTCAACTATGATTTGATTCCGAGCTGAAACTCCAGTCAGATCTTCTACTGTATTCATTTACGCGATTCTCGAACGTAGTGTGGGCTACGATCCTCCAAGAACTCGTACCGACAGAACCCCAATATATTTTTTAAGTCTTGAAAGATAAAAATAATATATCAATAATAATATATGAGGTATGATCTATCTGATATATGATGTATCAATCTCAAACTGGTTCAGCATACCCGCGTATATATAGGGTTACAGCAGGGACCTAGAGAGTAATTATGAGTAAGACTTCCAGTGGAACACAAACACCTACCAGCGGTTTCTATAATTAAAAAAAGACGTATAACGGTATCTGCAATTATGAAAAACTAGCAGCAGTTTCTGCAATTTTCATAAAACACTGAATTACAGTTCACACCACTAAAGAACTATAATTGCACTCTTACCCATAATGTCAAAACCTTCTTGCATTGAGTTCCTGTTATTAAATGTTTACCATTTCTCCCCACGTTAAGATTCTCGATACCCGCCAAGTAAATTTATTTTCAAGTCGACACAAAAGTCCAAATGAGTCGACAAAAAATCACCGAGAATTTTTGCACTTTTTAGTGTCGACACTAAAGATAATTCGAGTCGACACAAAAAGGCCCTCCTGAGAAGCTGAAGAACAAATTGAGTCAACACCAAAACTATTTGTGTGGACATCGTTGTGTCGGTAAGAAGAATGTAGAAATAGTGTCGACACCAAAAAAAATCTGAGTCGACCCAATCACTTGAAGAATCATGCCCTAGAAGTTTTGTGTCGACCTAAATTCAAATGTGTCGACACCAGCGACGAAATTCAAAATACGCGACAGAATTCAACAGTTGAATTTTTTGCATTTATTAGTCTCACATACCTCCAATAGTCATGAAACCTCAAGAGATTATATAATGAGTTACTCTTCAGCATTTAAAACATCTGGAGACCTATATTCATTGTTGTATTGCTTGATTCAAAGTCAAAATCATTCAAGCTCTCATTTATTGTTCATAACTCCAGCTCTTGTATCTTATCTATTTATTTCTCATTTATTGCTAATTATTTCTGTAAAGAGAGTGAGTGATACTCATTAAAATTTCTCATTTATTGTATCTAAGGGTGAATCACCCTATGTCCTTTGAGTGAGTGGGTCTCATAAAAAAATTATTGGAGGTAAAACTGTAAAGATCATTATTTTTGCAAACGATTTTCGATAAAAAAAATAGCTGAACGGGTAAACGTCGAAACGAGATCTAGATAAAATTTTTGACGTCGAACGATCAAAATTAAAACTCATGCAACCACAGTTAATTTAGAAGAATATATTTTTACCGATCGATTCATCAACTACAATTTTGTTTCCGAGTTGAAATTCCCGTCAGATCTTCTACGGCATTCTCTTATGCGATTCTTAAATATAGTGTGGGTTACAATTTATTAAGTACTCGTATCGACAGAACCTGGACAGTTTTAGTCTTGAGAGACAAGTTATGAAACTGATTCAGCTTACCCGCATATTTATAGGGTTACAGTAGGGACCTGTGGAGTAATTATGAGTAAGACATTTAATGGAATATAGACACCCATCAACGGTTTTCGCAATTAAGCAAACCTCATAGTGGTATATGCAATTATAGAAAACTAGCAACGATTTCTATAATTTTTATAAAATACTGAATTATAGTTTACACTACTAAAAAATTATAATTGCACTCTAACTCATAATCTTAAAATCATCTTTAATTGAGTTCCTATTATTAAATGTTTAACATTCACTACTATATTAATGTTAAAAGATCATACTTAAAAAATTAAAAAGAACTCACCTTTTATAAAAATATGAAAAAAATATAAGAAAAATTTTTAATCTCACTTTATTAAAAAAATGAGATTATATATATATTTTTTTATCTCATTTATTAAAAAAATATAATAATAAAATAATTTTTAAGCACACTTTATTTATAAATATAATTAAAAATTAACTAAAACAAAAATTAAACTGTTAAATTCCATCTCTCCCCCGATAGTCTTGGCATTCCATACTCTCTCTCGCAAGTCATTAGACTAGTTCTGGCTTAGCCCCTTGTATTCAAACCTTCAAATCCCTTTTAATACCGAAACAGGGGCTTAACCCTCTCTAAAATCCTTTCTCTACTTTTCTCATTCTTCGTTCTGCTGCTTCTGCAATGACGGCGACCATTCCTCACCACTGCCACCATTTCCTCAGCAGCGGCGCACCCTTCACGCGCATCCCTAAAGTTAGCCTCCACCCTTTCACCTCCGTTGCCAGCTTTACCGTCCGGATGTCCCTGCGCGAGGACGCCCCATCCCTCGCCGTTGTCGGCGTAACTGGCGCCGTAGGCCAGGAATTTCTTTCCGTCTTCTCCAACCGCTCCTTTCCCTACTGCTCCATCAAAATGCTCGCATCGAAACGCTACACCGGCAAAAACCTAACCTTCGAAGGCAAGGACTACGTCGTCGAGGAGCTTGTTGGAATATTAGATTGATTAGATTGATTTTATTCTGATTTGATTTTCTTTATTGTTTATCCCTATTCGCCTATAA
>JAOTRH010000010.1:3844343-3874068 GCA_034768845.1 Heliamphora exappendiculata | reverse complement strand
TAAAATACATAAAAAGCATGACTTTTCAGTATACATTCCCAACAATCTCCCACTTATACTCAAAGCCATGCAGGAACTCACCTGACACCTAATCCTTCTACATGGTCATCAATCTGAGACAACGCCTTAGTAAAAGGATCCTCTAGATTATCCGCAGATGATATCTTGGAAACTACCACGTCTCCACGCTGCACAATCTCCCGGATGAGATGATACTTCCTCTCAATGTGCTTTCTCATTTTATGGACTTTTGATTTCTTTGAGTTCGCAATCGCTCCACTATTATCACAATAGAGTACAATAGGCGATTGTACCGACGGCACCACATCCAAGGCCATTAGGGAGTTCCTGAGCCAAATCGCTTCCTTAGCTGCATCCGAAGCTGCAACATATTCAGCCTCCATGGTAAGTCAGCAATACAAGACTACTTCACGCTCCTCCAACTGATGGCTTCACCTCCTAAGGTAAACACATAGCCCGAGGTGGACCTCCTAAAATCTCTATCTTCTTGAAAATTTGAGTCAGTAAACCCAAGAGGTATAAGACTATCAGCCTGGTACACCAACATATACTCTCTAGTCCTTTTTAGGTACTTAAGTATATTATTGACCGCAGTCCAATGCTCTTTCTCTATATTAGACTGATATCTGCTTACCGTGCCTACGGTATAATAGATATCTGGTCTAGTGCAGAGTATGGCATACATGACACTTCCTGCTGCCGAAGCATAAGAAATACCTTTCATCCTCCCTATCTCCTAAGGTGTCCTAGGACACTGATCCCTAGATAGAGTAATTCCATGTTTGAAATGAATAAATCTTTTCTTGAAATTTTTCATGCCAAATCGAGCAATAATTAAGTCAATATAATGGGCTTAAGATAAGCCCAACATCTTAAGTGATCGATCTCGTATGAGCTTGATCCCAAGAATTTGGCCCGCTTCTCCTAAGTCCTTCATGTCAAATTGACTCGATAACCACACCTTCACCGAGGATAGCAACCCCACATCGTTTTCGATTAGGAGAATATCATCAACATAAATGACTAGAAATTCCACCTTACGCCCATTGCGCTTCCAGTACACGCAATACACGATGGGACACTAATCAAAGTCAAAACTTTTAATCGCCTGGTCAAATCGAGTGTTCCAAGACCTTGATGCTTGCTTAAGCTCATAAGTAGATTTTTTAAGCTTGCACATCATGTGCTCCTGGCCTTTTGCTATGAACCCGTCTGGCTGCATCATATAGATGTTCTCGTCAAGACTTCCGTTAAGCAATGCCGCCTTGACGTCCATTTGCCAAATCTCGTAATCGAGATGAGCAGCAATGGATAAGAGAATCCGAATGGACTTAAGCATAGCCACCGACGAATAGGTTTTCTCATAATCGAACCCTTCTTTCTGAGTAAACCCCTTCGCAACAAGCCTAGTTTTGAAGGTTTCTATCTCCCCGTCCACTCCTCTCTTTTTCTTAAAGATCCATTTGTACCCAATGGGTTTTATCCCATCTGATGGATCTACAAGCTCCCATACGTGATTAGAGTACATTGACTCTATCTCAGATTCCATAGCCTTTTGCCATAATTCTGCATCCTTGTCCTGTTATACTTTATTATAATTTTTGGGTTCGGTATCATGTTCTTCCGAGATCTTGTCATAAAACTCTTCCAAGAACATGAACTTCTCAGGTTAACGAACAAGATTCGCAGAATTGGAGTGCCTTCACTTCCAATGAACCTAAAGGTCCATTTTGAATCAATCTTTGTATCCTTTTTAGATTAACATGACCTAAACAAAGATGCCAAAGTAGTGTTTGGTTCAAGGAGAAAATATTTATTTTAAGTGGTAAAATATGAAAATTATTCACCTCATTATTTTTATCAGTAGAAATAACATGGTGTAAAATATAAAGAGCATTTTTCAATATACCACGACAGATAAATAATTTTCTAACCATAATACTGCATGAAAACTTATTAAAAGAAACAGAATATCCATCATTCCCTAAATAGGAAATTGAAACTAAGTTCCGCCTGATTTGAGGTACATATAAAATGTTCTTAAAAAATAAACTCCTATTTCTACTAAAATAAAGAACTACTTCTCCCACTGCAACAGCAGACACCTAGGAGTCGTTTCCCATCTGAAGGTAGATCTCGCCCTCTCTAAGCTGCATGGTTACCTGGAACCCCTACAAAGAATTGTAGACATGATTAGTAGCTCCCGTATCTCTACACCAGGTTTCCGTAGATACAACCGCTAAACATGATTCAATTACTAGAGAAAAGGCAATACCTATAGTTTGCTTGTTCTTCTGATCAAGACAGTCCCTCTTCCAGTGTCCCTGCTTTTGACAAAAAAAAATTCCTTGCTCTTAGGCGCCTTTACCTTCGCCTTGGTAAGTGATGGCTTAGCCTTGCCAACATTCCTTGCATTTTTTTGTTGCTGTTCTTTCTTCTTCTTCTTGCCACCTCTTAGCCTAGAAGTAGAAGTATTTTCAGCAACAAATGCATGGGTTGGCTTGCGGATAACACATTTCGCTGCCTGTAGTTCTTTCAACAATTCTGCCAGAGAAAAATTCAATTTGTTCATAGTGTAGTTTAGTCAAAATTATTGAAATGAATCAGGCAGTGACTGGAGCAGGATATCGATTTGGGATTTCGCATCAATTTTTGCTCCAAGGGCCTTCAGCTCGTTAAGAAAACCGATCATGTAAGGTGTACCCTTACAGGTGTACCCTCATCCATGGTCATGTTCATGAGAACCCTCATGATCACCTGCCTTGCTGCCCAACCCTGATCACTAAACATTTCTGTATGGTTTAACATGATCTCAGCTGCAGATGCCATAGTCTGATGCTGGCTTTGCAGAACATCCAATATAGATGTCAGGATGTAACAACTAGCCATTCGATCAGCTTTCTCCCACTTCTCATAAGCCTGATAATAGAGACCGTATGATTTATCTGTGACTAAACCCATCTCCCAATTAATATTTTAAAAATTGAGAATTTTTCCTTTTTATTTATTTTAAACGAATAAATATATTTTCATTCCTGAATAAAAGAAATTCGGTTTTAATCAATTAAAATATTTCTTATTTAAATTTAATAAAATAAACAAAATGCTTCCTTATTTAATTTTGCGAAAGAAATTAATTACCCGATTTTAATTAAAAGATCTTAATTAATTTTGACACAAAAATTAAATAAATAATTATCTATTTATTTTTTCGTTTTACAAATTGCTAGGATTATTTATTTTGCTAGAATTATTTATTTTATAAAATCGTCTTTTCTAATATAATTTTGATAATTAAAATCAGGCATAAAAGAAAAATAAATAAAATAAAAAATCATCAACGTAATTAAACAAAATAAATAAATAAATGATTAAATAACGACAAAATAAATATAATTAGTCGTTACGATCCGGTCTGTCTGTTTAATCTTTTAATCCGACGGTCTCGAATTAAAGATTAAACGCCAAGGGTTTTGGAGCCCTAAACGAGCCGTCAAAGGCCTGAATCTTTTCCTCAACCTCTGGACCACCGTCACAGCCCCGGACCACCGCTGGAACGCCGAAAAAGTTGAAAAAAACAAGCCAAACAGCCCCTTGAATGGGCCAAAATTTTGCTGCCTTTGGTAGCCCTGCACCGCAATGTTTCAGCTACTGTTCGACCGCTTGACTGCCACTGTCGAACCCCCAAACAATTATGGTAGGTAGAGCACATTGAGTTCTTGATCTCCGAAAAAAATTGTGTCAAAATACGATGTCGAAGTGGCTCAAAAAATCTTCAAATGACCAAAATACTGTAGCACCGTCACTATGCGCACCGAACTTTGAAGCAGTTTTTGACCCATTTTTCGCCGTTGTCGAACCGCAACTGAACCACCATCGGATAGCCAATGGACAACCTTTATTTCAGCGAAAAAATTACATCAAAAAAGATTGCCGAAAGCCCACAAAATGAGCCCCAAATTTGGCGCCTGCTGCTGCCGCCGCCTCCTTCATCTCTTTTCGTCTCATTTTTTATCTCCGTTTTCCGTGACATAATTACATCAAAGATTCAGAAAAATAAAATGAAATAATTTATTATATCGCCAAAATCGTATACCCACTTAGGAGGTGTACAATCGATCTAATCTCGAAACAAAAACCATTGAGATATACGACAACGATAACGATATAATTAAAACATTCATTCATTCAATCACATAACCGGATCGTAACGACTTATAGCTGCAAAACCAAGATTAGCATAATAGCTTTTCATGAAAAATGCAATCGTGGCTCTGATACCAATGTTGGATAGAGAGAGCCGCGCAGCGAAAAAAAAGAAGATTAATTTTTTGAATCGACGTCGTGATCGTAAAAACAACGTATGCGATTTTCATGAAAAACAAAAACTATACAGATTTTAATAGTTTAATACCTTTATGAAACTTGTCGATAAGTTTCTAGAAATTCCGAATCCGTTGAAGACGACCTTGCAACCTTCTCACGTATGACTCAAACACACTACGATGATCACGATGTGTAGGCACCGATTCTGATCGAAGTGTTCTTCCTACCTTGATTTTTTCTCACACAATAATCTCCAAAAAAACAAAAATAATTTCCAAAGAGGAGAGAAGGCCGACGGCTATCATAGAGTATTAGGGTTAGATGTTGATTAATTGGCCTCATTTGATATATAAGAATATATCAAATATATATTAAGTATATATTATCTTTCCTAAAATGATATAAAGAGATATACTAAACATAAATAATTAATCCCACCATCTCTTAGGGCCGGCCACCTAGGGAGTAATCCCTAGGTGCGCCAAATACCAATACCGCCCCTTATTAATTTAATTTTATTCCCGAATGTACTTGGCGGCAAAACTGGCATTCTAATTAAATTAAATAATTATCAAAACCAACAAGAAAAATATCCATGCGTATAAAGGGCTACGTGAGGGATCATGAGAAAGTATAGAACTCGGGCTAATCGTACGAAAAAACTGGATATCCCTAACTCTATCCCCGAGTTAGAATATTTTCCGTACGAACCAGAACTTATTCCACTAAAGGTTCTGACTAAACTCCCGATCCTAACTCAAATTATGTCTTGAGTCTCCAATTATCAAATGTACTGAATTCTCCCAACGTTTAAGATATGGATTCCCTATAAATAAATTAGGTTACTGACAACCCGATTTAATTATTTTATTTTCGTCTCAACCGCACTGCTTAACCTTTTGTTATACCAGATTCGAAGATCCACTGTACAGGTCTGGCATAATCAAACCTATAAGCAAAGCACACGAGGGGGAACTCCTCAACCTAAATTGGACGTGGTTTTTGTCAGCTAATTATCAATCATCGGACAAATAATGTCAGTACCCAACTCAACGGTATTGTTGATCTCATAGAAAAAATCTCAACCATTGACGACTTAATATACTGTACATTATCTTAACACAATTAATCAATCACTTCGGGATTAAGAGCTCCTGCAATACATGATAATACAGGATGCGGATCAATTCATATAGTTAGTATAGAATCGATCATCCCATTGATCCCGCTCAATACACTCAAAGTGTACTAACACATCGAGCTCGAACATCAAATTTTCAAAACCTGAATTTGATTCGTTCGACCTAGCCAAAATTAGCTACTATAACGATGTACTACAATCATACCAATAGAATGTCCGAGTCCATTACGATTGTGAGCCTACCTGTATAATCTGTCAAAGCCTTTAACCCGGTGTTCCATGCAGCACGCACCGAGTCAAATACTGGATAGAATATATGGACTATGCATTCATACATCAAAAATGTAAATATGAAACAATAAATGCAAAATTATCTCAAATGTTTCTCATTAATATGCCAGGAATTCAGAATAAAATACATAAAAAGTATGACTTTTCAGTATACATTCCCAACAAGAACACCCACAACTGCTTGAAATTCTTTAAGTAGTTCTGTTAGAAAAAAATTGAGTTTGTTCATGGTATAATTAAGGCAGAACTGCTTAAAGCTATCAGCCAGCGATTGGAGTATGATATCGATCTGGATTTTTTCGTCAATTTCAACTTCAAGGAGCTCCAGTTCATTTAGAAGACTAATAATCTTTTGAACATAATCCCTAACTGGGGTGCCTTCAGCTATATTTGTGTTCATTAAAAGATTTCATGGCCACTGGCCTAGCGGCACGATTCTGATCCCCAAACATCGCTTTGAGGTTCATAATCGTGTCATAGGCACTGGGCATAGACTAATGCTGATGTTGCAATACATTTGGTATAGAAGCCACAATGTAACATCACGCCATCTGATCTATCTTTTGCCACTTCTGATAAGTACGAATTTTCTGTTCAGTCACCCCCATCAAGTATTGGTGGACAAATCCCAGACAACACAAACTTATAGTTCTCAATAGTTAACACAATGTCCAAGTTCCTTTTCTAATTAACATAATTAGGCCCAGTTAGTTTGTTCTCTTTGAGTATTGTCGTGAGTGAATTAAAAGCCATTTTAATACATGAAGATTATATAATTAAAAACCATTAATTATGATAAGTAGAAATTTTGAATTCATTTTAAAATTTGGTTCCCTCTACTAATTTTTTAAAAAAACTCGCTAACAGCCTAGTACACCGTGAATAACATGCCTCAATGGGAAGGTTGTCTACTATTTATCATTCATCTTGACAGATTAATTTTTATCAATTTTACTATCTAGGTAATAGATCATGCCAAGTAAAATTCAATAGCTGGCTTAGTTTCGGTCCTATAAATAATAGCAGTGACTTAAATAAAGATGGTACATTATTTATAGTTAAGTGTATACCACACTTAATTCTGAATCAATTATTTCACAATAAACCTTTCCGATAAAAAAGTGATTCATATTAATAATTATCCATAATTATTCCCAAAATAGGTATGTACTGGTAATACCACAATCAATTCTGTCAGTTGGAGAGGAAAGCCCAAATGGCAACACATAAAATGAATTACATCACCTACAAACTAGTGATGGAGACCATGAGATTTATCTGTGAATAAATTTTCTGGTACACTTAGTTTTTAAAATATTTTTTAGGGTTATAAAAACTATCTAAGTTTAACAAATTCATAATTTCAAATTATACTACGAGCTTCAAAGATTTCGGTAAAAACCAATCTTACATGTTATATGTGTAACTGATAAATTTTTTAATTCTCCCATTTTTATGAAAAAAATATTTTTTAATAAAACTTGAGAATTTAATTTTATCGTCTAGTTACTCATATTAACCAATTTTGAAAAAAATAAATTCATTTAAATTAAACCATTTGTCAAGAATGCAACAATAATAGTTGTCCATATTGTCCAGAACCATATATTCACAACAAAAAATCATAAACAGTAATAAATATGCATACAACAATAAATAATCCTGACTTCTATGGTAATTCCAGAGTTCCTGGGCAGCCTTATGATCCCAAGGCATCCATGTTTGCCCGCGCGGAACGGGTTAACCAAACTTCATTCGGAATTGTTTTCATCCAACCAGGTTGATCGTCGTTCAAACGGTTCTACTCTAGTGGCTTCTCCGTTAGGACAGACGCTGGGGGTGTCCGAACAGTCCTCCTTCAGAAACTTTTTCGTCTGAACAGACACAGGGGCGTCTAGATAGAATCCCTCTAGAATGATTTCTATCCGACCGGACGGTTGGGGTGTCAGGACAAAGTCGAGATTTTTGTACTTCATTTTTGCAAAACCTAGTTGCTCCGTCATGCACCAGACTTGTACAAAACTGATTAGAACTCTATAAAATGACTGAAAACTCTAACGGGGCTTCCAAAACACGATCCAATCTTCAACTTCAACTTGTTAAAGAATATAAACTCGGTTCCTATGTCTCTATATTAGAAGTTCACATTCAATCTACTAGAGAGATAAGGTTACATATGATCCTATGCCCCCAATAGAGTTCACATTGATTCTACCACGTTCAAAATGCCGTGAAAATCAAAAACCATCATCATACATTCATTCAATCAAACACACATTCACGTATGACCTTAAAGCCAGGATAGAACACTGCAAAATAAAAGTTAGCATAGTTCTAGTCTACCCAAATTCTATATGCATAGATCAACAGATATGAACAACATGGACTTGATTCAACCCATATGCAGCATCAAAGACCGCTCTCATACCACTTGTGAAAATTGAATCCCAGTAAACTATGATGGTGCATACGAATCGAATCAAATACGGCGCGACACATGATTTATAGCATACAAAAAAATTGTGCGGTGTCGAACTGTCTGAATGGACGGGAAAACCATCCGAACAAAATCCGTACAGGAAAAATAATATGAAATCTCGAACCCCAAAACAAAAAACCAATACACCCACAAGGCAAAATACGGATTATAACTGCTCGATCCTACTAATTTGATCGCGTTTCTATTTTTGAACTTGAATCCAAAGATCAACACAGTTGTAATCTGACAATCTTCTCTCCGTTCAGATCATCTGTTGTATTTCAAATGCCAAAAATACGAACTAAGTGTAGATTTAGATCCTTTATGCTTCCAACTCTGTCTGGCAATCTTTCTTTTTCTAGTTCTCATAAATACGTAAAAAACCTAAAAGACTGTATGAATGAATCATATGACGACTAAGGTTATAATGACATATAAATAGGCTACAGCAGGGACATATGAAGTAAATAAGAGATAGGCATCCAATATAATTATGAAATCATGTCTCAACCCATAAGTAATTTTATAAAAACATAAATTATAATTCATTCCATTGAAGAATTATAATTACACTCACAGCCTTATTCTCAAAATTAATTATTCGAACTCACATTATTAAATACTTATTATTTTCCTCACATTAAGATTATAGATATCCACCGTTTAAATTAAATTACTAATAATTATATTTAATCAGCTTATTCAATAATTCCTTAAACCCTTTCGTTTAACTTATTTGACTGACAAATTATGAAATTCACCTGCAGGGTTTGATTCGGTCAAAACTGATAAGTTTCTTTAAAGGGGTATCATTAATTTCGATATTTTGGGATGTGAATTTCGTCAATAATTAATATTTACCATATACTTAATAACGTTATCTAACTCACCGAAATTATTGACCCATACAAGATCGCACCCTCTAATGAATCAAAAAATAAATATTAAATATATGCAAATAATAATTATTTCAGGATTAAGAATATAAGTATTTATAATAACTATGTGGTGTAAATTAATTTATATAGTCAGTACAAAAGTAATTACCCCAACTTGATCGTGTTCAATAGACACAAAGTGTCTAGCACAGCGAGTCAGAACAATAGACGACCCCTATTATTTATTTTCCATAATCAATACAGGTCTACTAAAACTCTGCAATACATTCGCACTAATGGTTTGTCCAAGAACATTTAATTTGATCTTCCATGTGTAAGTTAAACTCTACACACCAGATTAAATACTATGTAGAATAAAAGACACATATGCACAACATTATATAAATAATGAAACGCATACATTGTTCATAAATATTCTTATTAAAATAAAAAAAATAAATTTTATTAATAAATAAAAATAATACCAAAAATTCAAATATGATTTTTAGTACACAACTTTAACATAGAAAACCATCAAAGATTTCCCTTGACGTCACTTTATAGACCGAGACTTTGAAGACAAACTCATAGAACTTCAGGAGGAGAAACTAAACTAAGTATAATAAAAGGCAACACCTTATTAATTCAAAATAGTCATAAAGGAAAATTATATAATCTTACAGGTTTTTACTCCAAATGAAAAGTTGTAAATAACTATATGCAGATAAGGACGATAAGTCCACGCTCCGGGTAATATACGTCTCATGTCAGGTAGTGGTACATGACAATGGTCAAACGGTACGCAATAATCATTTTTGCCACACCAAAATGAGTGTGTGGCCAAAAAATTTGCTTGCTTCCCCAACCTAGCTCCAAAATAATAAATTTATCGAGGTATCGAGTAGGATAACCAGCTGGTTGAAAGAGGGAGCAATGCAAGGATGCATACGAATGCAAATAAAAAATTTAAGTTAAGAACCAATGGCGCTTTCAAGTGTAGCCTTCTTTTCTAAAAATAAATTGTCCTCGACAGAGTCGTAGAAAAAAAAAACTATGGCATTTTTATTGGTGTCAAGAGAATTTGCCTTTTCTTTTTTAAAATATTATTATTAAAATAAGAAAAATAAAATCTCAAATCAAAAATTTAAAAACCCTTTACATTTTGAAGATAGTGTCACCACTTTGATTTTTAAGAAAAATAAAAAAAAAATAAAAATGGGTCACTAATCATTCGTCACCTTTGAATGCAAACATGCTACGTGTACAGTAATATTTTTGATAATTTGAAAACTATTTTTAATGAAAAGGGACTAACACAATATTTTAAACATAAACACTATGGAAAATCATGCAATTAACTAATGTAACCAAATCAAAATCCTAATTTTGGCTTTCCCACGAGAGGTAGAAGGATAAGAAGAGAAATGCCGAGATATACTAGTGTACCTGAAGAAAAGCGGTCTAGATGACTCCTCGGTGTATGGATCAGCACTTGACCATCAATCTCTCGATCATCGATGGTAGTATGGCTTTCCTAGTGTAGAAGGTGGGAATCGGGAGTGTATATGGGTCGGGTATCAAATTCATAGTTTTGAATACCGTACCGGCTAATACACCGATTTTTTTATTGGTACAATATGTACAAATGCTGGTAAAATATCGAATACAATTTTGAATTTACCGCTACACATATCAGATGTATTTATTATATATATTATCATCACAAATAACTCATTTTAACATAATTTTTTTTAAAATATACTCATTATTTAATACATATTCATCACAAATGTGTCATAGCAAATAAGTTTAACATCCAAATTTAGTAAAAAAAAATGCAATCAATCAACATAGACATAAGGATCATTGTCTCCTCCAAAATAAGCATTTCCACAATCTTAATCATATTGGCTCTTATTCTTATTTATAAAATTATGAGCAGGATCATCAAAGTTAGGCTTTTAATCCTCCTTTGACAATGGGTTCAAAGATGAAGGTTCAATAATCTCCCATGCAAGATCCTCTTCATCAAGTAGAGTTACTTGTTTAAATACCTAATTTTTCAACACATCTATGTTGTCTAGATTAATTGGGTCAAGAGTATCTTTTCTTTGGCTAATATTTCGACATGTAATCACATTTTCATTAGCTTACCATTCATGGTGATTTGACATGAATTCTTCTTAATTTTATTCTGAATTTTACTCAATGATATCTTCCTCGAAACTTCAAGTTGTAACGAACGTAAATTAGATCATTTAATCTTTTGTGCTCTAGTCTATTTCATTTTTTTGGAATGGATGGATTAAAATGTACTCCAATTTATTTTACATCCAGTTGCACTAAAACATTGACTAAGTAATCGAATTGCAGATTTTGTAAGTTCGAATAATTATTTCCAAATTTCTCCCACCATGCAACTAATAAATCAAAACAAATTAAGTGGCCAATTCAAAAGTATAACAAGTTTATAAAAAATAGTCTTTTCATGGAAAAACACATTAAAAACATAAATGCACTTGGACATAGTCTTTCACACTGATTAATTGCAAGTGACATACCAAAGTCTCCAGTTGATTGCTTGTATTCTTTAAGTTGAAAACTTATTAGCTCTTGCGTATGATCATTTGGCACCAATATCATAAGAGCCATAAGCAACCCTCGAGCAACTTCTTTTTGCTTGGTGAAAAAGGGCCTAAAATATATTCCTAGAATAAGAAAGCAACCTAAGCATGAAGAGGGCTATAAAGTTGTTTATCCCATCTAGCATCAATCACTCTAATGTATGAGTTGTACAAAGAAAACCAATTGTATAGCCTCATTTTAATTGCATATTTTGCTTTATCTATTGTTTCATACAAGTACCCATAACAGGTTTCTCATCACCATCCACGAGATGAAGAACTTTTACCAAAGGTTCACTGATTTTAACCACAATTTGACAAGTTGACCAAAACTCTCCATCTTCTAAAATAATTTTAGCAATTTCTATTCCTACATTACTTTTTACATAACGAGACCCATGTCATTTGTCACTTGTGAACATTGGTCAAAGGTCCTTCTTGAAATCTAGGATACATTGAAGACTTGAGAAATTTGTTACAAGCCTTGTAACCCTGGGGCAACACAAATCTCTTACATTAGTGAAACTTTTCGTCATTGTGTTAACAACCCATGCATGATTGTAGATATATCTTGTAACTTGTTTGGCCTTATGAATTGTGCGATCTATGTGAGGAAAATATCAAGGAGACCAAAATAAACTTCCATATTTCGCTTGCAACCTTTTCCTGCAGCTTTGTAAGAAGCTTCATTATTTGTCACATATTGAACAATATTACTTGTTCCCATACGATGAACTACTTAATCAAAAATACCAAATAATGTATTTGCATCCTTAACAAGCCCCAATGCATCAATTGACTTCAAAGACATTGTGCCTTTGGGATAATAAGCGAGAAAATTTATTATCAGCACTTGATTTTGACTTTACCATTCATCAGACATAACCGAACAACCATAAGTCTTCCATGAGCTCTGAATTTCAAGAAGATGTTGTCTAATCTCATGAACATTATTATCTAGGAGAGTACATCTCAAGTCATGATAAGAATGTCCCTTGAAACCTGGTCCATTAACTAACATTGCATCTGAAGAAATTGAGAAGAGAAAAATAACTGTATATTTTCTGTATATTGAAACTGTACAATATGTGGCCTATTTATAGGCGAATAGGGATAAATAATAAAAAAAATCAAATCAGAATAAAATCAATCCAATCAATCTAATATTCTAATCAATCTAATATTCCAACATTCCCCCTCAAACGCGAGATGACGAAGTCAGCTGAAGTTTGAAAATTAGAGCACGAAGGCGACCAGGAGGATGAGATTTTGTGAAAAGGTCGACAAGTTGATCTTTAGAAGAGACAGATCGGAGATGCAGGGTGCCTTTTTGAAGATGATGTCGGATGAAGTGACAATCAATTTTTTTTTGAAGAGGAGCGAGTCACGCGACGGCAGCAGCGGCAACGCGAGTCACACGACGGCGGCGTGTCCCACGACGGCGTCGGCGATGGTGTCGGCAATGGCCTGAGGCGACGAGTGCAAGCTGACAACGGCGGCGTGTCCCACGATGGTGTCGGCAACGACCTGAGGCGACGGGAGCAAGCTGACGACGGCGGCGTGTCCCGTGATGGTGTCGGCGACGGCCTGAGGTGACGGGAGCAAGCTGACGACGGCAGCGTGTCCCGCAATGGTGTGGGCAACGGCCTGAGGCAACGGGAGCAAGCTGACGACGGCAGCGTGTCTCGCGATGGTGTCGGCGATGGCCTAAGGCAACGGGAGCAGGCTGACGGTGGCGTGTCCCGCGATGGTGTCGCCGACGGCCTGATGCGACGTGACGTGAGAGGGAAGGGGCAACGACCTGGTGCGGCGGTGGCTACTTCGGCGGCGACTGTGACGACTTCAGCGATTAGTGGAGACGCCAACTGTGGCGCGAGGGAAGGACCACCGTTGATGGCCACGACACCCTGTGTCGTCGCGATGATGTGGCCGGTGGTGCCGTGACGGCGCGGCTCTGGAACCTCAATCTGGTCGACGAGGGAGACGACAGACGATGGTGGCGACTGTGGCGACAGCGGCGCTGTGGGAGGCCAGATCTGGTAGGTCTGGTTGAGGCCGTCTTCGTGAGCTTCAGTCGTCTCCGACCATCCGATCGTCAATCCACAGCATATCTTCTGTGAAACGGGATCGCACCAGAGCAAGCCGATGTAGAAGAACAGAAGCCCCACAAACCTGGTTCATACCCGTCTCGGCGAGGCGCTGTGGGCTGCGGGCGGCGGCGGCGCTGTGGGCTGCAGCGCTAGTGAGATTGCGGCAGCAGCGTAGGCGGCGACTACCAGGTCCGGCGGACAACGGCGAGTTTGCAGCAGCGGCGGCGAGGGCGGCGGCGCTGTGGGCTGTGGGCGGCGGCGATGCTGTGGGTTGCAGCGCTGGTGTGCGTTTGGTGGTGGCGCGACGCGAGGGTTTCCGCTTGCCACCGTCACCTACGCGAAGGCGGTGAAGATGGTTGGTGGTGCCGCGACTGGGCGAAGATGGCAGAGGTGGCGACACCCTGTGTCGTCGCGGTGATGTGGTCGGTGGTGCCCCGTCACCGCGACGACGTCGAAAAAAATACTACAGGCTACAAGAACGTAGTTCTGATACCATGAAGAAATTGAGAAGAGAAAAATAACTGTATATTTTCTGTATATTGAAACTGTACAATATATGGCCTATTTATAGGCGAATAAAGATAAACAATAAAAGAAATCAAATCAGAATAAAATCAATCTAATCAATTTAATATTCTAATCAATCTAATATTCCAACAGCATCAATTGCGGTTTGATAATACTTAGATAAAGTTGCATTAAATGGAATATTAGCATCATACCACCATCAACCAATGGCCATTCTTGTATAATCGACCACTTCTTTAGATTCCAAAGCACTTTTTATAAATGGTTGAGCACCTGGCGTTGCTCTTAAAGAAAAAAAAGCTTTTCATTTCCTTTCTATTTTTAGTCCTCTCATTATTTTTTCTTGATTGACCATCACCAAGTGAGTTGCTCATTTTAACATCATCTTCATTGCATTCATCATAGTAAGGGCCTTGTCCAATTGTTTAATTTGCCATTTTACATTCGGTGGCACCTTTTTGCAAGGAACAACTTCACCTTGAATGCCAGTAAAATGGTATTTTAGTCGTGTGATCCCACCACCTTTAAGATGTTAACCATAATGGAGGCAGTAGTGTTATTCCTTTTACCTATTGTACCATGAGCCCAAGCAGGATCATCTAAATTTGTTGGAGCCGAACTAACAGATGTGGCAGCACTAGGAGCATTATCACTCATTTTGTTCCTAAGATTAACAAAATTTTATTATAACTATATTTGGTATTGACAAACACAATTGATCACAAACACAATTACAGGGAAGCAAGGAAATAATCACAAATACAATTGATACAGAAATGTATCACAATTCACGATTTTTTGCTCATAATTAATCATTCTCATGAAATGCAAGTTGTTTAAGCATGATAAAAGTCAGTGGGTGGATTCACAATTCACAATTTTTTTTTGCTGTGATTAGAACCATGCCTTTCATTGCTTAAGTGTGGAAAAACCTTCATTGGATGAAAACATTATTCAAGAATAAAATGTAGAGCCATTAAACATTATTTTCACTACTTGGGATGAAGCGACATTCAGAAAGAGTAATAGTGATTCACCTTTGGACTCCATTGACTAGTAACCTCATGTATTAAGTGATTCAAGTCTATAGCAAAAAGATGAACATAAAAAAAATAAAAAAATAACCTATGATTTCGATTTTTTTAGAGCAAACCACAGACGACAAACGATCGATAAAAAATAATCAACAGACGAGCAATGATTGGCAAACTTTTAAATGAGCGAAGATTAATCTGGAGAAATTCATTCAACATCACGCACCGCACATGCTTCTGGTATCGGAGAGATCCCTAATTAGCATTCTAAATCCCTAATCTACATAAAGGTTATGACTTATGAGTCTTATGATCAAAACTACGTAGTTTTGGATTTTGTAATGCTAGGAAAATAAAACATTTAGTCTAGTTGTGTATGCCTAAGATTTGAAAATCTCGCATACCTCTCGGTATAACTTAGTATTTCTGGTATAGACTAATAGCACTCGATATTGAGAGCGAGACAAAACACAACAATTATTATACCTGATTGGCCAAAATACGAAACGTACCGGTCGATACGGTATAAGATTGACAACTTTGATTGAATTTGACAGAGTTTTGATAGCTTATTGTTCATCATCCAAATTGTCCCAAATAAATCTAAGATCTGGTTTACTCAAATTAGAGTGTCTATATAGTTCATGTTTTGGTGTATGAAGGTTTCAATAAGTTTTCTTGCAAAATCTCTCACAAAGATTTCAATGGGTTTAACTATCCTTTTACAAAAAGATAAGAATAATGAATATTACTCAAAAAATGATATAAAACTCCCAATGAATTGATAAGAACAATGAAGTTCAAACAAAAAAAGATCCTAGGGCTTGAGGGACATGAAAACTTGAATGCCCTTGATAGAATTTTTTAATTGTTTCTCTCATTCTTCTTCTTCTTCAAATTTGAAACATTTACCTCTTATATAGCCACTTGAATGAAATATGACCGTTGAAGATGAGTTGAAGGTGACTTAGAGCATTAAATAACTCAAACTAGCCGTTGGAATTTCTTTCTAGGAAAAATTTGAATTAAAAACCCGAAGGTGTTAACACAGTTTGGGAAGGTGTTGACACAATTGATGTGCTTCGGCGATTCTGTCAAAAGGTCTTGACATAGTTTAGAAAGGTGTTGATACTCTGGTCTCCATGGAACTGATTCATTGAATTCTGGTAAATTGTGTTGACATTGTCGACACTATCGTATTTTGGTGTCAACACTTTGTCTTTAAACCTTTAACATGTCGAGTCATAAAAGAAAATTGATTTTTCTTTCAAGTACATTAAAACAATTAAATATCAAAATATTATCATTTGATATAAACTTGGAGTTCTTTATTCTAAAATATTACTAAATCAAACTAAATTAAGTCTTTATCTCAATTAATTAAGATTGACTACATAAATTCTTTTACGCTAATCTGCTTTGTTAAGAACCATATTTTCAGTTAGTTTTAATAGGTTCATATCTTTTTTAAATACAAAATTCCATGTCAATTTAGGTGTAACCCTTCCCATAGTGTTTTCATTACTCATGATTTTGTTACTTTTTCTTACTACGTTGTATGTGTGCAAATCACATCAATCTATTTGTTCTTTCAACTTATTCTCAATTAGTGTAGGTCCTACTATTTTGTAAATTTTTTCATATTTCATTTTATTTTTTATAGTCTTACCAAATATCCACATTAATATTCTTATTTATGCAACACTCATTTTATTTATGTGATTTTTCTTAGCTTAAATTCACTAAAATTATTTATAAAAAGTGACTTAAAATTATTCATGAAAAGTGACTTTAAATATCTCTAAAATTTATCAAATAGATTTTTTTTTCTTATTAGAGTTGAAGTTATTTATGAAAAATGACTTTTAAATTATTCTTAGCCTGTGTTTGAACTAGTTTTTTTTAGTAATTTTTAAAATTTTTGACTTTTTTTGTAAAATAGTAGATATCAAATCATGTAAAAAAGAAGTTAAAAAAAGCATAATAAATCAAATCAGTTAACTTTTTTTTGACTTTTAAGCTAAAAAATTAACAAAAAAAGCTTGCCCATAAGGAGGCTTAAATTCACTAAACAAAGTTTTTATCTATTTAATTTAAAATAATTTAAAATAAAAAATTAACTTAAAATCAAATTACCATATTAACTTGAAAAATAATTTAATAATCTCAATAACTGACTTCCAAAATGTGACTCAGCATCAGAGTGATTCTATTTTCTATTATAAAACAACAAATATTCGTCTTTCAACCTTCCTTTTCGTGAAAAAAAAAAAAAAAATTCTCTCCAATCAATTATTAATATTTTAATATTTGGGCTGCGGGCAGCGGGCATTGGGCAGGCTTGGCCATGCCAACGCCAACCGCACAGCCAATGAAAAGACCCCTCGTCCAAGCATTTCAATAATTTCTATCTGAAACGCGGGTAATTATTAGTTAGCAGTCATATTTACAAAGTTTGATTTTTTTTTAATAGAAAGTCAAATTTTTAGGCTAAATTATTTGATACTTTTTAAAAATTATTTTAAAAAAAACTAAATTATTAAGAAAGATCTATAAATATTTTAAATACTCTATTTTAAAAACTAAATTATTAAGAAAGAGATCTATAAATATTCTAAATACTCTATTTTGTGAGATAAAATAACTATAATATTATTCATCAAAAAATTAACCACTTTTTAATTTTTTTTTAAAAAAAAACTGCACTATTATACCAGACATCATAACTTCAAAACAAAAAATAAAAAGCTAAAAACAAAACTACCATGAAAAATTATTCTAAATAATTTAATTTCCAAAAAAAATTAAAAGTCATAAAAATAAAATTTTTCTTTGACATTCCAAATAGGAGGTCAGTCTGAAACAGTCGACATTGGGAGGGTAATTTTTAAGTTTTTATTATTAATTTCAACAATAAATTATAATTTTTATTAAGTATTTATAATTTTTGTTATAATTTATAATTATTTTTTTATAAATAATAATTTCAAATACAAACTAGTATATTTACCAAACACTCACAATTTATGCTATAAATTATAATTTATAAATTATTAATTTTAGCAATACCAAATATCATCATTATCCACTAAACGTTATCATTTAATTATGTAATAAAAAATATTTTACATAAAATAATATTAATTCACATTTATTAAATATACATTAAATATTTTTATTTATAAAAATTAACAGGTGATATCACTAAGATGTTATTCTTTGAGTACCTTGGTACATCTCCAATCTAATAATCTATTTTAAAAAATTTAAATAATACTTTCCATTTAAGAAATAAAAATAGAGAATTATCCTGTTCATGTGAATTCCAATCACATTACTATATTTCTATTTTTTTAACATTATTCATTTATCTATAAAACTCCAATATGCAAATTCTTTTTTTTAAATTTTATTAAAATATATTTAATAGTGATATCTTTTTAAAGGTATTATGAATATATTTTTAATAATATGAATTTTATTAAAAATAAATATAAAAATTAAAATTATACTCATTTAATCAATAAAATATTTATTATCCATATTTAAATAGAAAATAAATTTTTAAATTTTTTATACTCTATATTTAGAATATCAAAATCTATTTATCTTAAATAAAAAATGGTTTTAGAAAGTGAGTTGGACTTCAACAAATGAAAAATTATAGGAACACTTTCAACACTATATTCGTGTATTACTTAATTTTTTAAATTAAAATTTGTATAAAGTAGTTTTTTATATTATTTGTTTATATTACTTTCTTATTCATATTAAGGAGTGTTCTTATCATTTTAATTAATAATTTAAAAAATAAAATAATACAAATAAATAATTAAAAAATTATTTTGTAAGAGTTTTTAATTGAGAAAAATTAAATAATACACTAATACAGTGTTGGAATTTTTCTGTAATTTTCCCCTTCAACAAATTTGCCTACTGTCACCATTCGCCCACCGTTTTTCCATATAAGGCCGATTCTCTGCCGCTCCTCCGCTATATTCTTTGCCCGCTATCTCTTCCAAAGGGCAGTGGGATTCCCCAGAATCTCTGGGATGCGGGCAGTTTAATTAATTGCTTCTATTTCTTCTTGTTATGGTTCTCGTCTTTGTGATTCTTTTAGATTTTGCTACAAACAGCTGTGGCTAAACGCTAAAGCTGCAATCAAACTGTGTTCGAACCAGAAAATTCTTTGTACCCATCAGATAATATCCTTTTTGTTTGATGGGTTTTCTTTCTGATTCACAAAAGGATGGTGGTTTTGGAGGACAGTTTTCATTGTCTAGTGGGTTTAAAGGTTTGGTAAGGAGGAAACGAGTCGATTCGATCCATTCGAAGTCTTCGGGTACTGGTCATCATCAATTGGCCAAGGAGTTATCTATTCTTCACCTGATTGCCATCGGTAATTTCACAATCTATTCTCTTTCTCTTTCTGACCTGGCTCTTCCGTCGGTGGATTTTTTTTTTCTGGGTTTTGTTGGTCGTGCGTTTCAAGATATAATTCTGATTAGTTTAATCTTTGCCATTTTCCCTTTGGAGGGTCTAAATTTTCTTTAAATTGTTATTTGTTGTTCTGGGTTTTATCCCCTAATCCTTTATTTTCTATCCTCCTTTTTGGGTCATATTTAAGCTTTTCTAAACTTTGTTTTTGAATTTGTAGTTGTTCTTGGGATTCTTATTCCTAGTTTTAAACCTACACCGATCAAGGCTGAGTATTCTTGTTCTTCTTTTTGTTTTCCCCTTGTCTCTTACGTAATTTACCCTTCTTCCATCCTGATAAAAGTTGGACTTGTGGCTTCTCATACTTCTATCCCGGTTTGACCATAATATGATAACAATACTCGTAAAAGCATCTCTATTATTTTTCTTGTTATTCAGATTTGTCCGCTTATATTTTTTATTTTATTTTGTGTGTTCAATGCCTATAATCTCTTTCTCCCTCTTTAGTACCTGCATTACTTTCCACTTTAAAAAGTAGTTTAATGATTATTTTTGAGTTCTGACTTCTGATATTTACTTAATGGTTTATGATTGAATATATGTGCCAATTCTACGCATTGAATTCCTGCAGTGTATGCATAGACCCTCTCTCCCCTTCTCTTTCCTGTTTTCCGTAGTAATATATAATTTTGTTTCTGGATTTGTGAGCTTCTGATTAAAGATCTCTGCCCTCTGATTAGGAGTTGGTTCAACCATTGGCGCCGGGGTTTATATTCTCGTTGGCACGGTTGCCAGGGAGCACTCTGGGCCATCCCTTACCCTTTCATTCCTTATAGCTGGGATAGCAGCTGCTCTCTCGGCCTTTTGTTACGCGGAGCTTGCAAGTCGTTGCCCATCCGCCGGAAGTGCCTATCATTATTCGTACATATGTGTTGGAGAAGGGTAATTTGTTACTCTCTTTAACTTCATTCGAACATTTCTTACCATATTTAAGTTTTATTAAGATAGTTTCTTGAGTTCATTATTCATCAGGTACCATATGAAAATAGCTCTCGAGGTGCTCTATCTTTTCCTGGGTTGTATATATTACCTATCTTTGATTATGCTTTATTATTCCTAATTATACCTTTTCTGGATTGCACAATTTAGAAGTGTTTTTAGTTTCTTAGTGACTGTTGTGCTTTGAGGTTTTTCTTCTTCTTTTTTTGTTTTTTTTAAAGATAAAGGTGTTTTGAGGTTTAAGATTTTGAGGCTTTGAGGCATTCTTTCAATAACTAATTTTAGGATTCTCTTTTCTTGCAGTCTTGCTTGGTTAATTGGTTGGGCTCTAATTTTAGAATATACAATTGGCGGTTCTGCAGTTGCACGTGGCATATCCCCGAATCTGGTGTGTTGCATTCTCTCTGAAGTTTTAGCTCTGTAATTTTTAGGTCTGCATGTAATTTGGATGGGGTTCTTACTTTACCTTTTCGGTTATGGCAAAAGTTGCCCATTTTGGTTGTCTACCAAACCAGAATAGGTTCTTCTGCTGCTTTTTTGTCGTTTTGTTTTCATGGTTTGAAGTTGTTTTTTTTCTTCCCTTTTCTCTATTTAGGATTCTCATTCATATGCTACCTTTTTTCTATTTTGTTGAAAAGATTTTATGTTGATGTTAGTTTTGTTTTTTTCTTGTTTATTTTATTTTATTTTATTTTTCTTGAAAGGCATTTCTTTTGTTGATATTAGTTTTTTATCCACTTATGGAATAAATGGACAAGTAAGCAAATTTTTTAAGGCTCTAAACAAGCTGTAGGTAATCATAACTCATAAGACTCGGTAACTCATATACACTAAGTTCATTGGAATCATTGTAAAACTCCACATGGGAAATAGTTGCATTTCTCTTTTTATTGTACTCTTGTCCTTTTGGTTCTTGATTTAACATGTCTGACTATTTGGAAAATTTAGTGGGGCTTATGTGCTGAAATAGAATTTATTTTTGTTGTTGAGCTTTACAATCCAGTTACAATTAGGTAGAAGGAGCAAGCAAATGGAGGTGTTTCATCTACACACACAGCTATTAGACACATTTGATTGTGGTGTTGCTTCATGAGTAACTATATAAAGTTTCTCTATTGTCTTTTTAGGCCTTGCTTTTTGGAGGTGCAGATAGTCTCCCTGCTTTTCTAGCTCGCCATTCTCTCCCTTGGTTTGATATAGTGATTGACCCGTGTGCAGCACTACTGGTTTTTGTTGTAACTGGGCTCTTGTGTGTTGGAATTAAGGAGGTACCTTGGTAACCCGTTCTTTTTTCAAGGCAAGGTTTATTTCAAACTGTTATTTCTCAATCTCCTTCAATTGGAACTTAAATTTTTCCAGAGTACAGTGGCACAAGCCATTGTCACAACAGCAAATGTGTGTGCCATGATGTTTGTCATTATAGCTGGGGGATATTTGGGTTTCAAGACTGGATGGGCTGGCTATGAACTTCCTGTTGGGTAACAAAGTTTCTTTTTGTATACCATGTTTAAATATGGTTATTCTTTGATTGGTATTTATTTCACCTTTTCCTTTAACTTGAATAGTTATTTCCCTTTTGGTGTTGATGGAATGCTTGCTGGGGCTGCGACAGTCTTCTTTGCATTCATTGGTTTTGATTCCGTTGCCAGTACTGCAGAGGAGGTATAAGTCAACAGCCAGTCGACAAATTGGATTAATATGGAAATGTTTTTACTTGATGTAATTTAGAACTCCACAATTATTATTTTTGTATTGTTAACAGGTGAAGAATCCTCAACGAGATTTGCCCTTAGGTATAGGGTCTGCACTATCCATTTGTTGCGCGTTATATATGCTGGTGTCCAGTGTCATTGTCGGTCTGGTACCCTATTATGCAATGGATCCTGACACCCCCATCTCCTCTGCATTTGCTAGCCATGGGATGCACTGGGCAGCGTAAGCACTTTCTTTGTTTTGAATCAAATCAAATGTGTGTTACATGTGGTCCATGCAATGTTTGTTTTTGCGGTCCAAGGAGGATTGGACTGGACTAAAAAACATGCAGGAGTTGGGAGACCCACAATTTTGGAATTTCTTTCCGGATTGCTAGTTCCATGTTTGGTTCACTGTATTGGACTATTAATCTCCCATATGGGGGACTAGTAGTTTGGTATTCCGAGGATTAGTTGTCCTACCCCAGTCGAATTATCTATCTCGTTCTGAGTATTTTCTTTTCCTATCCTACAGTCAAAAATAATTTTTTAACTCTTAGTCCATATTTTATCCCACTTTATCCAAATATTATCCTAATAATACCATGATATATATAATGGAAAATTAGTCTTAGGTCCTTAAAGTCGAGTCGATTTTGTTTTTTATCCACCATAAAATTTTTTAACGCGCGAAGTCCAGCTGGACCTTAGAATAAATAAATTTATTTGTGTATTTTCAAAACATGTATAAAACACAGATAAATTTATCAGTTTTGCATAAATAAGTATACAGATAAATTTATCTGTATAAAGAATATTGTACCTTTTTAAAACATGTATAAAGTACACAGATAAATTTATCTGTCCTGTATAAATAAACAGACAAATAAATTTATCTGTATAAAGAACACAGATAAATTTATATATCTTGCATAAAATAAGACGATAGATAAATTTATTTGTATGCATTACATATAAATTTATTTATCTGTTTGTGTTAAACTTATCTGTATTGTAGGTGATTGAATCTCGCGCGTTAAATTTTTTGTTGATAGATCTTGCGCGTTAAAACTTATTTTTTCAACTCTTTGGCTAAAAGCTCCTATATATAATCCCATTCACAAACCCATGTTATTTGAAAAATCATGTGGGACCTATGTATTCCTTATCCCTCTTGTCTTATCCAATTTTATCCGACACATCAAACCTGGTTAGGGCATCTAAGCTGTTTCACTTTTGCATTTGCCCATGTTCTCTATTGCAGGTATATTATTACTGCTGGTGCCACTACTGCTCTCTGCTCGACATTAATGGGTTCAATTCTACCTCAGGTAACTTTTATACCTAATGTTAACTAAATAGTAGAATTCTTAATTTGACCCTTCCTATTGCTGTTTGGTGAGTGCATGAATTGCCACTATAACCATATGTAATTAGTTTGAACATTAAGCAATTTGTCCATGATATATTGAGATCCAAGCAATGTACATCCTCTATTTCAATGGCAATGATCTTTTAAAGTTGTTATGGTACAAGTTTAGGGGAAGAATGAATCCATATTGACTTGGGTTTTGGTGCTTTTACAAAAATCTGTTAAGCAATTCATTTCTAAATTCCATGTGTCTTCTATTCTAACTCTCCAGGTGCTTCTCTCAATTGTCTTATAAATAAGTTTAAAGTTGGAAACTAAATTACGTTCTAGCTAATATTATTCTGGGTAGAGACCTGTTAAAAGGGAAACATGTCCTGTTATTATGGTAATCGTTTAAGTTCTCTCTTTTTCTCTTTCGAAAAGGGTGGCATTCTCACTATTTGGCTTGCAGTTTAGCATCTCTAGTGGTGCAGATTCTAGTAATGGAAATGGCCTTTCCAAAAATGGGAATAGGACTGGATATCTTATAAGCCCTATGTTATCACAAAACACTCAAACCTTAGCGGTTTATGTTTTGGAACAAGTTTCGAAATAGAGTACACTGTTCCAAAACGGATAATTAAACAATATAGAGCGATCCATCAATTTTTTTTTCTATGTATTTTTACTTAACATTTTGCTATGAAGCACGGATATTTCGAAAATGGTGCCGTACAAGTGTCGGATACAAATAAGATATCGATACGCGCCTAACACGCGGGGATACGTATTAGATACGCCTGAGAAATATCCAAAAATAATTTTTTATTTTTTCAAATTTGGATATCTTTTAGATACGGATTGATTACTTTTTGGATACGTTCCAATTTATTTATTTATTAAAGTTATTTTCTTATTTAGTTGATTTTTTGATTTTATTGTTATGAATGTACTATCATCTAGATATTTTTTTATGATTAATGGGAATTTTTATTTATTTATTATTTATTCAGTTATTCTTGACTTGAATAGTTATTGAACGTTTCAAAATACAACCAGCATGAATTAATTCTTGCTTTTAGTTTAGTTTAATAAATAATACAATACTACAAACTATATAAAAAATAATTTTGTTACAAACGTATTCTTGCTGCACACGTATCTTATTTTTTTTAATTTTGTTGTATCGCTGAATCTGTATCGTATCGTATTTGTATCTTGTATCCGTATTCGTGCTTCCTAGGCATTTTCTATATGAAGAAAAATCAAACATAATAATATAAAATCCAAAGGCACTGGAGCTTTCGTAATACAAAATGTGGAAAGAAATGGTTATAATGCTTCCTAGATATATATGAATAATTTTGAAGTAATGCTCTTTTTTATGAAATGGTCGTTACCTTTGGAAAGAAGCACCTTCTTATATTGTAATATATAAAGAAATCTACTCCTATTGTACCACAACTTAGGACATGTAGCATACCACATTCCCATAGTTGTTCCTCGTACCAGAACAATCAGCATTTCAGGTAACAAATATCTTACCTTTCTCAAACCCTAGTATAGCAGGAGACTTGTGCACCAGATGCCCGTCTCTTTTTCTCTCTTGCTCTCTCTCTTAACAGGTCATTAGTATATATAATCTTTATGCACATTATGTAATTCTTGGTTTTTCCCTAGTAGCTGACATTGCATATGGGTTAAAAATGAAGTAAGAATTTGCGCATCCCATTTATACTATTTCGGGATGTGCAATGATTTCCATTTTGAAAAGGTAAGGAGCTGATCTTGTGATGTTAGGATGCCATCCTTTTCAAAAGACTGGTTGGATTTAGTAGTGTTGAATAGTGGGATAGCTCTACAAGTTTATACATAATTAGTTGGGTACGAATACATCAAATTGTAGTCTCTTAAAAAAGTCGGGACTTTCCATGGTGTACTAAAAATTGTAGGACTGGGAAAGTGGAGGAAGTTTTCCTGATGCAAAAACTGTGCATGGAAAGTATTATAAATGAAGAGGGAATCAAATGCTAATATAGTTGTTTGGCAAGATTCTTACTTAGAACTTGCCTAAAAAAACTCATGTCTAGGAACGGTTTTCATTTTCTGTTTTCATTTTTTGAAACACACTTGTTTGGCAAATTCTTTCTGAAATCTGTTATTGGAAAAATATTTTGAAAACAACCTACTTTTCAAAAAACACCAAAAGATTTTTTTTTTCTTCGAATTTTCAAAAACTGTTTCCACACAATAAAGATAGCAATATGAGAATGATGCATATTTTTAAACATTTCATCTTTTTTGTTTCTGCAAAAATGAAAATGAAATTGAAAAACAAGAAAAATTCCAAGCAGACCTAATTTTGTAAAGTTTTATTGTTATTGATATTTTCTCTTTAAGTTAGTGGCAGTTATGTAATTTTTGTGTTGGGCTCTAAAGTGGGTTGCCTGCTTGGGCTATTCATTTAAGTCAGTTATAACTGGTTTTAGAAGGTGGAGAAACCCTTGCCTTGCATTTTGGTAAAGCACGACCTTTGGTTGATCTCACTAAAGTCACTTTTTAGACCCCAGTCGGCTAGTCCCCTACAAACCTTCTACCAAGCAACAAAGCGTGCATTAACATCCCTAATTATTCAGGGCCAACTACTTAATATTTTTTTTTTTGTGATTTTTTCAATCACCCCTAGTTATTTATTATGAATTATAATTCATTGTTTCAAGTTGTCCCGCCATTGATTTGGTGCTGAGATTTAAATGATCATGTATCATTTCTAGTCAGATCTAGGGGACATTGCTTTGTGAAATATTGCAAGCTTGAGCTTCAAAGCATAGGTAGAGGTGTACATGGATCTGTTTGGTCTGTTTAGAGGCTCAAATTCCAATCAAAACAAACCCCTCAAGTTGATTGAACTTGTAATCCGAGCCAATCCAAACTAGCAGAGAAACTAAATTAATTTGTATGGTACCAGTGGTCAAAATGATCTGTCAAATTCCAATTGCAACATTTTTCTCAACTTATGCTCGATAGGGCCCCAATTAAACCCCAAATTCCAATAGCTCAGCCAACCTATTCCTAACTATTGAAAATATTGTGCATTTACTGTTTTGATTTGCCTAGCACTTGTTATCCACAAACAAAGAAGGAAAAAATTCATAAATAGCGTGGTATAGAATAAGTACAACCAATATAATATATCTATATACATAAGGCTGAGAATACACATCTTAGCTATGTGGATCACGAAATCTTTCTTCTCTATCTAATGAATGGGTAGTCTGCTTTAGAACTATCCACCCCACCATCCTCGAACCATGGGTTCCAATAAGCATGCTTGAGTCAACTACTCCTCAACATTGTACTTACATATATACATATCGGTTCAGTTCAGTTTGTAATCCAATGGAATTCATTAGGACATTTCAAGTTTTGGAATAAAACAAATGGTATGGACAACACCACCAAATCCACTAATAGGGTGTTCCCAGTGAGTAAAATTATGAAGGTACCCTTCATTAAATAACTAATCAGTATTTATTTGTTTACCTTCTTGTTGCCCCATTGGACATTCTGACTACAGAAATGAACCTCGATACATTTGTGGCACCAATTATGCGGCTGGATTGTGTGTCGACTTAGATTGTATCATTGCTTGTAACTTCGGGTCAACTTCTCATCAAGCTACCCTTGTAGTTGGTTTGAATTAGCACTTCAAGGCAAATTGTTCTTGCAGTGACTTCCAATTTTGTTTGGCTTATAAAAATTGGGACAAGATGAAAATATTGTTTCCTCTTTGTTGCCGATCTAAGATATGCTTTCTGATGTTTCAATGGTAAAACATAATTAACATATTGAAACTACTTCCATAAATGGAAAGTTGACCTCTCCTATCTTCTCTCTTATCTTTTCTCAATCACTAAAGGCATATATAAATAAAAACCTCGACGGAGGAGCTTGGACAGATTTATTTAAAGAGGTAGGTGTGGTATATGGACCCATGAAATTTATTCTAGCAGTGGTCATATTCATCTTGATTTTGCACACGTAAATGCATTGAAAGAATAATTTTACTGTATGTTGTGCTCAGTGCCCTACCCCAAATAATAATGGAAAGAGATGGTGAAAGGAGGAAGATGATTAATGAGAAGGAAAGAAAAAAATGAAAAATAGACTTTTCCTTCAGTGAAGGAAATTTCTTAGCTAGGTCAATTTAATTCTCTTTGCTACATCTGACCAAGTTGTAAGCTGCAACAAGTAATGGACCTTTATGAAGTTCCTGATCTTTGCATTTGGCTGCAGATTTAATTTTCTTTTACTTTCTTAATGTACGAAAGTAAATAAATTTTGGCCAACTATGGGATTTTAAAACCCATTTTGCATCAAATAATATGTCAAAATCCTTAAAACTGTGTTCTGCAGCCACGGATATTGATGGCGATGGCAAGAGATGGATTGCTGCCCTCATTCTTTTCAGAAGTCAATACAAGCACTCAAGTTCCTGTCAAGGGCACAATAGTGTCGGGTATGGTCGCAGCAACTTTGGCATTCCTCATGAATGTAGAGCAGTTGTCAGGGATGGTATGTTTTAATGATCCAGCCGTATGATCTTTTGCTTGCTTAAATGTAAGGTTGTGTCTGATATCTATTTCAGTTGAGAGTGCACTTTTAAGCGAGAATGGTAGTCCCTGGTGCCTAGGATTAGTAACTCGTATAAGCTTAATGGGCCTTCTAAACTGATTAAATAAATGAAGGAAATATCTCTGTAGTGTTCGGTCCTAACAAATCGATAACATTGGAGTTCCAACGATTGAGTCCTTCATAATGTTTGGCTCTATTGGAACCAAAAATGTTCTTCATGGGCATATTAGGGGAGCGGAGACTGAAATGGAATGAATGAATCCAACAGAATTGCCCTTCTCTTGGTAGTTTTTGTGCTCTCTCATTTCCCTCTGTGCTAGTATAACCCAGAAAAATGAACATATCATGGCTTGCGTGTCCAAACACGAGCAGGGCATTGGACGCATTGACTCAAAAAAATTTGGTTCCCCAAAACTATTTAAGTTTAGTAAATACCAATGCTGTGGTTTTGAAACTTTTAACGAATGAAGAACTGTTCAAGTTCCTTAAAATACCATGGATACTAAAATTTTAATGGGGCTGATCACACAGGTCAGCGTGGGAACACTTCTTGCATTCACGATGGTGGCCATTTCTGTACTAATACTACGATATGTGCCACCGGATGAGGTGCCACTTCCATCATCACTCCAGGAGTCAATTGATTCAGTGGCATTGCGATATAATAGTATTACCAAGGATATTGAAGGAGAAGACCCAAAAGGTTATATTGGAAGCTCTAGAAAGAGCACTCAACTTTTTGTTGGGAAGGTGGATGAACCAGTTGCATATCCTCTTATTCCTAAACAAGCAGCTTGTAAGTTCTGTTTTACTTCTTATTTTTGGTAGATCTTTATGGCTTCTTATTTATTTTCTTTTTAGATGGACTTCTCAAATGTTAGCACGAGTAAAGTAAGCACAAAACGAATATGATCATGGCCTTATACTATTCGATTGATTTCCATATGACATCCTTTGAGTACCTTTTCTATGTCTGCTGGGCTCCAATTTTTCTTGTAACTCCTCCCATGCTTGCATTTTTAAATTTATGGCTACCTGTTTATTAGTCTTATAGATAGTTGATGGTTTACTAGAAGCCAAACTTGTGCATTACTGAAGTATTTTTTACCTTCTTTGATGAGTAAAATATTGTTATTTGCTCTTTGAAAGAATTTAGATATTCGACAATCTACTGTCTATTGCTTTATGCATATTTTAATT
>JAOTRH010000010.1:3805050-3833676 GCA_034768845.1 Heliamphora exappendiculata | reverse complement strand
GAGCCGCAGTGTGAGTCTTGGTGAAAAAGTCGGCAAGCTACAAGGTGGAAGGAACGAATGGTAAGGAGATAGTGCCCTCCTAACCATCTTGATAATGGGAAGATATCCCAACCATATATTCTTGCACGCCCCTCAAACTCATGATGCGAGCCTAGAGAGTAACGAGAGTTTGTCTAAGAGAAAACGAAAGCGAGCCGCAGTGTGAGTCTTGGTGAAAAAGTCGGCAAGCTACAAGGTGGAAGGAACGAATGGTAAGGAGATAGTGCCCCCCTAACTATCTTGATAATGGGAAGATATCCTAACCATATATTCTTACACGCCCCTCAAACTCATGATGCGAGCCCAGAGAGTAACGAGAGTTTATCCAGGACAAAACGAAAGTGAGCCGCAGTTGGAGTCTTGGTGAAGAAGTCGACATGCTACAAAGTGGAAGGAACGAATGGTAAGGAGATAGTGCCCAACTGAAGATGATGACGTACAAAGTGACAATCGATCTGAATATGTTTGGTACACTCATGAAACATAGAATTATGAGCAATCTGAAGAGCACTCTTATTGTCACAGTATAAAGAGGTAGGAGATGGAGATGGTACATCCAAATCAGAGAAAAGCCATCGAAACTAGACAATTTCAGCAGTAGCATGAGCCATTGCCCGATATTCAGCCTTGGAGTGAAACGGGCTATCACAGACTGTTTCTTGCTTTTCTATGAAATAAAAGAATCACTGAGAAAGATACAAAAATCAGTGGCAAACTTCTGATCAGAAATATCACTAACCCAATTAGCGTCTGCATATGCCTGAAGAGTTAACGAGGAGGTAGAGGATAATAACAAATATCCCTTTTGCTGAAGACCATACCCTAAGAAGACACAAAGAGTGGAACGAGCACTGAGTTTGCTGTGCTCACGTTTGGGAATGAGAACAAAACAGACGGAGCCAAAGACACGCAACAAGGCATAATTAGGAGCATGACCAAAAAGCTTCTCATAAGGAGAGAGGCCAGAAAGAAGAGGAGAGAGGCCATACGATTAAAAAGATATACGGCCATAAGAACGGCTTCATCTCAAAAGACAGCAGGAAGGGAGGAGGATAGGAGAGATCGAACGGTTTCAAAAATATGCCAATGTTTACGTTCAGCTCGACTATTCTGAGCCGGTGTGTCGAAACAAGAGGACTGATGAATAATACCAGAGGAAGCAAGAAAATCAATAAACTTAGTTAAAAAATACTCCTCACCCAAATCGAACGAAGAATTTTACAGTGGTAGAAAATTGAGTTTGAACCATGGTGTGGAAAAGGCGATAAATGCGAGAGAGATCGAATTTTTGTGGCATAAGATAAACCCAACAAAACCGACTATAATCATCGATAAAAGACACATAGTAAACAGAGCCACCTTTCGTGACAATAGGAGAGAGACTCCATACATCAATATGAACAATAGAGAAAGGAGATGTAGAAATAAAAGTCCTTTTATTAAATCGTAAAGCATACATTTTTGCAAGTTTACAGCCACTACACTCAGAAATATCACTAACAGACACTTTGTCTAATCTACCATACTGAATCAAATGTTTTAGACACTCACTAGATAAATGTCCTAACCAAGAGTGCCAAAGGAAAAAGGAGAAAGAATGTTGATCAAGGGAGAAAGACGACATGGCAACAGAGAAAGCCACTGGAATATGAAGATTTTTCAGAACATATAGATCACCAGTACTACGCACGGTCCCAATTTGCTTCTTGGACGTCCATTTCTGAACAACACAACCAGAAGAAGAGAAGAGAATATCAAAACCAGAATCAGAAAGCTGACTAATAGACAGCAAACTAACAGACAATTGTGGTATGTAGAAAACATTAGAGATAGACAAAGGTGAGAAGGTAAATGGTACAACCGAACCAATGGAGACAATAGGCATAAGGGAGCCATTTGTAGTTTGAACAGTAATAGGAGATGAAGGAGAAACACAATTACTGAGACAGGACAAATTAGATGTCATATGATGAGAAAAACCAGAGTCGAATATCCACGTGGAGGGGGATATACCTGATAAGTAAGAGGTATGCAAACCTGAATGGAAAGTAGCCATGGAAGTATGTGACTAAGTCCCAGAAGAAGCGAGCAGAGCCTAAAGCTGATCTAACAGTAACTAAGGTGAGAGAGATGGGGGATCAATAGGGGTTCCGCTAGTAGATGCGGGTGTGGTAAGAGCAGTACGTGGGCGATAGGACGATGCAGAGGGACGCGCAGAAGAAGACTGGCCCTTCTGGGTTAGCTTAGGGCATGCAGACTTCCAATTGCCCTTTTGGTGACAAAAGCTATACTCATCTATAGCAATCCGGGGCTTGGGCTTGCCTGTGACTTGAATCAGACAAGGAGGAGTAAAGAGCAATGGATCCCGGGAAGAAACACCCATGGAGGAGGAAGGAATGGCAAAGACTAACTGTGAGGGAATAGTCATCTGAGCCACTTTGAATCGTGTCTCTTCCACAAGAAGTTTGCAAATAGCTCCATCAATAAACGGTAAAGGAGAGCACCACGAGGTGGCTCAAACTGATCACGAAAGGCCATCAGAAACTGAACGAGCCGCTGCTTCTCGTGATACTGGAGATAACTGGGGATCAATTGTAATCTAAGGGTTTCATATGGGTCAGTTGATCCCAATATGATGTCATCTCGTTATAAAATTCCTAAATCGACTTATCATTTTGTTTTACGCTGCGAATAGTCATTTCCAACTCAATGCTTAGCAAAATTAGAAGTGAGATACATGTTTCGAAGGTAGTCCCACACAAGCTTGGCGGTCGTATATTTCGAAAAATTTATTCCAATACTTAGCTACACAGAATTGTGGAACCAAGTGAGGACTTGCGCATTCTCCATATCCCAGAGTGCAATAGATGATGCATAACTTTCAGCCTTGGAATCTGTAGGTCGAACAGTGGAACCTGTTACGTATCCCCAACGCCCTTTGCCGAGGAGAAAATTCTTCATAACGTTGGACCAATAAGAATAGTTGCGCCTATTGAGACGAATATTGATAGCTTGCAATTTTTTGTCAGCTATAGCAACTATAGAAGGCAAGATCCAATAGTACCAAAACTATTTCCAAAGCTAATTCCAAAAAAGACCCAAAAATAAGGATTAGAAGCCAAACAGTGTCGAAGGAGAACATGAGCCAAACAAGTAATAAGAACAAGGAGCCAAACAGTACCCAAGGTTGAAAAACCAATACTGTCAAACAGTGCCAAATAGTGCCAAACAGTGTTACTGGTGGTGTTGTCGAAGATTAGGGAAGTCACCGGAGGTCGGCAAGGTTGTCGGAGAGGTCGTCGGAGGTCGACGAGGTTGCCGGTAAGCTAGAAAAGATCGTCGGAGGTTGGTTCCGAGCCCAAAGGGTTGCCGTCCGAAGCCAATAGTGTGCACATCTAGGGTTTTGGAAGTTGTCAGTGAAGAGGAAGCGTGCGGAGAAGTCTGAACAGGGGTTTCGGTCGTAGAAGGAGCAGAACCAGGCGACTGCGAAGAAGACGACGACTGCAAAGGGCGCCAGCAACTGTGAACGAGTGTTTCGGGTTTCAAGGGGGAAGACGACGACGGTGCAGGAGGGAAGGGTGGCTGACGGATTAGGGTTTTGCGACTATGAAGGGTGCTGTGAGCTAGGGTTTCGGGTTTCAAGGTGGAAGACGACGACGGCGCAGGAGGGAAGAGTGGCTGTCGGATTAGGGTTGGAACTCAGCTCTGATACCATGTTAGCATATAAACACTAATATTATTGCATAACCATGCCATACGAGTGTAGTCATAAACAAAAATAACAAAATAACAATATCCATTAGTGCTCGAAATACAATATGGACCCCAAATGTCTATATGGACAATAGCAAACGACTCAGACAGATGACTAGTATTACTATAAGGAAAAGAACTACAGTGATGTTTGCCTAATTGACAAGCTTCACAATCAAATAAAGACTCATGACTCAAAGCATGAATGGCTAACTTAAGTTTAGCCACATACGGATGGCCTAAATGCAAGTGCCACTGCAGATGAGAAATCGTTGCACTCAAGGTAGATAAAGTGCAAGAATCAGAAATGAGTAGCCTCAAGATAATAGAGCCCGTTCTTCTCATGTCCCGAACCAATCATCTTCTTGATCTTGAGATTCTGAAAGACACAAGAGGTAGGAAAGAAAGTTACTGGGCAATTTAAAGTTTTAGTTAATTGACTGACATAAAGCAAATTAAAGGAAAAATGGGGCACATAAGAGACTGGAAGGTAAAGTGAAAGAGGGAGACATATGGAAAACACCTTGACCATGGATAAGCTGAGATGAACCATCAACTAAGTCAATAAGTAAAAATGGATTACTAGACATATGCGAGCTAGCACCAAAGTCAAGAACCCAAGATGGAGGTGTAATGGCAGCAAAGGTAATATTACTTGAATTGGCTAACGTGGCAGTGGAAGATGAAGGCAGGACAGTGTGCAATGTCTGAACAAACTCGCTAATCATGGCAGTAAAGGCATCATTATAACCAGAAGGAAGTAGCTGGCTAGAGGGCCAAGAAGACAATCGAACTGAGGCCAGAGAGGAGTTATCAGTGACCTGATAGACATAATCTGGTTTACCACACTTGGCCCAACAACAAGGCCCAGCATGATTAGTAGCATTACATAAGTCACATTTCTTTTCTCCATGGGAGCTACCACAGCCACCACCGCGAGATATACCACGAGAGCTTCAACCCCCATGACCACCACGACTATATATCGCTGGAAATTACCATGGCCACCATTGTTTGTAACTAATGCAGATGATTCAGAAACAAAAGGACTAGATGTAGCCGATGAGTGACCCAAAGAAGAACGCAATAAGCGAGAATAGACATTAGCCGCAATAGACAAGGTCTCGCTAGCAAGGATCTGATATTTAAAATCACAAAGATCAGGATCTAACCCAGATAGTAAAGAGCCAATCATGAAGTCCTCCCAATATTGTTTTTGTTGCTGAACATCAGTAGTGAAGGGACGATATTGTAACATTTGATCCTACAAACTCTTAAGCTGACTATAATACTCGGATAGAGATTTTTTGAATTGCTTGAGTGTGAAAAACTGCTCACATAGCTCATATACACATGAAACATTACTCTGATTCAAAAAAGAATCAACAAGGGAGTCCCAAATCTGTTTAGAAGTATCACAAAATTCCACTGTTGTAGCAATATGAGGTTCCAGACTGTGCCAATCAATAGTCTCCCATGTAGAAAAATTGGGAGTGCCTTTGGTTGGAGGAGGATCTATGATGTATGTTAATCGTTGCTTACCTTTGAGAAAAACTTTAAATGCATGTGTCCAGGCTAAATAATTAATACCATTTAGTCGTGTAGAGGTCACACATATGGGCAAATCATCATCTTTAAGATTGATAAGTTTTGCGTTAGCCATAGCAAAATATACCGAGATAACACAAATAAGAACCAATAACCAGATGTGATATAGAGGGAGGCAATAGACAAAAAGAACAATCCAAAAAAAAGAGGAACTCAGGAGACCAAAGAACAATAAAAAAAAAATCAAACCAAAGTAGAACCAAGAACACAGCAGGTGCACGATCAAGTCGATAAACACCAAAAGCATCGATTCACTTCGAATCCAAAGGAATAAATCCCAAAGTAAGTCGATAAGCACCGAAAAGAACCTCAGAGATGAAACCAGAGCAAGTCGCGACCAAAAGAAGACCAGTCGGTGCAAGTTGGCATCTAAAGTTTGCGCTGCCGACACTGTAGAGCTCGAATACTTGTCAATGAAGGTCGAATCAACCAATGGATATTCGAAAAGCCTTATAGAGGTATTTTCGGTACCCTTGGAAGAGATATGAACACCAAGACACCAGTTTTGGAGGTTCAAAATATGAATCGCGATCTAGGGTTTGAAGGTGCCGAAAATCTTTCAATAATACGAAAAACCCACTAGATGGCTTCAAACAATTTCACAAAAATCACCATAAATCTTAGATGGTGCCGACGAGTTGATCAGAGAGGACGACGGCTAAGTCAATCCGTACGAAAGATGATGTCATGCTAACGTCATCCGTACAAGGCTGGCATTAGCCAGCGCTTCTGGTTTATCTCAAATCAACTTTTAAATGTTCCCGACGTGTTATAGATTAAGATCGGAAGGCTCTAATACCAAGTTGAGTTGTAAAGTAGTAATCTATGGTTAAAGAGAAAGAGAAAAGAGACAGAAGAGCAGAGTAGAATGTTATTATGAGAAAAATAATAAGACTTAAAAATAAGCATCTACAACACACCAGTATTTATATAAGAGAACTAAATAATTACAAAATGACCCTAACAAACATAAATAAATATCTAACAGAGGGTATAAAAACAATGCCACCCATGTACAAAAACTTCTACAAAAGAAAGTCATTATAAAACCCTCTACAAAAAGAAATTAATCCATATAAGGATTATATAAACTCTACCGCTTCAAAAATAGATTGTGAACCTCATTTTCTTATTTCTTTCCTTGAAGTATCTTTATTTATTGCAGGAAAGAAAAAGAGAAGGGACATATTTTGGAGTTAACCCAGGTAGCAGCTACCATTCAATCAAGAGGAAAACAATCAGAACTGAGGTTGTTTCCACCATGAGAGGAATCCATATGGAAGAACCCATCAACGGATGAAAGGATTATCGTCCAATGGGACAAATTCACATTGAACAGTGAGCAAACACCAGAAGCAAAGAAACAGAACAGATAATTATATACACTCAAGGGTATTAGGTTGCAAGATTTGTGCAGTCACGCATGCAAATCAGTAGCCCAAATACACGAAGGGCAAGCAATTCCCTGGCAGTAATGCATAGTGTGTAATAGTAATAATGAAAAAACTTTTATGAGGCATTAAATTCCTTGAAAGCAATAAAAAAAGGACTATCATAATATACACAACATTCTGTACTTAATGACCAAGGGAAATCGAAAAATCAATTATTCATTGCATTACTTAATACTATTAGCTTCAATACTATTAGTGAAGAAATAGTTTGCTCCAAATTCTGTAGTTTTAAGGGGAAAAAGGAGAACACGCCTATCGTTTTAATAACACCAAGATAACATGTATGTAGTGCCACCTGCTCATACATTTTTATTAACTAGTAAATGAAGTAACACATTATTACACCCCATCGATAAGGTTAGAAAAGATAAAATTAAAAATAAAAACAATCATGAAATAGTAGCAGTCATACCAATTGAAGATAAATCGACGGAAAGTAAACTAAAATGGTTTGCACACATAACATAGACCAACATATGCTATAGTAAAGAAGAGTGATGAGATTAATGTAATGAAAATATTAGAAAAGAGGAAGACCTAAATTGACACGTGATGCTGTATTAAAAAAAATGAGGATATTGCATTTAATTGATGATATTGATAAAAGTATAATGGTGAAAAATAATTCATGCAGCCAATCCAATGGATTGGGTTACAAGGCTTAATTTGAACTTGGCAGGATTTGGTTATTATTATACCCCACATAACAAAGTTAGTTCCTCAAATAACAACAAATAAGGATATTCAGGTATTAACTATAATTATTAGAGGGCAGACTATAGATGGATTCATAAAAGTAAGATTCAATTTACAAAACTAGAAGCAAGCAACTCGTACCTTGTTCCTTTGTGCAAAAGACCGTGTATCTTAGTAAAGATGATGAAAACCAATCTTACTATTTGTGACTGAAGGAACAAGCATACTATCCGACTTTGGCCTCTCCGTTCACTAAGGGACTTCTGCTTTCACTGGAAACATTAGTAACAGATTTACTGCTGTTCTTTTTTGGCCTCTCTTTGGTAGAGGCACTATCTTTGGCAGGGCTAACTAATCTTTTCACAACCTTCTCATTTGGTTGATTATCCTCCACTGAATGACTTCTAAGGGAGCTTGTGGGCTTGACATTATTACGTTTTTCTGCAGACCATTCAGATTTCCCTCCTGCAAAACCATCCTTCTGCAAGTTCACAACTTTCTTGGGTGTACTTTTATCAGAAACTTTGTGGGAAGCTGCACTTTCCCTGGTAGAGTCAGTCATTGGTTGCTTCAAATTGGGTTTCTCTGGATGCGCATCCGGAAGTAGAGCACGGCGGCTTAGGCGAAATTGTCCCTTTTCATTTATCTGCATTTCATGCTCGCAGTTATCAGAATTTTTATTTCTTTTTTCAGAATCCTTTAAAGTTAATTCCATCAAGAGGATATGCTGACTAGAAACAAGAGCAATACTTGGCAAAAAAAAAATGTTAGTTAACGTCATCAAATACAAGCCTTTAAAGGAGACAGAAAATTCAGTGATTACATTCATTTTAATTACTTCAATCCATAAACTTTCTTAATCTGCAAAATATATTGTACAAAAGTTTCTGATAATCATATCAACATTTTTTGTATTATAATTAAGATTAATAGGAGATGCAGTGTGGAATGAAAATAAAAGGACAACACATGCCTAGCGGACCAAAAATGCAAACAAAGTACGGATGGGTATTTTGAATTGGGAAGAGATGAAACAAAGCTATGGTCTGCAACTTCCTTGCAGCAAACTGCAAGCATTTCATGCAACTAAGGCAAGACAACATGTCTTCGAAGAGTTTAAAGATTATTTCTACCACGTAGCCACTAGTTAAAATTTTGATTGGAATAAAAAAGATTGAAGTCACAAATTGCCTTTAGACTTGCTGCAACTATGCAATGTTTGAAACATCATAGTATTCAAGTCGCTCTATAACAGGATTTACCCTTAAAGTCTCCCCTGAAGGTTCCTATGCAAAATAGGTAACAAGTGGAGAAGTTAGTGGCAGATTCTAGCAACGTTCAGACCGTTGAGAAGCTACTACTCTAGGAACCAAGTTCATTAGATACAACAACTAGCAGATAAGGTACTTGATCTCAATATATATAAATGACAGTGGTGATGGAGAGAACCCTTAGTTGCATTCCATACCGCAATTGTTCCCTCTCCAGTTTTCTTCTCCCTTCTATATTTTTTCTCTACAGTTATTCTAACATGGAGAGCCTGATCTTGTGAAAGGCTTTTCTTCCCACTTTTGATTTCTTTTTCATTGTTCTAAAAAAGAAAATTATCCCAGGATGATGGACTAGGTTAATAGATGGGAGTTATAATTTTTTCCATTTTTTCCCCCCTTCATTTTTTGGGAGTTCTTGGCTATGTTATTCACAGACCTTGACTGGGTCTGTTTTGGCTTGATTTTATGGCTGGAATCCATCCCTTGGGAAGATAAAGGAAAACTCGATCTAACCTAGTGTATTTGGTTGATTTTGCACACCTACAGTCGCAGCTAGGTTCGACAAGTTGTTCTACATTTTTTTGGGTTTTTTGCTTGTGGCGGCTAGTTTGGAATTGGATTTTGGTTGCTTTTGCATCAAATTTTTGCTCCCTTGACATGGTATGAATTGATGTGCACAGTCTGAGCATTATTGATACTCTTCTTTACCCTTTCTTGCACTTTATCATTGTGATCTAAGCCCTTTGCTGTGGGTGTTATTCTGTGTTGATTCCTTTGGTCAGTTACGACTAGCCTTGGTTCTCTATGACCATGACAGATCCATGAAAGCTTTCGGTGGTAATGAGGAGCTTGGGTCGAGCTGCTTAGGGCCTCATAGTGACAGCCCCTCTCTTCAGATTAGCCCTGTTCAGTTGGATAGTAGTAATTATTTGATTTCGTATTGTGCTTGTAGCTTAGCCATTACTGCACATGACGTATCCAAGTATATCATTGGTGAAGCTAACCAACCGACAGTGATGGGCCCGTCTCTGCTTCTCGCACACGATGGATTGCAGACAATGCTATTGTCATGCCATGATTGCTCCATTCTAAAAAACCTTCCATTAGCCTTAGTTTCTTACTTCTAGATACTGTATACAAGATTTGGTTAGCGGCGGCTCAGACTTACCCTCAGACTGGTAACGGTGCTCAACTGTATAAGTTGTGGAAGAAGATCCGTGGATTGGATCAGAGAGACCGGTCCTTGGCACATAAGTTTGCAGAGTTGACTAGTCTTTGGCATGAGAATGATTATTATCAAGATTTCCAGGGTGATGGTAATACTGAAGTTCTTGCTTTCAGAAGATGGTAAAAAAGGACTATGGTTTATGATTCCTAACCGGTTTTAACATTGAGTACAATCAGATATGTGTTTAGGTTTTAGGTCGTGACAAGCCTCCTTATTCCAAGTATTAGGAGAAAAGTGGACTAGTAGACCAGCACTAGTTACATGATCGTCCTGCTTAGCGGCATGGTGGTGGATGAGGTGGTAGTCGTAGTGGTCATATCTGATCCTATACCCATCTTTCTGACGCTTCTACAAGCCTCTCGGTGACGCTGAATTTTTTTTCTCACGAAGAGTTATTTACTCTCAGACGTCTGATAGCTAGAGTTGGCATCTCTACCTCTACAGCTTCTGCTTCCACTTCTAAGTTTTCTTACTCAGGTATTTATACTAGTGCACTTAGTGTTTCTGCCTCTCATATTCTCTGGATCAAAGAATCCGGTGCTACTGATCATATAGCTGGCTCTTCATCTATGTTTTCGTCTTACTACCATTATTTTGGTAAAGACAAGGTCCGAATAGGTTATGGGTCCTTGTCTTTTGTGTCTGGCAAATGTTTTATCCATTACTCTTCTTTCATTTGTCTCTCATCTGTTCATCATGTTCCTAACTTTTCAACTAACTTGTTGTCTGTTAGTAGCCTTACTAGTTCATTAAATTGTTCAGTAACCTTTTTTCTCACTCATTGTGTTTTTTCTCACTCATTTTGTTGTACTTGACTTTTTTATTTTCCAAAACACCCGAGTGAAAAATTAGATTCTAAGGATGTTAAATTTCTCTTCATTGTCTACTCTCCTACTCAGAAATTCTATAAATGTTATAATTCTTCCTCCTGCAAGGTGTTTGACAATATGGATGTTACCTTTTGAGAAATAGAGTCTTCGCTCGATTTGCCTCAGACGTCTCTTCAAGGGGAGAAAGAGACGGGAAAAGATGTCAGCGCCCAATACACAAAATTGGGAATCTCAAGGGATATTTTTCCCTAATTTTACTCGTAGATACCTTCTTCCTAGTGAATGGGATGAAAGAGAGTGAGGTGGGAGGAAAAAAGAGCAAGATGTTTGGGGATGATTGTGTGAGAGTATTTTAGTTATTATAACAAAAGGATAGTTTAGTCATTATTGTTTATTAGGATTTCTTAAGTTTTTGCTCTATTTATAATTGTGTAATACTTAATTAGTTTGTTAAGTTTTTCATTAATTTGCAGTAATAGTTTTCTGTTTTCTCTTATATTTTGCTATCATGATACAATAGCCTCGGCGCAATGGTAGAGTTATCGCCATGTGACCTAGAGGACACAGGTTCGAGGTGTAAAAGCAGCCTCTTGCAAATGCAAGGTAAGGTTGCGTACTATTGACCCTTTTCCCGGACCCCACATACGAAGGAGTTTCGTGCACCGGGTTGCCTTGGTATCATAGCCGGAGTACCAGAGATGGGTATGGATTGTGTCCCTGGCCTGCATGGAGCAGATGCTACCGAGTGAGCACTCTACGCATGAGAGGATGTAAAGCAAAGTCTCACATCGTCTGAGTACAAAAATAATGTACATTATATAAACGTGAGAGCACCCTCATCTCAATAGCTAACTTTTGGAGTTGAGTTCTACCTAAGATCGTGTAACAGATTAAAGAGAACTAATCTGTAGACTTATTCTTGACATCAGAAAGATCAGACTGCTTGTGTGGCACTACCACCTTCAATTGCTATCACCGTCTCTAATTTCAAACTCTTTTGTTAATCCATCTGGTGATGAATATCCAGTTACTATTGAAAATTGTGATATGCCTATTGCTCTTCGAAATGCAGTTAGGACGTCAACTCGGCATCCTATATCGCAATTTATTTCATATGAGTCTTTAATCTCCTCCATATTGTGCCTTTACTCTTCCTTGTCCTCTATATTGATTCTGCATGGTTGGAAGAAAACTATTACAGATCCTAAGTAGAAAGAAGTTATGGTTGAGGAGATGATAACTCTAAAAAAAATGGCACTAGGGAGTGTTTTCTAAAAGGAAAGATACCAGTAGGATACATGTTAAGAGTCTTTACTTTATGTATTAAGGGCATTTTGGTCATTGTGCTATATATTCATTTTATATAAATAGATGTCAGGAAGAGGGAACTGATTAGATTCCTAATATCTTAATTTCTTTTCATCGTCTTCTATTCTCTTTCTCTAAAAATCCTAAAATTAATTTCTGTACACTTTAACTTGGTATAAAAGCCATGTTCTAACCCTAGAACTACCGTATCATTTTAAAATGTATCAAGAGATAGCAACGGCGTGCTAACGTCATCTTCCACACAACGACGTCATCTTCCGTACAATGACGTCAGCGTGACGCCTCCGATTGTACAGACGCCGATGGTCGGTGAATACATTGAAGGCTTCGTCTCACACTTCTAGTAATTATGGAAATTTTTACAGAATTTTTTGATAATGTTTGATGTGTTCTTCAAGCCCCTGAATCATCTCGTCGAAATTCTAAAAAATTATAAAAACTTTCCCTTAGTGCAAACTTTACGTCCATAGCTAGATTTATGAGTTAGCATTCATATAAAATTTATTTGAATCAAATTGGTTCGGTAAATTTATCAAAAACTTGTTTTTACGAAATAGTGTTGTTCTTCGTATCAGTTCTGTTCCAGCAGCCTTTTACCCCCTTTTGGAACTGATTATGGAAATGCATTCTTCATGAAAACGTTTCCTAAGATGTTCATATCTCCTAGTCAAAATTCGTAAAGTTCAAAAGAGTATAAGTATTTTTAATTGATTTTTCTTGGAAGGAAGACGAATCTAGATCTTTCGTTTTTAGAAATTAAAGCCATGGTAATTCCTACTTATGTTATTAAACTTTAGACCTCTTAGTAATAGTTTATTCTCGTGGTTGTTAGCTTTCTCGTTATGTGCTGGTTATGTAAATATGTCTTGTGGATTTATTCTTATAGTCACTAATTTTCTCATTATGTGATTGTTATGTGAATATGTCTTATGGACTACCTAGTGCCCATGCATATTTCGATATCACATATGATACAAACCGCGATCAAATGTCTTGAAAGTCATACTCGTTTCGATATTACAAATGACACAAACTGTGAACAAATGTTTTGAAACTCATTCGTTTTGATATCACAAATGACAAAAACCGTGAACAAATGTTTAGAAAAACCAGGTTTTAAGACTGGGTGGCTGAGTCCATATACGTAATGAGTCGTGTCACGTCATGAGCCGTATACCTAGATAGGGTGCGTATGGGAATGTGATATATGGAAACATAGTGTATGAGAACACAGTGTATGGGAACGTCATGGTACCTCTTGAGGAAAATGCAATTTTTGGAGTGAGCGTTTTTTATCCGCGTATGTCATGAACTGTGCTAGACATAAACCGTGCTATGTCATGAGCCGTGTCACGTCATGAGCTGTGCATGTCAATTAGGATATATTTAGCCATAATTATGGCATAATTGTACAAATATTATTTCTTTTTTGGTTATGATAGATTGATACTAATGGTTGAAATTTAGCATTGTATTTGAACAACAATTTTGTATACAAACGGTGGAACCTCACAAAGAGGGGTTGAATTCAAAAATATTGTTATGGTATAAGAGCCAAACTTTAAAAAAACCTTAGCCATCGCTCTCTTAGCGTCGCCTGAGATATAGCCTCGCCGGAACCCTCGTCTTCACTCGTCGGCAACTGTTTTTTTCTGATTCACTGGTTCTCGTCGGCAACCTCTCTGGTCACACCGACTCAGGTTCTGGTATCATGCCAACTCTGGTTCTGGTATCATGCCAACTCTGGTTCTCTTGGTTCGCGACTCTCTGGTTTTCTCTGGATCGCGACTCTGGTTCGCGTCCCTCGACTCTCTGGTACTCGTCATCTCTCGTGCCTCTGGTTTCTAGTGATTCTCTGGTTTTCTCGTGGTTCTCACGCCTCTGCTCGTGATTATGTGTTAGTGGTCCTTTTACTGTTTGTGGTTTTATCATGTCTACTAGCAAATTTTTCGGAGTCCGTTTTACTGGAAAAAATTATTCTGCTTGAGAATTTCAGTTTCAATTGTTTGTTATGGGAAAAGAGTTATGGGGTCATATCGATGGCAGTGATCCTGCTCCTACGGAACCTAAAGAGCTGGCTCAGTGAACAGTCAAGGATGCTCGTGTGATGTCCTAGATTTTGGGGTCTGTCGATTCTCAAATTGTCTTATATCTCTGAGACCGTACAAAATTGCTAAAAGTATGTAAAATTTTTTTAAGAAAGTTTACAATCAGGATCACACAGCAAAATGTTTTCAGTTGAAAAATGAGATCGCCAATTACACTCAAGGGATCTCTCCATCGAAGAGTATTTTTCTGGATTTCAAAATTTGTGGAGTGAATTTACTGATATTATTTATACCAAGGTTCCACCTGGATCTCTCGCTGCTGTTCAGGAGGTTCATGAACAAAATAAGAGAGATCAATTTCTTATGAAGTTACGGATGGAATTTGAGGCCACTCACTCCAATTTGATAAATCGTGATCCTCCTCCCTCTTTGGATGTGTGCTTTGGGAAATTACTTCGTGAAGAACGTCTCGCAACACAAGGTATTTTTTAGCAAAATCGTACGATCTCTAACGACGTTGCTTACGCAGCTCACGGGAAAAGCATGAGTAAAGATATGCGGAAGGTACAATGCTTCAGCTGTAAGGAATATGAGCATATTGCTGCTCACTGCGCCAAGAAATCTTGCACTTATTGCAAGAAGCCAGGACACGTTATCAAAGACTGTCTAACTCGTCCCCAGAATCGCTAAACTAATGCCTAACAAGCTACGGTGGGTACGGTTGCTTCTTCTATAGCTGGTAATCCTGCTGTTCTTACTCTTGAAACCGTTCAGCAAATGTAATGTTGGGTTTTTTCGTGAAGGTTGTATTGTGCAGGATCAGGTGTCGGGGAAGATACTCGTGAAGGGGCCTAAAGTTGAATGTTTGTTACTTTGTTTCCTCTCCATTTTTCTATGCCTTCTTGCTTTTTTTTGGCTTGTACTACTGTTAACAATAAGATTGATATATGGCGCAAACGTTTGGATCATCCTAATTTTACTGTTCTGTCTCATTTAATTAACTTTGGTTTGTTGGGTAATAAAGATTATTTTTCTTCTCGTCTCTCATTTGATTGCTTTACATGTAAATTGGGGAAGAGTAAGTCTCTTTCCTTCCCTACCCATGGTAGTAATGCTGATACCTATTTTGATTTGATCCACGGTGACGTATAGGGTATTACACCTATTATTTCTCAAACAAATTATAAATATTTTGTCACATTCATTGATGATTATAGTCGGTATACTTGGATTTATTTTCTTCATTCTAAATCTGAGATATTTTCTGTGATTTAACAATTTGTGGTCTTTATTGAAACTCAATTCTTTTCAGGCATTAAAGTGTTAAGATCTGATTCAAGTGGTGAATATATGTCTCATGAATTTCATGCCTTTCTTAAACAAAAATGAATTATTTTTAAGCGTTCTTGTCCTTATACACCTCAGCAGAATGGCGTTGCTGAACGTAAGAATCGCCACCTATTGGATGATGTTCAAACTTTATTGCTTGAATCGTTTGTTCACGCTAAATTTTGGGTCAAAGCGTTATTCACGGCAGTTTATTTAATTAATAGATTGCCTACAAGTGTCTTACAATTTGAAACTCCTTATTATCGTCTGCATCACAAGCATCCCAACTATCTTGATATGCATACTTTTGATTGTGTTTGCTTTGTTCACTTACCATCACATGAAAGACAAACTTTTTGCTCAATCTGTAAAATGTGCCTTTATAGAATATAGTAACTCACGCAAAGGTTATGTTTGTTATGATCCAAGCTCTACCAGATTTTGTATTTCTCGTCATGTTGTTTTCTTTGAAAATCAGTCTTTCTTTTCTACTCATGTTGTATCTTTGCCTGAGATCAATGTTCTACCCTATTTTGATGATTTACCTCTTACTCCTGAGCGGTTCAAACCTAGATTTGTATATGCACGCCGACGATCAACGTTGCCCCTTCCTGCACCTGACCCGACACCTGAGCCTGACCAAACTGCTCTGCCATATCCGGGTTCTGACATTGTTCCTCGGTGGTCCACTAGAGTCTTTCGCCCTCTTGATTGCTATGACTTCTCTCATACATCTCTTCATGCTACTTTATCCTCTATTTCAATTTCCTCATGTTACTTTGAGGCTATTAAGCATAAATGTTGACAGGCGGCAATGGGCAAAGAACTTTACGCTCTTCAGGACAATCACACCTGGAATGTTGTTCCTTGTCCAGGACAAGTTAAAGCCATTGAGTGTAAATGGATTTACTTGCTCAAGCTGCGTTCTGATGGTACTCTAGATCGCTATAAGGCTAGGTTGGTTGCACTTGGTAACAAACAGGAATATGGGGTGAACTATGAGACATTTTCTCCTGTTGCCAAGATGACTACGGTGCCATTGGTTATTTCTATTGCAACGTCCCAAGGATAGCCACTTCATCAAATGGATGTTAAAAATGTCTTTTTCCATGGTGATCTCAAAGAGGATATTTACATGGATCTACTACCTGGCTTGGCCTCCTCCTCCTCTTCTGATGTATGCAAATTGAAGCGATCTTTATATGGCTTGAAACAAGCTCCTCGGACATGGTTTGATAAGTTTTGGTCTACCTTGATTCAGTTTTCCTTTGAGCAGAGTCAGTATGACTCATCTCTGTTTCTTCGTAAGATCTCTGCCGGCATTGTTCTTCTTCTTGTTTATGTTGATGATATTGTTATCACGAGGACGGATTCAGACTTGATCACTCGTCTACAATAGCATCTTCAGGACTCATTTTATATGAAGGATCTTGGTCCTTTTACATACTTCTTGGAGTTGAAAATTCACCGGGATCCTTCTGGAATCTTTCTGAATCAACACAAGTACACCCAAGATTTGATCGATTTAGATGGTCTTCAAGACTCGTCTTCGGTGGATACTCCTTTAGAAGTCAACACGAAGTATCGTCGTGAGAAGAGTGATCTCCTCTCAGACCCTACACTATAACGACAGTTGGTCGGTAGTTTGACTTATTTAACTATCACTTGGCTTGATATTTCCTTCGTTGTACAACAGGTTGGCCAATTCATGCAGACTCCCCGCCATCTCTATTTAGCTACTGTTCGTCGTATCATCCGATATCTTCGCGGTTCCCCTCACCGAGGGTTATTCTTCCCAACCGGTTCTCCTCTACGTCTTGTTGCCTATAGTGATGTGGATTGGACCGGCTGTCTTGATACTAAACGGTCTGTCACCGGGTGGTGCATGTTTCTTGGTGATTCCTTGATCTCTTGAAAGAGTAAGAAACAACCTCGTGTTTCCAAATCATGTACTGAATCCGAATACCGTGCCATGTCTGCTGTATGTTCTGAGATTGTCTGGCTTCGTGGGCTTCTGGCTGAACTTGGTTTCTTCCAATCTGATCCCACCCCTCTTCATGCTGACAACACCAGTGCCATTCAGATTGCTGCTAATCCTGTTTTCCATAAACGTACGAAACACATTGAGGTGGACTGTCTTTCTATTTAGGAGGCCTTAAACGCTCGCGTCATTTCACTTTCCCATATTTCCACTAATCTTTAGCTAGCTGATCTGTTTACCAAGGCCATGACACGACCGCGCCATTAGTTCCTTGTGAGCAAATTGATGCTTCTTGATCGATCGGCATTAATTTGAGGAGGGATGCCAATCAGGATATATTTAGCTATAATTATGGCATAATTGTACATATATTATTTCCTTTTTGGTTAGGATATATTGATACTAATGGCTGAAATTTAGCCTTATATTAGAACAATAATTTTGTATATAAACAGTGGAACCTCACAAAGAGGGACATAATTCAAAAATATTGTCAATGCACCCAGATATGGTGCGTATGGGAACATGATGTATACGAACATTGTGTATGGGAGCATCACGGTACCTTGTGAGAAAAAAATTGTAGTGATGTTTAGAGTGCTTTTGGTCCATGTACATCATGAGCCGTGTTATGTCATGAGTCGTGTCATATCATAAGCCGTGTACTCAAGAAATGGTGCGTATGGGAATGTGGTGTATGGGAACAGGTACCGTAAAATAGAAAAAACGAAACAAAATTGGGATGGGACAAGCTCTCTTGAATGAGACCCTAGAAACAGTTATTACATGTTGATGTGAAACAAAGTTTGAACGGTCCTCCTTATCATATTGTTGGTTTTCATGCTTTTGTTATTGTTTATGATACTCTCTAATATGTGAGAGTAGAAGGTTAGGGTATTGTCGGTGTTTGTTTTTTCTACTAGGCTTTGCAGCTCTTGGCGTTTTCTGCAAGGTGAAGATGAGATAAAATAAAAAGCAATAGCGGAAGAACATGTGAAGCCCTCACTAGTGCAACTCTAGGGCTTTTAAACGGTTTGACTGGGTAGTACTGTAATAAGAGACTGTTGAATATTATTGAACTTCAGTTAAATTTGTAATTATCTTTCCAAAATATTTTATGTTCAATTGGTATCAGTTACTTTTGGGGAAAAAAATATATGGTATTTTTGGATGTTAAAAGGAAAGATTAAGTTCTTTTTCCTAAATAATGTCTCTAACTTTCGGGGCATTACAATTTTTGTTTTATTTAATATGGATTTTCAAAATTGAACCTATTGTTCTACAAATCTGGAAACGAGCCATTGTGCACAGGTGAACAGTAAATAAACACAGGGTCCTAGCACCCCATTTTGGAACAAGAAGCATGGTTTTAACCCTCTCTTAAGTTGGTGATGCCATCTAAAAATGTATCCAATCACCTGATGTAAAAGATATTGATTTCATTTTGAAATAATGCTCCACCTTTGACCATTCACCATTGTTGGCGGTACTACAAAGGAGATAATCATGTTACAGGGCACGATAAAAAGAAAAATATTGTTCCATGCCATAGTGTGGAAGTTAAGTATGGAGCTATGGCTAATATGTATCAGAAATGTTACAGTTTCGCTATCTTCTTCAAAATTTTGGTATTGACTCCTACTTCTATCTAGATGTATTGTGATAATCAGGCTATTATCACTGGGGATACCAAGCCTATCAAGGTGAATTGTGACTTTATTTGGGATCCATTGATGTGGAAGAAAATTGTTAATCTATATGTTCATTTGAATGATAACTTGGGTGATAATTTCACGAAGCCATTAACTTTTTTCCATTCAGCAATGGTCTTTTAAACTAGGGATGTTTAGCATATGTGCTTTATACTCCATTAAAAAATACTTTTGTAATCTAACATGGCACTAGTATTAACACATTCTGAGGTGATGGGAGTATTTACAAAACCATAAACCTATTTCAATAACTATCCCTCAGCCTCACGCCATCTCTTTACTTCTTCTTCTCCTCCTCTCCATCTAGTCCTAATTACATATTTAACATCATAATTCTTTCCCTTTACTAGCTGGTAAAAGGGAGAAAAAGAAGGAAAACAAAAAGAAATGTACGATAACGACCCTTCAAGTTTCATATCCAAAAAAGAAAAGGTAAAGGCTGCTTTTTCATTTAAAAAAAAAACTAATGCTTTAAGAAACAAATAGAAGGGATATGAAAATTCTCACCTCAACAAGCTTGACATCAACACAGTCTCCAATTTTGAAAGCCTGCAATGGTATAAATAGGAAAGTTACTCTACCATCATCCCTTTGCATTTATTTCCATAACAAATAGAATAACACATATTATGCTTACATCTTCCGTCTTTTCCAGCCAATTTGAACTCAACTCACTAATATGGCAAAGTCCCTGCAGTGATTTGAAATGTTAGGATTAATTTGAATTTATTTCTATTTCTTGTGTTACAAGCCTCCGCAAGTGTAGATGAAACTTCCAAATACAGGTTTCAAGAACAAGAAGAGAATCATCCCTAGATAGTGGAAAGAAAAGCCAACTTTCAAGGACCACTAGAGCCACTTGATGAGACTGCTCCAGGTAATTCAGCTGAGAGTTTGCTAACCCCCCTAATTCTTATAGTTGTTTTCCTAAAAGAAAGGTTTTAAATGTGTTATATCCTTTTGTATCAAACAACAACCTCAATCATTATATGATGTCTATTAATCCGTCGTAGACAATGCCTATTAATCCTCCTTTTCAGACTGTCATTTGAAAACCAGAATCCTAACAAGTTCCACCATTTTCTTTTTCTTTTTTGTCTTCTTTGTCACCGCTTGAAGCTTTTAAAACAGGCATCTGTCCTAAATATATATAGTCACTCTTCAATGGGCTGCCCATTAAGTTGTTTCAAATTTCATGGTTTCTAGCATATTATTAAGGCCATTTCCATGTGTTACATTTAGTTTTTTTCCAAGTTTATTTTCTTTTCGTTTGGGTCAATGTCAACTTGGCGATGCGGATGAGATTTTTTTGGGCGCCCCCAGGGCACTCACCTGGCATCATCAGGTGGTTTCCAACACTCACCAATTGCCATCGCCCATGTAGTTGGTAAAACATCACCATAAAGTGATGAACCATGTGTAAAGAAAAAAAAAAAGAGAACAATTTGTTCTGATTTTATATATCTAAACATATTGGTGTGTATATGTATATCGTTGCGACTAGGTCTCCTCTGGCCCCATTGTTCCTGTATCACTATAGTGTCATATCTGTCATTCTCTATGTCAATGCATCTTAGGGTGTCATCATGTTCAAGTCTAATAATTAGAATCTCAACTGTGGAAACATTTTAAGAATTCCCACAAATATATGGAAAAATAAATGCATTATGCATTTGGGCCTAGTACAATATGGGATGAAGTATATACCTCACGCCCAGGTGCTATCTCTACAAAAACTCCATAAGGAGCTATTGATTTGATCTCACAGTTCCTGATTGAAAAGACACTAGTGTAAGATATACATCTCAAGTTAGAAGACCAAATGCAACCTGTACATTAAAAACAATATGGTTCATAGAGAAAACATGCCGATGGTCATCATTGACGTCTCATAGATTTTATTACAAACGACTCCACAGGGAAACAAAAACGTCACTATCTATAGATTCAGCATGCCAAGTATCAGTTCTCCTCATGGACAGAAGAGGACTAATTGGCAACAGACATACCAAACAATGATTTTTAAACAACATATATTTATTTCAATATTAAACAAGAGAAATAAGGCAGGGAACCTATAGATATCACCAACAGTTGGAACCATTGTCAAATTGTTGATAATGTCTTTAGACTTCTCTAGGCTTGATAGATCCTTTGCAGTAATCTTCACCTACAAAACCCACAAACGTGAAAAATCACAATACTGATATTGTTGGATGGCTTCATATATACTATTGGGCCCACCTAACAACTTAACCTTATAGGAAAATTGGGGACCCAACATGGTATATCAAAAGTTTGGTTTCTGGGAAGTCTTAGATTCAAGTCTCTCAATTTGCATTAGCTCATTGGTTTTTCGGAAGTCTTAGATTCAAGTCTCTCAATTTGCATTAGCTCACTATTTGCATTATGCTTCTCTCTATGCATAGAGGTTTGTATCTCTACTTGCAAGACAAAGTTGTGTGAGAGGAAAGGTATTGGATAGCTTAATATAATTATTGGGTCAATTTTCTCATAGTTTAAGCTTATAAGAATTAGGACAAGAAGTGATGTAATAAATACGATCAGATTAAACAAAAAATTAAAGATGATGTTCTCATCTTAGCTTACTATTCCATCATCTTGGGTGTCAATAGCTTCTACCCCAGTTTCTTCGATAATACTCTTCACCTTCTTTCCACCCGAACCAATAATGAGGTTGATTTTCTCTGGTTTAATCTATACATGATCAATGTAAAGTGAAGGAGAAAAATAATTATCAACTAAAACATTTAACACATTGAAGTGGATTCTGGACGCTAAACAAACCTTCATAACATGAATCAGCGGAGCATACATAGAAAGTCTTTTTGAAGGAGGAGGTGAGCATTTTGACATCTCACCTAAATTTAATTAAAAGGAAATGGAGAAGTAAGCAATTTTATAACACGTAGAAGTACCCAATACATGATTTCTCAACATATATTAAGATCTTGTTCTACCCTTTATCATCGATTCCATTAAATACTAAGGAACAGGACAGGAGTAACATATTGCATCAGGCAGTTTAACCAGACAGGTATATTCACGGTTGTATACGCGCATGTGTAAAGCAAGAGCTGAATGTATCAGTGTCAACAAGCAAAGAAGTGCAAATATCAAATATTAAATAATGGTTAAAAGTGATAACTAGGGTATCGAAGAAGAAAATTACACCCTCTATTTCACAGATAATTCAAATAAACACTGGAAACATATGAGTTTGTCTGCATTTTAGCAAGAATAAAATACTAACCTCATAACTTGTTGAGAGATTTGGTGAGGAGTCCTATTTTGAGTACTTGTTTAGGGATAAGTCCTATTTACTTTTTGAACTATTCCATCAGATCTTATTTTTAAAGTTATTAATATTTTGGACAGTTTTAACCCTAATTAATGAGTAACTCTCTCTCTCTCTCTCTCTCTCTCTCTCTCTCTCTCTATATATATATATATATATATATATATATAGACACACACACTCGCATTTCATAGTTGTTAAAATTTTTTTGACTTTTCTTGATAGCCAAAGTTTTGTTATGTTATAGCGTATTTCTAAACATTTACATTAGTTTTTAAATGATTATATACTAGTTAGAGTGTATATATAAATATATATATATATATAAAGAAGTACAAGCAGACATTTTTTTAAATTCTTTTATTGTTAGTTGAGTGTAAATTTTATTTTTTATTCTTGTATTTTTTTTGTATTTGTTTAACAATGTTATAAAATTTTTCGTCGCAATGATAAATAGTTTTATAAAATAAAAATATTCTCGTTTTTTAGATATAAAGATGAGAGTTTTCTATTTTCTGAATGCTAAATTTTTTATTATTTATGCAATATTGGTATATTGTACACTGTTTCTCATTTTCAACAAATAAATTTTTTTTATGTTTACATCGCATTTGTACATTTAGCATTGATTTTAAGTTTTAAATATTAATTGAGAAAGTTCATGTTTAAAATTTTTCTTATTTTCTATAAATTCTCATATTTAGTTCAATAATATTGCTAATTTCTCATTTTCAAGAAATTTATCACTTTTTGTGAAAATAAGAAATTTCTCATTTCTTGTGTTTTTAAAAAAAATTATATTCAATTAGATCTTATTTTACAGTTTATGATGCATAGATTCTCAATATATAAATACTTTTTAAAATTGATGTATACAACAAAAATTATGGAATTTTAAATTTTGAAAACAAAAAATTAAACATCAATACCATATCACCAAGATTGTATTTATTGCTCCATTTAATTAATCAATGCACCTTTGTGGGAGATGGGTAAAATTGTCAATGTCATTAATAATTTTTAAAAATAGAATCTTTTGGAAGGGTTAAAAGTAAATAGGACTTACTCGAAAACCAGTCCAAAAAATAGGACCCTAGTGTAATTAACTCTAACTTGTTTTATGTACCTCTTTCAAGTGAAAATGAAGAAGAATACTTTGCAAGTCAAACTCATTTTAGACATGGATCCACACAATACCTTTTGATATAACATTGATAATAACTGTGTCCAGTAATGTTGAAGTTGGAAATACCCCAAGTTTGGCATGATTTCCTTTAATTATTTCCCTAGAAAGAATTTGATATCGTACACGTGCTGGACCAGGAGAAGCATGATGCAAACAGTTTGTCAAAAACAGCAAGAATGGATAGTTGGTTATGAAAAACAAATTTGATGGGGGCAGGAACCAATAGCAGCATCCATATAGGTACAATTCCTCTTGCATAACCTCTTGTCCAGGTTATGCAATTCCTTGAATAAAAATAATTACATGCCTTCACCGCACTTCTGCCCTAGTTTCTTAGGATTGGCGTGGTTATGTATTTGTGATGTGATGTGTCCATAAGCTTTGTTAGTCTGTCTCTCTCTTCTAATGTGGGATCACACTATAAAACTCAATTCAGATTTCTGTTAATCTGTTATTGCAGGCAAATCTTATGTAAAAATTGTGCTATTAGTGCTTGAAGAGATTAAAGAGAGAGTGAATATAAAGCTTTAAGCAGTTAGTCCCCAAAAAAAGGACAAGAGGTCAGCAGGAATCAGAGATAGGCATTGTAGAGCATTTAGGGTGCAAATGGTGTTTCTTGGGATGTTAAGAAGTTCTCCATGAATAATAAATTTATATTCTTCCTTTTTTTATGTTTCTGGGTTACTATAGATAAATTATGCATGGGAAAAAGGATTACAGTTCAAAGCATAATTGTCAAATCGATAATCGAATCGTGAATCGAAATTACTTATTCTCGAATCGTGAATCATAAAGATTCGGTTATAATTTCTAAAATATATATAAAATAGTTAAATATTAAAGATACATTATAAATATGAAAAAGTTTATCACAAATCAATAAAGAACTTGTTCTGAATGATGAGTATATAGTATAATAGGTAAGACGCTTGCATCTAGGGCAATGGGCGGAGAAATAATATAAAAATGAACGACAAGAATAAAATAGACACTGGGTAAAAATGAAATAAAAATAAACGAAATGAATAAAATAGACACTCGATAAAAATTTAACTCGCGAAATTACCTCACACAACTTTGATACTAATCATATCATGTTAGAATTTATAGCCATCCAATCCAAAATCAATTACTGTTTGATAGAGAAATATCTAGAATATATAAATAAGATTGGGTGGCTTAGAAAAGTGACGTGTAACAAATCTCTATAATGTAAATTTATAAGTTAGAAGAAACACGAACTCGAGACTTGCTTGGAATTGAATCAATTCTTTAATTTATCGAACCGAATCGTGTGATACGTATCGTGAATCGTATTATTCTTGCTTTCGCCGATTCACCCTACCGATACGAATCGATTGCTAGATGTATCGAACCGAAAAGAAAAAAAAAAGGTTTTTTAGGCCTACAATTAATAAGGTGTGAGAATGCAGATATCTTCCTTGTTCCTCTAGACTCAATCCCCTATTGTTATATTGCAATAAACATGAAACAATCTTAGTGTTTCAAAAAACTTGCTCATCTGTATAGGAAGCTTACATATATTTATAGATTGCTATACTTTCATCTATTTTAGGACTACTATGCAAAAAAATAACGGAGAACGGATAACAAGGTGGGATTTTCTTTTTTCTTTTTTTTGTGGGGTGGGGGTGGGGGTGGGGGCACAGCCCCCACAAAGCTCACAACATTTTAGGCCATGTACTATTTTGGTGAGTTAAAGTTTAGAGTCTATCGTACCCCCCTCAACAAAAGAAAATGTAATTTAAATTTTACCTTGCATTCCTTCTAACATAATCCCATCTTAGACCCTCCTTTTTCTTTCACCCTCCAGACTCCACATCCATATATATACATATAAAATCATTCGCATCACTCTCTTATCTTTTTCTTCCTTTACCCTCTAATATATTAATACTAGTGGTCACGCATGCGTATGCAAGTGTGTATTCTAAAATCAAAGCAGGAGAAAAAAGTGGAATCATAGAATGGTTAAATTTTTAAATTGTGTGCAGTTATAATTTTTAAATAAGTAATGGTGGGAAAAATTGATGGGTATTTTGGGCAAAACGAAAAATCCACACATATTCACCTTTGAAGTAACATTAAGTAGGGGTTTTCCCTTTATGTATTAGTATAAATTTTGCTAGTATTTATTCAAATAACTATTGCCAACATAGTAGGCTTGGCAAGAATAACACTAAAATGTAAGAGTGATCAAAAGCATTGGTTGCTTGCTAAAATCACTTATCCTTTAGAAACAACATATTCAAGTATTTATTAGATTTATGAATTAATATTTAAGATAACAATTATGAAGCATATTTTAGTCATTTTCTACCATGCCAACAAAAAATTGTATTCGTAAAAATATAACATACACATTTATGTCTATTCGAATAAAATTGGAATAGGTTCAAGTGTTTAACATAATTAACCTCTCCCCTTCCCCATTTTCTTTTGGGAACAACCGGAAGGACTTCACTAATGAACAACCATTATATGTTATATGTTAGTTTTATTATAATTATATTAGTTTTATTATTATTATAATTATCCGGTATAGTTGGGCACACAATTTATTATTGTGTAGTTTCGTTATTCTATAAATAAACCGTTGCGTACCATATTGGGATTAACGCCTTCATTTAACCTAATCATGTATGTTAGCATGGTATCAGAGCCACCGGACCTCTAGTAATTCTAGCCGCCACCTAAACCCTAGCCGCCAGACCCAAATCGTCGCCAGAAATCACACACCAGTCGCCGACAGCCCCAAACTCAAGTCGCCATTCGTTGACGCCCCACCCAAGACCCCTGCCGACCGCCCAAAACCCTCGACAACCACCCAACAACCCTCGCCAACCACTTACAACCCTCGCCGACCACCCAATGACCCTTGCCAGACCACCCTAGCCCCTCGCCGCTCCTTGTCGCACACCCAGCGACGATCGTCATCCCTCGTCGTCCCTCCAGCAAGGCTTCTAGCCTCTCGTCGCACCACCCCTGGCGCCGAAACCCACCAATACCAACACCACCACCTCTAGCGCCAACACCCTCAAGCGAGTCCACTGTAGTCACCTACAGTCATTGCCGTCGCCGAACTCAGTTGCCGCCACTCTACCAGTCGCCGAAATACACCAAAAACCCACTCAATAGTCACCAATCGTACTCCAAAAACAATCTCCGACCATCTAAACAGTCACCGGAAACCTAGCCGAGTCACCGAAAAAGTCACCGGAACAGTCACCGGAAAAGTCGCACTGGTCTCAGCAGTTCTGTGTTCTTCGTCTCCCTCACTACGTCCCTTCATTCATCCGTACAATGGCCTGCTTTTCATTCACCGCCAAGATCTGTGTTGTCTAATTATTGTTGATGCAGTGAGAGTTGTCTGGAATTCTCTGGTAGTTGAACAAGAATTTCATCGGAGGGCGATAGGTTTGCTACCCAGACTTCTGGGACTGCTGAGTCTTTGACGGACACTGGGCGACCAATGAGAACTGAGGTGCTCTCTTCTTCTACTCGGCTTGTCGGTGAAAAGCTTGACGGTGCTTCATCTTATCCCTTCGGAAGAATGTGCTGAAATCTTTGCAAGGCATGGAATTAGATTCCCACTTATTTGACGATGCCCCTTATCCTAATTCTCCTCTTTATCGTACCTGGATACAAGACGATGCTCGTCTCTTCAGTCAGATTATGAATTTCATGGACCGCAGTGTCAAGATTTTTGTTGCCAGTGCCGATACTGTAAAAGAAATCTAGGGGGCTCTAGAGGATATTTATGCTTCCACAAATGACTTATCGCGCATTTATGATGTGATGCGAGACTTTTTTCGCTCGCAACAGGCTGGTCATCCTCTTCAGGAGCATTTTATGGGATTTAAAGTGCTTGCCAACGAGTTTGATCGGCTTCTTCCATTCACCAGTTCTATCAGCAAGTTTCAAGAACAGCGAATGCAGATTCTCATCGTGTGTTTCTTAGCCAATTTGGATCCTGAATATGACACGGCTCGTTCCCAGATTCTTGCTGGGACAGATATTCCTACCTTATCTGAGACTTTCCGTCGGGTGAGTCGTTCTATGCGCCGTGACGACACTCGGCCTTCGTCTGATGCTAATGATCAGTCTGCCCTTATTGCTTCTTGAGGAGGCAATGGAACTCGTGGCCGTGGTCGTGGTAGGGGTCGTGATGGAGGTCGAATAGGTGTGGGGACTCGTGAGACTCATTCTTGCCACTATTGTGGGATCCAGGGTCATATTCGCAATCAGTATTATAAACTACATGGAAAACCGTCCCCCGTGGCTAATGCTACTGTCGAGTACCCCCAGGTAGACTCGTCTTCCTCTTCTCAGAAGCAACTCGTAAAGATGACCCCAGCTGAATATGAGCAGTACGTTCAGTCTCAAGTTACTAGCCTAAGTCCTCCCCAGTCCTCTTGCCCCTGCTGCCGCTACCTTCGCAGGTAATCCTAGTGCATGTTTGGCGACTACTCCATCTGCCTAGGTGATTGATTCAGGTGTCTCCTATCATATGGCTGGTTCGGCAGGTATATTATCTGACTATCAGGTGACTCCTAGCCATCGTCGTGTTCTTGTGGTTAATGGATCTTCCTCACCGGTTAAGGGACGTGGAGTCGCTACTCCCACACCCTCCTTAACCCTACCTAATGTCTTACATACTCCTGAAAACCCATTTAACTTATTATCTGTCAGTCAGCTCACTAATGATCTCAATTGCTATGTGATTTTTTATCCTGATGGTTGTATTTTTCAGGATCTTACGACGAGTAAGATTATCAGTAGAGGTCGAGTTTCTGGTGGGCTTTACTTGGTGGAGGAGGTG
>JAOTRH010000010.1:3784696-3804950 GCA_034768845.1 Heliamphora exappendiculata | reverse complement strand
GCGTGTGCCTTTATTATCTCGGGTCAATAAACGAGCTTCGGCTCCTTTTTCTTTGGTTCATTCAGATGTTTGGGGACCGTGTCCAGTAGAGTCTATTTCTGATTTTCGTTATTATGTCATTTTTGTGAATGATTATTCTCGTGTGACTTTCTTATATCTTATGCAACATAAATCTGAAGTAGTATCTATTTTTTTCTCATTTTGTATGGAAGCGAAAACCCAGTTTCAGGCTCAGGTTAAATGTTTGCGCAATGATAATGGTGGCGAGTATCTCTTCACCCAGCTAAAGACTTTTCTATCCATTAATGGTATTGTTCATCAGACTTCTTGCCCCGCTACCCCACAGCAGAATGGTGTCGCTAAGCGCAAGAATCGCCATATTATGGAGACTACTCGTGCTCTTTTGTTTCAAATGCACGCGCCCAAGAAATTCTGGGGACATGCCGTGTTAACGGCTTGCTACTTAATTAACCGTCTCCCTTCTCAGGTCCTTGGTGGTAAAATTCCAATGGCGGTCCTCTCTCCTACAACGAGCCTTTTCTCTCTACCCTTGAGAATTTTTAGCTGCCTTTCTTATGTTCGTGACACTCATCCTCAGCGAACGAAGTCAGATGCTCGAGCTGTCAAATAAATCTTTCTTGGTTATTCGAAGACTCAGAAGGGTTATCGCTGCTTTTGTCCATCTCTTCACAAGTTCTTTGTGTCCCGGGATGTTGCCTTTGTGGAGTCTACTCCTTTTCTGCATCAGATTCAGCTGTGTCGGGGAGTGGGCGGTCTGATATTGAACATCTTGATTTTTTAGTGTCTTGCTTGCCTTTATCCTCTTCCGCAAGTGTTCCTCCTACTGAGGGGTCCTCTCCACCTTCTTCTTCTTCCACTCCTTTAGCTTCCTTGGAACTTTCCTCTACTGAGCCCATCTCCTCATCTGTGGATCCTCTTTCCACGGTAAGTGTTCCTTTCCCCGCTCGTGATACTCCTATTGCTATTTAGAAATCTTATCGCACTTGCAGGGATAACCCTCTCTATACTACCTCCTACAAGGGTCTCTCAGTCTCTTTACATACTTATATCGCCACTCTCGATCAGGCCACTATTCCTCGTACTGTTCCCAAGAGCTTAGCTGACCCTGGCTGACAGGGTGCTATGTTGGAGGAAATGCACGCTCTTGAATCCACTTCTACCTGGTCCCCCGTTACTCTTCCAGAAGGCAAGCAGGCTATTGGTTGCAAATGGGTGTTTACGGTCAAAGTCAATCCTGATGGTTCTCTTGTCTGGTTGAAGGCTCGTCTCGTTGCCAAGGGATATGCTCAGACTTATGGGTTGATTATTTTGAGACCTTCTCTCCTGTTGCCAAAATGGCCTCTGTTCGCCTGTTTGTCTTTGGCTGCCACTCACCATTGGCCTCTGTACCAGCTTGACGTGAAAAATGCTTTTCTTCATGGCGATTTGCAAGATGAAGTTTATATGGAGCAACCTCCCGATTTTTTTGCTCAGGGGGGGACGCAGCTGGTCTGTCGTCTCCATCGATCTCTTTATGGCTTGAAAGCAGTCTCCACGTGCGTGGTTTGGCCGCTTTAGTATGCTTATGCACCAGTTTGGTCTTCTACAGTTCGGCAAAGAACATACGGTGTTCTATAGATGCTCATCTACTGATTGTATTCTATTGATTGTTTATGTTGATGATATTGTTATCACCGGTAATGATGCAGTGGGCATTTCTGTGTTGAAGCAATTTTTAAAATCTCAGTTCCAAACTAAAGACTTGGGGGAATTGAAATACTTTCTTGGAGTCGAGGTAGCACGAGATAAGAAGGGTATCTTTATCTCTCAGAGAAAGTATGTGCTGGATATTCTTGCTGACGCTGGATTGTTGACCTGAGTGTTAAACTTCTCCCTAATGAAGGTGAGATTTTTTTCTCACCCCGACAGATATAGGAAAATGGTTGGGAAGTTGAATTATCTAACAACAATGACAAGACCGGACACAACCTTTCCTGTGAGTGTAGTGAGCTAATTCATGACGGCATCTCGGGTCCCACATTGGAATGCCGTGGTTAGAATTCTACGCTATATTCACAGTAATCCCGGTAAGGGATTGCATTTTAGTGATCACGGCTACTCTATAATGGAAATGTATTCTGATGCTGACTAGGCGGGATGCCCAATTGATCGGCGGTCCACTTTTGGATTCTCTATATTTATCGGTGGCAATCTTATCTCTTGGAAGAGCAAGAAGTAGACGTGATTTCGAGGTCAAGTGCTGAAATAGAATACCAAGCCATGGCCTTGGCCACATCTGAGATTTTGTGGTTTTGCCAATTGCTTAGTGAGTTTGGCGATCCCTGTAATGGCCCAACAAAGCTTTGGTATAATAATAAATCTGCAGTGTATATTGCCACGAATTCGGTGTTCCACGATCATACTAAACATATCGAGGTGGACTGCCATTTTGTTCGGCATGGGTATCAGAATGGTGTGATCGTGTTCGGTGCGGTTCGTACAGGAGAACAGTTGGCAGATATCTTTACTAAGTCTGTTCCAAGTCCTCGGGTTCGATATCTACGTAACAAGCTGGGCATGTTAGATATATATGCACCAGCTTGAGGGGGTGTTGCTTAATTATAATTATATTTGCTTTATTATTATTATAATTATCCGGTGTAGTTGGGCACACCATTTATTATTGTGTGGTCTCGTTATTCTAGAAATAAACCGTTGCGTACTCTATTGGGGTTAACGCCTTCATTTAACCTAATCATGTCTATTAACATTATAACCATCTCTGGCAATAATAAGTTTAATTACTTGATTTATTGTTGGTACCAAGTTTATCTATAGATAAATTTATTATACATTTTTTTTTATTTATGAAATATGACATTAATGTACTAGAAATAATAATTCTATGTTTTGGCCCATTCGAGGAATTCCTGGATCTTCACTCTCTAAACCCTAAAAATTTATGTTTTAGAACACATTATGAAGCATGTAAATTTTTGTTCCAAAACAATGAAGTTAGCAATTGAAATTTGATTTTTCATATTTATTTCCTTAAAATTAAACACAGAAAAAGAACTTGAAAACACAAGGAAACATTTGAAAACACGAAATCAAAGTATATTTTTATGCGTTGCTAAGGCTAACAAATGAACATGTTTAAAAACATATATTCATTTTAAAGCATTACATTATTGATAATTACAATAGAATTGAGCTACCGATAATATGAGTTAAGATAATGTTAAATATTTCATTAATATACAAAACTATGAAGGAACTAAAAGGGAAATGAAAATAAAGAAATAAAAAATCCTAGTATGAGTAGGAATTAAAAGGAAACAAAACATATTAGTAACAACTTATATAAAAAGATTACTTTGCAGTAACAAAGAAGACAAACATGTGATAATCATATTTGTATTATCTTCTTCTCACTATCTCTACTCATCTCCTTTCTAATTTCTCCGATTCCCTAATAAATTTAGGTTTTACTTACATTCTCACCTCTCTCTCTCTCTCTATCTATCTTTCTCTCTCAACAAAAAGAGGCAAAAAGAAATAAATATTATCGGATAACTTTTCCGCGGAAACATTATAATTTTAACATTCTAATAATGATCCATTTCAGTTTTCTAGAAAACAGAAATGTTTCAATCGTTTCAATGGAAAAAAACAGAATTTTGTTCCTTGTTGACAAGCAACCAAAATTTGAACTTTAGTACACTCCATGTAGAATATTATATTAAAATAATTAAATTGTTGACATGCTCAAATGCCTCCTTCGAGTCTTTTCTTCTCTTAAAAATGTTTAGAGCTCAAGTGCTAATGAGGCATGAGGGAAAAGATTTCTTTTCGTTTGCTTAGCATATTATTTGGTGTACCGCACTTCTCGTCAATGTTGCAAGTGTCTTCATCTTTTATTAAGGATCCTTTTTGGCCTTCTTTTGCTTCAAATTAGTTTAAATATCATATTGACAAATTTTATCTTGAAGCAAAGGCAATATTGAAGAAAAGAGATAGAGTCGTCGACTGCATTAGGTAGGAGATGCAAGACATATCTAAATTGCAAGTGCATTTGTTATTTGATTCGATCCTCAATCCCACCTTGATTCCATAGGATGTACCTCTTCTTTACTATCATCAGGTAACAAGAGGGGTGACAAAAGGTATACTTTCTTTACTATGTTGATGTCTCATCAATAAGCGGAGATTCATATAGATGTTATTGTACTGGTCAATCTATAAATTGGTACATAATCCATCCTTTCTCCTCTTTCATCCTAAGGGGTGGTCCATCCGTGAATTCCCATGTAATGGGATACGAGTTGACCGAAAGCTATCATAGTAACTGCACCATGGTGGCTATCTTGATAAAGGGGAAAATTGCAGACCATTGTAATTCTTTTCAACAGACTTGAACAAACAACGGTTTTCTCCTATGAATGCCTAGCATGAAATATGGAATTGATGTATTTACCAAGAATGTGCTTTCGGCCCTCTCTTGCTTGTAGGAGCACCTGCTTCATGATTGGTAAAGTAATTCCTCCTATCTGTCAATGAAGAATGTCGATGCGTTGGTCCGTAAATAATAAGCCTTAAAAGAAACGTGGAAGTCAATGTTAAGAAAAATATGAAGGTAAGGAATAGCAGATAAATATGGCCAACAGAAAACTGAGTTCAAAGAGAACGTCGCGGTCATTATGGAGTAAAGAAAGACTAAGTGGTAAGCATGCAAACACTCACGAACTTGAAGGAACTGATATAAGTAATAAACGACCTTTATGTCCATCTGAAATGCGGTTATACCATCTTCATTTCCAGCAACCTGCAGCATTAGATCACTTATCCAATTAAGTAATTTCCCATGCCTACAGGTTCTGCATTATGGCATACTTCTACTTGTATAGTGTGTAAAAAAAAATTTCTCTAACCACATGTTACACATACCAAGATAGTTAACTTGAAAACCAACTGAACACATTTAAATACAGCAGAAATTCAAAAGACAGTACCTTAAAATCCATGTCTCCAGATGCATCTTCAGATCCAGTTATGTCAGAAAGAATAAGTGGGGTCCCATCTCCCCCAAATTCCTGAGTGTCCAAAACCATACCCATTGCTATACCAGCAATAGAGCACTTCATTGGGACCCCAGCGTCTTGCAAGGCTAAGCATCCCCCACAAATGGATGCCATGCTGACACAGGATAAACTTGATGTCAACTAAATGACTAGATAGCAGTTATTGAGATAGGAAATAAAAATACAAAACGCAGAAAATGACCATGAACATGCTTTTCAAGTTTTCTAATGTACTCCAGATTTTCATTAGTACTCTGTACTAAGAAGCAAGAGACTAAAATATAAATGACTTGATACATAGGATGAATGAAAAGAAAAATTACTGCATGCAGAATGATTAATGTTAAGCAGATTAGCATGCTGAAGGTTTTGCATTATGTTCAAAAACATGAAATCATTAGTATTCTTTTCCCTTTCACATTAAACATTAACTTTCCACCTTGAAGAGCCATTGCTTTCAGTGATGGTACTCTCAACACGTATTGTGTACGGAAAACCATCTTCAGAAGGTAAAATAGGTTCAAGAGCCCTCTCTGCAAGCATTCCATGACCGATTTCTCTTCTGCTGGGTGCTCCCATTCGCCCAACTTCCCCAACACATGATGGAGGAAATGAATACTGAAACATTAAACCAAGAGAAGCTCAATCAGTTTGGTACTTTCTGAAAGCTTCTAAGAATTAATTAAAATATTAAATTTTAAAAATAAGATTTGCTTCCATTAGCTCACTCATAAAAATGACAGACAGACAGAGATGGGAGAATGCAAAGAAGGGTATCCAGGAATGGTAGATCTGTACACGGTAAGACTTATAACACACTGGATAGCAAGTTGACTTGTATTCTAGTTAGTAAGCATAGCATAAAACTGGCAAAGCACGGAAGATACTGTCCTTAAAATAGCAGAAAGAAAGATTTGCAGTTCCAACATTCCCAAACCAATCACCAGAGACAAAATATTAATATTAACAAGTACATCAATGTAGTGCTTCTAAGAATTAATTAAAATATTAAATTTTAAAAATAAGATTTGCTTCAATTAGCTCACTCATAAAAATGATAGGTGGACACAGATGGGAGAATGCAAAGAAGGGTATCCATCAATGGAGTGCCAACCCTGTACATCAAGATACACTCAAAAGAAAAAGAAAAACATTATTCCCTTTCGCTCCCAATACACCACATCAAACACAAAGGAGTCACCATCCAAGCCTTCTTAATCATCTTGACAAGACACCCATGTGCCCAACAACTGTATACGTGCAACAAGAAAGCCATCATAACTCAACTCTCCCAAAAGATGGTAAACAACAAGCTCCACAAATCTCTAGCAATATTACAATACATCAAGAGACGGTTAACCAATGTTTTAAAGAGCGGTATCAGAATACATATCAAGTATTGATGATATGGCCATGTATTGATCGATATCGAATATTATCGGCCGGTATATTGTCAAACATTAGCATCAGAGGTCAAAAATCCCAATAAGTATCGACCGATACGATATATATTGGTCAATATTTAAAATCTTGTCGTCAATAAACTCTTCCTTACAAATCCAACACCAATTACACAAGAAGAATAATTTTATTTATGAATAGTAAGAATAGATTCTAAAGTTGTCATCCATACCCCAAAAAAAAGTCAACTTGGTAGGAAAACCCTACTTCTACATAGCATTGCAACGAAAAGCCCCATCTTGGTGACAACTAGTGAAGGAGTAAAAGGATTTTACTGTGAACCTCCCTCTTTATCCTTCATTTCAGCTCCTCTCCCCTTCCACCAGAAACCTTCACACTGTAAAGATCCAAACAAAGCCCTCCACAACACCTGCCATCCCTTGCTAAAAAGACCCAACTCACACCAAATAACGCCAAGACCAACTCCCAGGAAATCCCTACCCAACTCATAAGGAATAAGCAAGCAGTACGCAACTCACCATCACCTTTGCACATGTATCACCAATTGACATAAATTTGCAACCACCTAATTAAGTTGTCAATTGTCAGAATTCCACAGGAAAAAGGCCCCTTGGAAGGAGCTGCAACCTACCAAATAGCATTATAATTACTCAATCATAAGTTGCATCCCCTTGCAACCCTTTCCACATAAATAAATTGTAACAGGAGTGAATATGTTACTGAAAGAAGAATTGCTAAAAGAAGCAGCACTGTTTTATGCTGAGAAAAGCAAACCGTCACAACATTTAATCATACACAAAGTTGAGAAGAACTTCAAATATTTGTAAATTCCATACAAGCAAAGAAATGAGGTTTTTTTTTTCTTGTTTTGTTTTTATTTATTTATTTTCTTCTTTTTTAGGGTGGGGGTGGGGGGAAGATACCTGAAGATAGAATCTCTTGAATTCATCTGCACCTTCAAGATTGTCTATTCTTTGGGCCATTTGTTTATCCCCAAGTGTAACAACTGCAAGCGACTGGAAAGCAAAAAACAACAGCCAAAACAAAACAGGGGATCAGTCACACAAGCTTTTTTTTTTGGGTCATTTAATTTTGTTTTAGGCAATATCCCTGGCGAGCTTATAGCTGGCTGCTGATCTTTAGTTTATTACTAAAGTAAACAAAGAGTTGTACTTCCAAATTGCTGCCAGCCAGCATCTTAAATAAAATAAATAAATAAAATAAAAAGAACACTTGTGCCATCTTCTTCACAGTTGTCGACCAGATGAAAATAGACAGCCATGACAGAGTAGGAAACAAAAGAGAAAGAAAAGGGAACAAATTTACTATTGCAGTAATTTAAACGCCTACATAATAAAGTTGGCTTACACAATAGAAATAGAACAAAGCCCTATTTATTCGAAAAGATGAAACTACCTTAAGCTAAAATACATATAACTAAATAACAAAAAGAAGACTATTACAACCCCCCTCAAACTCATGATGCGAGCCTGATGAGCGATGAGAATTTGTCAAGTAAGACGCGAAAACGAGCAGAACTATAATTCTTGGAGAAGAAATCGACAAGTTGCAAGGAAGATGAAACAAAACATATATCAATATTACCCAGCTGAAAATGTTGACGAACAAGGTGACAATCAATCTCTATATACTTCACAACTAAAAAGCATGGACACTTCTATGAAGGAAATGTGTCGTGTTAGACACAACACTCTTTGGACACTCCTGAATTCGCATATGACACTTTTTAAAATGTGCTATAATTAAAAAATTAAGTTTATAATATTATATACTTTTTCAACACTCGACGGACACTTCAACAACTTTTTTTGAACTCTTTGAACACGTCATATGTGATTAATTTCTTCGTAATAACAATGTTTTACATTCTTCAAAACGCAAATTATGTACACTAAATATGTTTTGGAACATTTATAAGATAAAATATATGACTTTTCAATTTTATTAGTGATATATTGTACATTTTCAATTACCACTAAATAAAGTATTTACAAATTTGACATATAATAAATATATAAAAATGTTAACTTTTAACGTGTTTCGGACGTGTCATGCCCTGCAGTTTTTTAAAATTAACGTGTCGCGTGTCCATGCTACTTAGCTTCACACTCTCATGGAAAACGAAGTTGTTGGCGATCTGAATGGCATTCTTATTGCGCAAGAGTGTAGGAGAAAAGAGACTCAAATCGGAGAGTAACGATAAGAGCCAAAAATCAGAGCAGTAGCATAAGCCATAGCACGTTAATCAATTTAGCAAAACACTGACACACTACTTCTTACTCGTTTAGGAAATGAGGGAATCACCAAGAAACAAATGAAAACCAATAGTGGAATTGCAACTAGACACATCGCCAATCCAATCAACATCAACTTAAGCCAGAGAAGTTAAGGAGGAAGCAAATGACAACAATAAACTCTAAAAGATAGTACAAAGGATATAGCGTAAGTTGCAAAGAAAAGCAGCCAAATGTGTGTAGCAAGGATCAATGTAAAATTGACTAACGAGATGAACATACACAATATCAGAACGAGTCGCAGTAAGATATGCCAAATACCCGATCAACTCTAGATGGACAAGCTCAAAAAGACTGCTCGAGAGAAGAGAACTTGACATGTAACTCAATGGGAGTGTAAACAACCTTATCATCAATAAGATATGCATGATGAATTGTGTCATTGGCATATTTAGATTGAGATAAGAGACAACCCTTTGGCAAAAAAACAAACTCTATACTGAAAACGTAGTGAAGAGTACCCAAATCTTAATTCTCAAACTCACGAAAAAGATGTTTCAACTAAAATCAGAGTGATAACAACAATCCCAACATTAGTGTGGTGGAGCAAAAGAGCATAATCATCAATACTAGAGTTGAAGTCAATCTAGGTAACAGTCGGCTAAGAAGTTTATGCTAGGCAAAAGAAGATTGTTTCAAACCATAAACGGCATGATGAAGATGACATTAAAAAAAACCTTATAAAACCGATTTGGCCTTGTAGTGCTCTAGAGAACTATAAGAATGAGTTTTAACTTTATAAATTCACTTACAACCAAAGTGAGATTTATGCAATGGAATCAAAATTCTTATTAAATGTAGTCAATTATCCTGCATTACATTGACCTAGTCGCACTTTGGATCAATACATGCTTTTTTTTAAGATTGGGACTCAAATAAGCATGAATAATAGATTAAAAAACAAAGCATGGTAAGGAGAAAAATAGGTATTAAAAAACCAAGTCTTATTAGCAGAGCACAAACGCGTAAAGGTTTGCATCATTCAAAATGATCAGTATCCAAGAGACAGAGGGAACTGTGTCAAAGTTGGTTAATACAAATTGAGAAGGAAAAGACTGCCAACCTATGAAGCACAGGTGCCGGTACACAATACGGGTACACCATTGCAATGAAATCTAAAAAATAAGCTACAGGTACGTCTGTGGTACGCCAATGTTAATATGACAATATTAGGTTTAATGAAGGCGTTAACCCTAATGGGGCACGCACTAACTAATTTATAGATCAACGAGGATATACAATAAGATATGGTGTACCCAACCACACCGGATAACAATCATAATAAAGCTAGCACCTTCCTAAAACTGGAGCATATATATCTAACATGCCCAGCTTGTCACATATGTAGCGAACCCGAGAACCCGGAACCAATTTAGTGAAAATATTCGCCAATTGCTCTCCAGTACGAACGGAACCAAACATGATCACACCATTCTAAAACTCTCGCCGAATGAAATGACAGTCCACCTCGATATGTTTCGTGCACTCGTGAAATACTGGATTCGTAGCAATATACACGGCAGATTTATTATCACACCAAAACTTTGTTGAGTAATGACAGGGATCACCCAACTCACTAAGCAACTGACGGAGCCATAAAATCTCAGATGTCGCCAGAGTCATGGCCCGATATTCAGCTTCTACACTCGACCGAGAAACCACGTCCTGCTTCTTACTCTTCCAAGAGATAAGATTGCCACCAATAAACATAGAGAATCTAGAAGTGAATCTCCGATCAATGGGGCATCCAGCCCAGTCAGCATCAGAATACCATTCCATCAAAGAGTGGCCATGATCACTGAAATGTAGCCCCTTACCAAGGTTACAGTGGAGATATCGTAAAATTCAAACCACAATATTCCAATGTGGGACCCGAGGCGCAGCCATGAACTAGCTCACCACACTCACAGAAAAGGCGATGTCTGGTCTTGTCATTGTTGTCAGATAGTACAACTTCCCAACCATTCTTCTATATCGGTCAGGATGAGGAAAAACAGCACCTTCATCATGGAGAAGTTTGACACTCGGGTTCATAGGTGACTCAGCCCATTTTACTCGCAGAAGCCCCGCATTAGCTAGAATATCCAGCACGTATTTCCGTTGGAAAATTAAAATACCCATCTTGCCTCGTACTACCTCAACTCCGAGAAAGTATTTCAATTCTCCCAAATCTTTATTTTGAAACTGAGATTTCTGAAATTTCTTTAACTCAGAAATGCCTATCGTATCATCCCCGATGATAACAATATCATCAACGTATACTATTAATAGAATACAGCCAGCAAAGGAACGCCGATAGAACAAAGTATGGTCTTTTCCAGACTGTAGAAGACCAAGTTGGCGCATAACCATACTAAAGCGACCAAACCATGCCCGTGGAGAATGCTTCAATCCATAAAGAGAGCGATGGAGACGACATACCAGCTGAGACCCTCCCTGAGCAACAAAACCGGGAGATTACTCCACATAGACTTCTTGCAAATCGCCGTGAAGAAAAGTATAATTCACATCAAGCTGAGACAAAGGCCAATGGCGAGTGGCAGCAAGAGACATAAATAGGCGACCAGATGTCATCTTGGCAACGGGAGAGAAGGTCTCAAAATAATCAATTTCATACGTCTGAGCATACCCCTTGGCAACAAGACAGGCCTTGAAGCGGGCAAAAGAACCATCAGGATTGAGCTTGACTGTAAAGGCCCATTTGCAGCCGATAGCCTGCTTACCTTCCGGAAGAAAAACAAGGGACCAAGTCGAGGTGGACTCAAGAGCCTGCATCTCCTCCATCATAGCACCCCGCCAGCCAGGGTCGGCTAATGCCTCGGGAACAGTACGAGGAACAACGGCCTTATCCAACGTGGCGATACAAGCTTGTAAGAAGGCGGAAATACCCTTGTAGGAAGTAGTATAGAGAGGATGATCCCTGCAAGTTCGATAAGATTTTCGAGTAGCAATAGGAGCATCATTGTCAAGAGGAGAAGCACTTACCATGGGAAGAGGATCCTCAGATGAGGAGACTGGCGCAATAGAGAAGAGGTCCAATGAAGCTAAAGGAGCTGATGGAGAAGGTGGAGAGGACCCCGCAGTAGGAGGAGAACCTATAGAAGAGAACAAGGGCAAGCAAGACACTAAAAAAGCAAGACTGTGAAGATCAGAACTCTCAACCCCCAACACACTCGAATCCGACTCAGAAAAGAAAGGAGTAGACTTCACAAGACAACATCTCGGGAGACAAGGAACTTGTGTAGAGAGGGATAAAAACAGTGATACCCCTTCTGAGTCTTCGAATGACTAAGAAAAATACATTTGATAACCCGAGCATCTAACTTCGTTCGGTAGAAATGAGTGTCACGAACATAACAAAAGCACCCAAAAATTCTCAAGGGTAGAGAGAAAGGGCTCTTCCCGGGATAAAGGACAGCCATCGGAATTTTTCCACCAAGTACCTGAGAGGGAAGGCGGTTGATTAAGTAACAAGCAATTAACACAGCATGCCCCCAGAATTTCTTAGGTATGTGCATCTAAAATAAGAGAGCTCGAGCAATTTCCATAATATGGCGGTTCTTACGCTCAGCGACACTATTCTGTTGTGGGGTAGTGGGCAAGAAGTCTGATGTATAATGCCATGTGTGGACAAGAAAATCTTTAGCTGGGTTGAAAGATACTCGCCACCATTATCACTGCGCAAACATTTAACCTGAGCCTGGAACTAGGTTTTCACTTCCATACAAAAAGAAGAAAAAATAGATGCTATTTCAAATTTATGTCGCATAAGATATAAGAAAGTAACACGAGAATAATCATCCACAAATATAGCGTAATAACGGAATCCAGAAATAGACTCGACTAGACATAGCCCCCAAACATCTATATGAACCAAAGAGAAAGGAGCCGAAGCTCGTTTATTGACCCGAGGTAATACAGGCACACGTAGGTGCTTTGCTATAATCGACACGACTCACTCAATATTAGAAATAGAACGAAAACTAGGACAAAGACTATGCAAACTAAACATAGATGGATGCCCCAAACAACAATGAGCTTCAAAACTGTGAGAGAAAACTACAAAGTAGGCCGTAGCAGCCACCTCCTCCACCAATTATAGCCCATCAGACACTCGACCTCTACCGATAATCTTCCTCATCGTAAGATCCTTAAAAACACAGCCATTAGAATAAAAAGTCACACAACAGTTGAGATCATTAATAAGTTGACTGACTGATAGCAAGTTAAATGAATTCCCAGGAGTATGTAAGAAATTTAAGGACGGCGTGGGAGTAGCAACTCCACGTCCCTTAACCGGTAAAAAAGATCCATTAGTCACAAGAACACCGCAATATCTAAGAGTCACCTGATAGTCAGATAAGATACCCCTGCAGAACAAGCCATATGATAAGAAGCACCTGAATCAATCACCCAAGCAGACGGAGTAGTCGCCAAACAGGTACTAGGATTACTTGCAAAGGTAGTAGCGATAGGAGCGGGAGGACTAGCAACCTGAGACTGAATATGCTACTCATATTCTGCGGAGGTCATGTCAACAAGCAGCTTCTGAGAAGAGGAGGATAAGTCTGCCTGAGAGTAATTAACAGTAGCATTGGCTACTGGGGACGATCTTCCATGTAATTTATAACACTGACTGCGAATGTCCCTGAATCCCACAGTAGTGGCCATAACGGGTCTCACGAGCACCTACTTCGCGCCCCCCACCAATTCGACCTCTATCACGGCCCCTACCACGGCCGCAGCCCCGAGTTCCATTGCCACCACGAGAAGCAACAAGGGCAAACGAGTCACTAGCATCAGGGGTAAACCTAGTGTCGTCGCGACGCATCGAACAACTCACCCGACGAAAAGTCTCAAATAAGGTAGAAATGTCTTTCCCAGCAAGAATTTTTGAACGAGCCGTGTCATATTCAGGATCCAAACTAGCTAAGAAACACACGACTAGAATCTGCATCCGCTGTTCCTGAAATTTATTGAGAGAACTGGTGAATGGAAAAAGCCGATCGAACTTTTCAGCAAGCACTTTAGAGCTCATAAAGTGCTCCTGAAGGGGACGACCAGCCTGTTGCAAGCGAAAATATCCTCGCATCACATCATAGAGGCGCAATAAGTCATTTGTGGAGAAATAAATATCCTCTAGAGCCTCCCAGATTTCTTTCACCATATCGGCACTTGCAACCAAAATCTTGACACTGCAGTCCATTAAATTCATAATCTGACTGAAAGAACGAGCATTGTCTCGTACCCAGGTACGATAAATAGGAGAACTAGGATCAGGGACATCGTCAAATAAGTGGGAATCCAATTCTATGCCTTACAAGGATTTCAACACATTCTTCCACCACAAAAGATAAGCAGAAGCACCATCCAACTTCTCATCGACAAACCGAGTTGAAGAAGAGAACACCTCAGTTCTCATTGGTCGCCCGATATCCGTCAGAGACTCAGCAGTCCCAGAAGTCCAGGTAGCAGACCTATCGCCCTCCGATGACATTCTTGTTCAAATACAAGACAGCCCACAAACAGACAACCCTTACTGCATCAACAAAAACCGAACAACACAAAACTTTTTGTTGAATGAAAAATAAGCCATTGCACAGATGAATGAAGGGACGCAGTAAGGAAGAAGGAAAAAAGAACTGCCGAGACTTGTTAGGGTGGCCGGCGACTGTTCTGGCAACTTTTTCGGCGACTCGGCTAGGTTTCCGACGATGGTTTAAAAGGTCGGTGACTAGTTTTGGGACACAATCGGTGACTGGCGACGACTATTTGGTGGGTTTCAGTGGGTTTCGACGACTGTTTAGGTGGCAGTGACTGGTTTAGGAGGTTTCGACGGTGGTGGTGGAGGCTGAGGTGGGTTTCGGCGACGATGGAGGTGGTTTGGGTGGATGTCGGCACTGATGGTACTGATTTGGGTGGGTTTTGGCGGTGGTAGTGGTGGTAGTAGGGATTTCGGCGATGATGGAAGGCTTTGGTGGATGTCGGCGCTGGTGGTACTTTTTGGGTGGGTTTTGGTGCTTGTCGTGGTGGTTGTAGGGAATTTTGGTGACAATGGAAGGATTTTGGGTGGATGTCGGCACTCGTGGTGGTGATGTTGGTGCCGATGGAGGTGGCTTGGATGGTCGGCGGCTAGGGCTGGAGTCAAGAAGGAACTATCGATAATGGTGACTCTAATACCATGTTAATATGACAATATTAGGTTTAATGAAAGCGTTAACCCTAATGGGGCACGCATTAATTTAATTATAGATAAACGAGGATATACAATAATATATGGTGTGCCCAACCACACCAAATAACAATCATAATAAAACTAACAATCATAATAAAGCTAACAGCCAATAATTTTATTTATTTTTTGTACATTTTAGCATTGCATTATATATAGCGTAAATTAGGGATAGGTCTTGTTTTGGGAGGTTGTTTATGGATAAATCCAATTCAAAAGTTATATATCCCACTAGGTCCTGTTTTAAATTTTCTAGAAAATTTTTTACTTTTACACCCGTGGTTGTTAATAATGGCATGACGATATATATGGAAGGATTTATATCATATCTAATACTTCAAAAAATTTATTTTCCTAATTTTTGCTGCTTTATACGATCACCGGAATTTGGTCATTTTTAGCTTCATTTATATGGTGAATGCATAGAAATATTTACAATAATATTTTCGTTGATCCATTTTTTGTTGTTTTGTATCACCTACCACTTGGCCACTTCAAATTTGCTAAAAGGCAGAAAACGATACACATTAATGTCTCATCAAATGCCCGCTTCATTTTGTTGCATACATATTAAAACGCAGAAAAAGATACAGTTAAGGTTTCATTAAATAATACGCATGAATTTGACCCACTTTCAAAAATGACACACTTTAAACAATAACATTTTCAAAAATGATACACATGAAATAGTATCTGAAACAATATTAGTTTTTGAAATGATACACATTAAAAGTTCCTAAAATAATAAACATGAAACAATAACATTTTCTTAGAACATTTCAAGACATTATTTCAATTGTATCATTTTTAAAACTGATATTGTGACATGTGTATCGTTTTCTGTTACAAAAATATAGATATTCAATTAATGTGTATCATTTCTACAATTTTAGTAAAAATGAAGAAAAACGATATAAAATGGATTAACCAAAATATTATTAATGTGTATTATTTCATATTAATGAAATATTGTACAATGTGTATTATTTTCTATTACAAAAAATAAAGCAACCACTTAATTAATGTGTATCATTTTCTACAATCTTACCAAAGATGACGAAAAATAACATTAAATGGATTAAACAAAACATTATTGTTAAAAAGAAAGCGACCAAACTCTGTCATTTAATAAAACAGATTTTTTGCAAAACACAATCAACATAAGATATGATTCTGTGAATGTTGATAATTGTCATTTAATAAAATAGTTTTTTTGCAAATCTTTCCATTTTAATTATAAAGTCAATTAAACATAAAAAGGGTATAAAGGTCCATTTTTTCCTGGATATTTAATTATAAAAAAAAGACTTTATGGAATACACAACTATTGAAAAGGAATTATATATATATATATATATATATATATATAATGCTTAATACAAAATTGCTTTTAGCTTAATAAATGATGGTGGTGTCCAGTTGGGAAACAAGGTAAAAGAATTCAATATAAGATGCAAACAGCTACCCATAAAAACCTAGGTGTGACAACATAGTCTGTTTAGATGGTTACTTCAAAATATTTACAAAGGCATAGTCACTTTTACTAGCATCTTAAAGGACACTCCAATACACAGATCACTAATTGATAGTGAAAGGAGGTTGAAGGCATGTGTTCACGGAAATGAAACACAAAGATTTGTAACTCTCTTTCTGAAAAGTCGTAAGACAAAGTCATAAACATAATATTTGTCTGAAAAAAGTGCTTTATTGAAGTAATCTAAAGTAGCCCAAAGCGAAACAAAACGGACAGACCAAAATGACGATTTCCAAAAATAAAAAAATTACATGATATGCTGGGGACAAATTATACAGTAGTTTTTATATAATTATCATATGTCATATATATGAATATTTTATTCAAAAGGAAATGAAAAGATACAATCAAGCACTAACTAAAATTTTTAAAACTATATATTCCATTAAACATCACCATACGTTCACGTAACAATTGAAATCCATAAAAAAAAAGCATAAAATGAACCTTACATGATACATCATTCAAAACTAAATGTCCCATCATCTAACATTATATTCCCAAAATTAAAAAAGCCTAAATCAAGAGCGATCTAAAGTTATAAATTTACATTGTTCTTGTTTCATCATAAAATCTCAAGCTATTTTTTCAAACTTGTAATGTGTTACATCTGTGGTTAAGTGATTGACGTGTGCCCCACGTGTCCGAAGTATTTCTGGTTCTAAAAGAACTTAAAATAATTATAAGACATGTTTACAAGAGTGTTTGAAACTTGTCGGCAAACATCTGACAAGTGTTGGTTTCACACGGGCACACCATATGTACTTGTGCTTCTTGGGATGTAATAAGTTAAAGATTGAAGTTGTGGACAAAAACACTAGAACTGCCTACTGAGCTTATACATATGCATGCACTTGTTTTCTACAATAAATTACACCTTAACAAACCTGAGTTTCCCCACGTGTGAAAAGAGCACTCCCATGTGCTCTAGGAAGTAATCCACATCGTGTGTTGATCAAGCGTATCTCACATGGGTTTCTCCCATCACTTCTTTTCCCTCCCTGAACAACCACAACCGAAAATAAAATATAAGAATCACCCTGCTTACATCAAGTCATTTAAGATTCTTTCAGGCTGCCAAACCTCAAAAACAAGATACATAACTCCCCATTTACTTGGGCATACATTTGCCAACATGCCTTGAAGACTGATCGAGCTATGTAGTTGCATATAATAAAGCAGAAAAACTATAGTTAGGTTTGCAGAGAGTTAGAGCTGTAAGCAAGCAAACAACAAAACAGGGGAGGAAAGGTAAACAATGCGGTACTCATCATTGGGCTTCTAAACCCGCATGCACAACACCATCTAATACTTTAAATCCAACAGGCTGAATCATGGCAATTAACAAGTGAACTTCCCAGTTAAATTCCACAAAATATGAGAAAAAATCGTTGTGTTTGAACAGTGAGGTTTTAAATGTAAATAACAATCAGTGAATGGAATTTGATGAACTGATAATGGAAGCATTCATACCTCCACAATCCGTTTGCGCAGGAATTTGGATGTCACTTCTTTGAACACCAGCTTCACATCTACCTCAGAGTAGAGCTAGATGAGGAAAATAAATGGAGTTAGGGGTCTGACTCGTGATTTTGAAATCATAATTATCAATTAGATAAATGAGAATGTGAACCACAATCCATTACTTCATCAATTCAAATACACAGAATTGAAAACATATATATAATTTCTCAACACAATGAAAAGAAACTGATACATCAATCTAGAACATGCAATTGCACGAACGTGAATATAAATAGACAGAATGTGATTAGACTACGGTTGTTCTACAAAACAAAAGATGATTTCTAAATATCGAAGTATGCAAGATGTATCCCAACTTCGAAATGAAATCCAGAAATTTCTAATTGCAAAAAAAACAAGGAACAGAAAATTGAAATGTAACTGCACTGCAAAAATTGTTACAGATTGGAGAAATCCAAAATCACACCCTGACATTTGTAATTTATTTATTTATTTCATAGGTAATCGGAAGTGGGAACCCAAGGATTCAAATCCCGAGGGTAAGTGTGGGTGGTTGGGGATCTTGCCACTTGAGCCAACCACAACACTTAAACTGACCCTTGTAATCGATACGTAAAACTAACCATACAGAGATCAATTGTAGTCCACGTTTACTAGGGCTGTAATTGGCTCGGTTCGGTCGGTGTTATGTCACTATTTCACACCAAGCCGAGGACTTCGGTTTGCATATGGAAAGAACCGACCAAATCAATTTGAAGTTCCAAACCGCATTGACCGAAGTGATTTCACATTTGCCGGTTTTCTTAGTTGATTTGGTTTTCGAATTTGGCATTACCTTCCATTGTTGCAACTTTTTTTGACTTCTAACAAAGGCCAAGTAGCTATATGCCAATACACAATTACACATAATGAACATAGAACATCACATTGGTTTTGGAGCCAAAGAACAAAGTTTTAATGTAATTGGCAATTTCCAGGTGTAACAAAACCATCAAGAGTCTGTAATTGAGTCATTTTTCTGTTTGGGTTGGGTAGCCTTGTTTCATCTTGCATCTTTCCACTGCATGTGTTTTCGTTTTCATCTTTGCCCAAACAGTAGCCAACGCTCGTAGAGTGCTCGAACACATTGGCATCTAGTGGATAGCGCTCGCGAAGTGCCAAATAGGCGCTTGAGCGCCATACCCCTTTAAAGTTTGTCCTTTTTCCAATGGGATGCGCTCATGAAGCGCTTCCACGGCACTCGAGCGCCTCCTTTACAGTGGCAAGCGGTCGTTAGGTGCTCGCCAAGCACTCAAGCGTTGGCCTAAAAAAAGTCTCCTAGGATCTTTTCCGGTGTAGAGTGCTCACTAGGCGCCTAATAGGCGCTTGAGTGCTGTCTTAGTCTTGTGGTGTCCCGTGTTAAGCACTCGTCAAGCACGCTTTGTCCGCTTGAGCGCTTCAAGCACGCTTGAAAGGCACTAGAGCAGTGCTTGAGCGCTCACTAGGGTTAGCTTTTTTTTTTTTTTTTTTGGCGCTCAATGAGCACCTGTGGCACACTCGAGCGCCCGCACGCTTGCACGCGATCAGTAGGCGCTCAAGTGCTTAGACTCAAGTTTTTCCCTTCCTTTAGCTAAAATTCCTAGAAGTGTATAAGCAAAATGTATTTCGTTTTTAGGGCAACTAGAGTGTTTGATGAGCATTTATTGAGAGCTTTTAATGCTTTGTTGCTAGACCTTTTTGCTCATCTTTGTGTACACTCTTTCGTAGCAATCTAGGTTCTAATCTATTGGAGTGTATTCACAATCTAGATTGCAAAGCTTTTCACATATATTATTTCTTCATCTAGTTCATACATCTTCTCATACACTTGTTCGGATCATATCGGAGTCGTTATGTAACGAAGATCAAGAGATTGAAGCTTTTGGAATCTGTGGAATCAAGAAAAAGCTCGGGGAACTATTTCAAGCAAAGAAGTTAGGTTATCGTTTGGGTAACGATTGTAAATCATTTATTCTTCTTACAACCTTTCATATTCATAGTGAAAAGTTTTTTGTGAGTTGGAGTCATAGTTTTTATTCCGGGGTTATACCCAACGATTTCCACGTTATATCTTGTATTGTCTCTCATGGATGTTTGAATTTTTAATGCTTGCATAATTTTTAATCATCTTTTTTAATTTATCGAGGATTAACCTAGTAACCCCCCA
>JAOTRH010000010.1:3754776-3784596 GCA_034768845.1 Heliamphora exappendiculata | reverse complement strand
CCTCATAGCATTTTTCAATTGGTATCAAAGCTAGATTCTTTCTTGTGTAGCTTAACTACTAGAGTTAGATCCTAATCTTGCCATGAGTTTCGACTTTTAGAAATAGGGTTACTCAAACTCCAGACCTCCATACTTTGATGGAAATAACCACCCCTACTAGAAAGCTAGGATGAAAGACTTTCCGAATTCAATGGGAGTGAGAGTCTGGATATCCGTTATCTTCGGCTACACTGTTCCCACTGTAGAAGATGAGACCACCAAGGTGCTTAGGCCTAAGACCCACACTAAGTGGACTGTTGTGGACAATAAGAGTTCCAACTATAACTACAAGGCCCTTATTACAATTGACAGTGCCCTTAGTCCTAACGAGTTCAGTCGCATCTCACAGTGTGAGTTTGCCAGGGAGGCTTGGGATATTCTCCAAGTCACTCACGAGGGAACCCAAACTGTCAAGACCTCAAAACTCCAAATACTGACCACTTGATTTAAAGAACTAAGAATGACTAAAAACAAAACCTTTGACCAATTTTACTGCAAGCTAAGTAAAATTGTGAATTCCTTCTTCAGTATAGGTGAGCCTCAATCGCCCTCCAAAGTCGTCTGCAAAATTCTTAGATCCCCTCATGAAAGGTTTCAACCTAAGGTTACCGCAATTGAAGAGAGTCATGATATTGACTCGATGAAAGTTGAAAAATTGGTTGGCAAACTTTAAACCTACGAGATTAATCATCTCTCTACCAAGAAAACCTCGTCTAGCTCTAGTAAGGGGATAGTCCTAAAATCCACCCATGTTGACACCCTTGAAAAGCAATGATGAGGAAGAGAATTTTGATGAGGAAGAATTGGCAATGCTTGCCAAAAAATTCAGAAAAATTGTGAGGTTTAAAAGGAGAAATAATTCTAACAAATCTTCATCCAAGTTTCCTTCATCCAACAAGAAATTTGATTTCAGTGGAAGTGACAAACGTGGTAACCCCTTGAATTCCAAAACACCCCAAGTAATTCAATGTCACGAATGCCATGGGTATGGCCACATTCAAGCCGAGTGTGCCAATACCCGTAAGAAGAAAGAGAAAAAGAGTTTCACCGTCACGTGGGATGGCGACATTGAAGATGAAGAAACTGATCAGTGTGTCTTTGACGATAAGGCTGAAAATCTAATTTTTCCATTCTTGCGGCTACCATAGAGCTTTCTGACCACTCCGAGACCTTCATTGATACCAAGCCCTCAAGTGAGAGTTGTGGACTAGGTGAATCCATAGGCGTGGAGTCCTTAAGTAAGACTAGTGAAGAAGAAGAAGAGCCTAATGAAGACGATGACATTGAATCTATTCATGAAGCCAATGATGAGCTTGTTAAGGAGAGTCTGAAACTCAAGAAAGCCAAGCTGAAAGTCAAATTGAAGTTTAACTCCTTAGAAAACTAAATGAATTTCCTTAAGAGTGAGTTGAGTGAAAATAGCATAGAAATCGAAAATCTCAAGTCTAACAAAGAAAAATTGTCTGATAAGTTTGTTAGCATCGAGAAAGAGAGACTTGAGTACCTTAGAGAATTGACCATCGCCAAGTCTAGGATTTCTGATCTTGAGAAAGATCTCTGAGGCTAGCGCCATGATGAAGAGGAGTGAAACGGCTTCTCAAATCTCTGAGCTGCCTTCCTCTTTTAGAGACAAGAGTGGTCTCGTATATTTAGACCCCCCTTCCTTGAAACCCAAGAGTGCGAGTGATCCTAAAAATGTCGTTAGTTTGTTAGTGCCTCTAGCTCTTTCACCCCACCTGTTCCTCGAAGTGTTAAGTGTTAAGTGTTAAGAGTGAAAGACATGTCCAAAAGAAAAAAAGTGTACCTATCCATCACCACTGCGGAGTCCAAGGTCACATAAGACCTAATTGTTATAGACTCAAGAGGAAGAATGCCAACAAAGTATCAAAGGGTCAACCTACCATTAGAAGACCAGTGAGACAGACTCAAGCCCCTCGAGTGAATAAGAAATATGACATCCTTAAGCACCTGAGCAATTTTGCTGCTCAATATTCCTATCTTGTCACCGAAATCGACAAGTTATCCTTGGCTATAGGAAGCACATTTACGGTGTCGAATAGACTAAACCATAATAGGGTAACGAAACTTAATCACCACCCCTCTCATCAAACCATGAACAAGAATGATAAATCAAAAAATGTAAAGAACTCCACTAACCAATCTCATAGACAATTTTGGAGAAGAAAAGGAAATGTTTGTCTTGTTACACACTACTTTGAAAATTCATGATACTTCTTTCTGATATTTGGATAATGGGTGTTCTCGTCACATAACAGGAGACAAGTCCATATTTGCTTCTTTTGAAAAACATTCTAGGGGAATGTAACTTTTGGTAATGGGAACAAAGGGAAGATTATTGGGAAAGGGGTGATCAAGTCCCCCAGTCTTCCCAAATTGGAAGACGTCCTCTACGTTGAGAGTCTGAATGCCAATCTCTTGAGCATAGGACAATTTTGCAACAATTCATAATGTTCAATTTACACAAAGTGGTTGTTCTATTGTTGATTCTTCCGATGTCAGCATTATTGAAGGTTTTAGATTATTTGATAATTGCTACTACATAATGCCTACACCTAATAATGTTTGTAATAGTATTTTACTTAATGAGGTTGAAATGTGGCACCAAAGATTATGGCACATAAACTTTGTTGACTTGTCTAAAATAACTGGAAGGGAACTCACAAAGAGGTTCCCAAATTGGCCAGTGAAAAGGGCCTTGTGCGTGCTGACTACTTGAAAGAAAAACAAATCAAATGCACACAAAAAGAAAAATCTTGTTGCAACCACAAGACCTTTTGAGCTCTTGCATATGGATTTGATGGGTCGCTCGAGAATCGAAAGCCTAGGTGGTAACAAATACATTCTTGTCATTGTAAATGACTACTCTCGTTTCCCCTGAGTAGGGTTCTTAAGAGAGAAGTCTGACACTTTTGGGTGTTTCAAAACCATCTGTCAAAAAATTCGAAATGAAAAGCATTATCTTATAACTCATGAAAAGCGATCATAGTAAGGAGTTTGAAAACTCCAATGTTGAAAAATTCTGTGATGATAGAGGAACAAGCATGAAATCTCTGCACCACAGACTCCCAATAAAATGGAGTCATGAAAAAGAGAAATAGAACCTTAAAAGAAATGGTCAAAGTCATACTACATGCTAAGCGCGCCCCTAGAAATTTTTGGGCCGAAGCGGTTAACATCGCATGTTACACCATTAACAGAGTCTATCAAAAGCCCGGGACTTCTCACACTCCTTATGAGATTTGGAATGAGAAGAGGCCCAACGTTAAATACTTCAAGGTGTTTGGTAGTAAATGCCACATCCTTAGGGACAGTGAGTTTATAAGAGAATTTGACTCTAGAAGTGAGGAAAAGATCTTCCTAAGGTACTCCATCAGCAGTAGGGCCTATAGGGTCTTCAACTTGAGAACTTGGACTCTGGTAGAGTCCGCAAATGTTGTCATGCATGACACCACTGTTGATGAGTTTAGTTCCTTAGGGAACGAAGACGTTTGGCATGTCTTTGAGAAGGAGAGTTCAAGGTCTCCCAATAGGTCTAATGTCGATTCATGCAATGAAGAACCAAGTTTGGAGAATGAAGGTAGAGAAAATCATAACATGAGTGAAAATGAAAAGCACGTAATGAAAATGAAATCACTTATGTGTGCTACACCTCTCTAATTGAACCTAAAAGGATCGAAGAAGCTCTTGGTGATGAAAATTGGATCATTGCTATGCGAGAAGAACTACAACAATTTGATAGGAATAAAATTTGGTATCTTGTCCCAAGGCTAGTAACAACAATGTCAACAAAACTAAATGGATTTTTAAAAACGCGACGAAAGTGGTTTCGTTAAAAACAAGGTTAGGCTTGTTGTCCAAGGGTACACCCAGGTTAAAGGGATAGATTTCGATGAGACTTTTGCACCAGTTACCCGTCTAGAGTTCATTCGGCTCCTTTTTGTTGTAGCTTGTTGCCTTCACTTCAAGCCATATCAAATGGACATAAAAAATGCATTTCTCAAAAGAGACATCAAGGAGAAAGTCTATATTGAGCAACTTAAAGGGTTTGAATACCCTCACAACCCCCACCATGTTTATAGACTCAAAAAGGCGCTATACAGGCTCAAGCAAGCCCCACGAGCTTGGTATGAAAGACTTTCTAATCATCTTCTAAATTCCGGCTTTGTTCGAGGGGGAGTTAACTGAACCCTCTTCTTTAAGAAGATTGAGGATGACTTACTCGTCCCTCAAATTTACGTTGATGACATTGTTTTTTGTTCCACCTCCGACCACCATTCTCATTATTTTGGTGCTGAAATGAGTCATGAATTTCAAATGAGTTTGATAGGTGAGCTTAGCTACTTCTTGGCTTTCATGTCAAACAATTGAAAGATGGGATTTTTATACCTCAATATGTTTTCTCCAAAGATCTTGTGTAGAAGTTTGGCCTTGAATCTGTAAAAGCTGCTTGAACACCCACGAGTACTGTAACACCCCAGCCCGGGCCCTAGTTGTAACAACCCGGATTGTAACTACCCGTAGAGCGATCTAACCTAAACCCTAGTATTAGCGACGAATAGACAATGAGAACTTAGGTCGCTGCATAAATAAGAGAAACCCTAATTAACCTGAAACCCTAAAAAGATCAAATACTCATAAGCAAAGCCCTAATGCTCAGAAAAGTCTCGTGACAGCCTAAATTAAGTAGATAACATAAAATCAAAAATTAGAAATCAAAAATTCTCATAATTAGGGTAAAATGACTATTTTGCTCCTAGTACAGCAAAAAGTCTTAAAAACCTGAATTTTGACACATAGATACCCAAAATCAGATATTTATATACAATTAAATAATACAAGATAAAATAACAACAAAAATGACAAAAAAAACCGTTGCATGACCAGCTACCTAGGGAATTGTGCCCAAAAAGTTACTTTTTTCCTTTTTAAGCTTAAAAATGAGAAAAAATGTATAAATTAAGCATTATCATGACCTAAAACTTTTTATACAAGCAATATGTATAATAATATAATAATATAGATCAATAAAAGCAAACAAGTAATTATTTCAAATCTCTACATAATAAATAAGTTAAAAGGTCAATTTTTTTCAAAATAGCTTAAATTGACATAAAAGCCTACACATTTAATTAATTACTATCAAAATTATAATAATTAATGGGAAGATTAAATTAATTATAAACGCATTAATATAATAGGTTTAGTAGGTTAAGATACCAAAAAGATACATAAAATTAATAATTTATCCATTTTCTTGCACAAAATGGTACTAAAATACAATTCAAGTCCCAAAATTAATGCAAAGTCTGAATTTTTCTTCCCCAAACTAACCTAGCCAATTTCCCTTGCTGCAATATCAGATTTTGTAAGTCTCAAACGACTATAGCCACCCCATACAACCAATAAGAAAACTTAAAAATCAAAAATTTGCATAAAATTTCATAATTACTTTTCTCATCCTTTTTCCTTATAAAACAAAACTTAAGCCCCCCATTTTCTTTTTCAAATTTCAACAATAGGAGAGAGAGACAGACCAAAATATTAAGTGTTCTTAGGGTTCTTCAAGAGTTTGAGAGAAAAAGGAAGGAGAAAGAAGGAAAAGAAGCTAAGGAAGAACAAGGAAGTTCCTTGAGACCAAATCCAGTAAGCATCCACCATTTTTAGATCTTCAAGACAAGTAAATAAATCCCTCAAACCTTCTGTCATTCTCTCATAAAATAACCCTCAATCTATTTCTAAAATCAACCCTTAGAATAACAAAAAAGATCTGACTCAAAAAGGCGGGCGTATAAGTAGATTAGGGGCTATCTATGTAAGATTAAGTGTTGTATGGGCTTGCATGTGAATGTTTTTGAGTTTTATGACTTGAATAGGTTCTGAAAATTTGGTATGTATGAATATATGGCATGCATGCAAAGAAAATACATTAAAAATCAACATAACATGAGTTAAGTTATCAAAACCCTAGATAACCTGATTTTCTGGGCATAGCAACATTCTGCCACGAACTTTAAACTATCATAACTAATTGTAGAAAAATGATCTAAATATGATTTTTATGTCCAGACCTAGCTTTTTAAGTTCTCTTTCATACAAAATTGGTTTGAAATAATTTCGTTGAATAAAATTCTAGACATACCATTTTAACCAAATAGTGTCAGATTTTGACCACTCTGAGTTGCATACACAAAAATCCTAAGTTAGAATGAGAACCGAGCTTAGATCAAAACATAAAACATGTAAATAACACATTTATCTTGCTATCCACCAAAAATGAGCCAAAAATATGAAGTTTTAATAGGTCAAAACTCTTCCCAAAGTCACTGTTGTGATTCAGTGACTGACAGATCTTTCTGTCACACATTTTTGTGAGACCAAAAACCTAAGTTTTTAATAGTCAAATCCAAAAGTGATTTTCATGAAAAATGTAGCTAATATATTAAACTAGATATTGACCAAAAATCAGCCCAAAATACCATCGGATGGACCCGCAAAGGTATTGAGCATTCTCTGTTGAAAACTTATTCTGCAAACCCTTTTTATGCTGACTAAACCCATTTTATAAATTGGCAAAAATTATCAACTTGTTCCAAACAACTAGCCCTAGCACAAAACATGAAACTTGTAGGTAACACCTTAAACTAAAACCTCCCCAAAAATCAAACCCATAGCTCGTGAATTGATGCCCCAAAACCGGGGACCACAGAGGCCTAAATTTTGCACTTTTCTCTGTAAAGTGCTGAATGGTTTTTCCTTAATTAAAACAAATGACCTTTTTCCCCTAGGAATTGACCTTAATGTTAAACATTAAAGTTGTAAGAAATATTTTTATCTAAATGGTGTTCAAAAATCAGAAATTAAATCCATGTCTAGATAATTCAAACTACTGTTGCAACTTTAAAATTGACGCTTGAACGATTGCCCAAATTTGGCTAAGTGTATAAGTAGCATGTCACATTGTGGGATTTGAATATATAGACTTTAAATGATTTATGTGAGTGATTAGTGTATGAAATTAACAATTTGATGATTAAAAACCATGCCGATAGGTTGGATCTATGTCACATAAATTATAGCTTATGCCTCGTTTACTTGTACTTTATGCTTTAGTGAGTTGTACCTTGTGCTATATCATGTTTATATACCATACTATAATTAATTGTACACGAGAAGCATATCACACGCCCTAAGCATTGTTACACTTACATATTGGTTTATCGGAGTCCCTCTTGTACCTATCATTGTGGGTTGGGTTATGTGGAAATCGTTCTTTCAGTGGCTTTAAACCTAGGGCATCCCTAGTTGCCAATATTGAAAATGAATTGGGAAATTGCTTATTATAAAAAGGGGTTAGGCACCATAGGTTCGTCACTAGCCTTTTTAATTAGACTTTAAGTTGACGCCTAACGATCATCCTGGTCCTTAATGTGGGATCGGTTGGCCTGGATAAGAATGGACACAACTGGTTGGCCTGCCCCCACACCGTTGTCAATAAGTAAAACGGTTGAAACATGTAACCAAGGCGAGCGTTTACCTTTCGCAACGAGGCGAGGATAGGTTCGGTGATCAAATTCCCATCAAGTGTACTCTGAAATTCCCGGCGTAGAATTTATGTTATGGTTCTGGATGTATGTCGAGTTGGGCAACTACATTGCATTCATCTGCATCACGCACTTGCACAATTGTTCTTATACATGTTTACCCTGTTGAAAATGTTAAATTGTCTGTTTCTTTGGCCTTAAATTGTACTGGGTATTATACGATATGTATTGTAGGATATTTTGTTGTGAGTTTGTTAGACGATTTAGGAAATTTGCTTCTGGGTTTTGGCTCATGACATTCGTGCCACAGGGAAAAAAGAAAAACATTTTGAGGAAGGTGTGTTCGTAGAAGAAGATGACTTCGAGGAACAGGGTGAGTGGCAATAGCCAGCCAACCCCAACAACGCCGCTTGAAGACTTAGAAAATTCTCTTTCTGCTCTTTTGTTTAGTCTCCGCGAACATTTTGTACATTTTTGTTAAACTTTCTAGATAACTGTAATCATTAAGTATTTTGAACAAGTTCTGAACATTTAATAATGTAGTATTTATCGTATGTGATTATAAATGCATAGTTAGAATCTCCCTTAATTATAGTTATGTATGTCACGATGTGCCCGTAAGACGGGACGTCACAGTTGGTATCAGAGCCTAGGTTTAGTGAACTTTCAGGCCTTGGAAAATGAGAGATTACGAGTTCTGTAGCGTAGAAAGTCTGTAGAATATTTGTACTATTAATTTATCACATATAATTTTAAAAACCTAAAATCATTACCTTAGGATTTTCTCTATCTTCTTTGGGATGGCGTCGGATGCAGAGCCGGCTGAGAAACCATGGGCAGCACCGGAACCTGAAGACTCAAATTCCGAAGAAGATCCAGAAGAGGACCGGGAGGAGATACCTGTGGAAGAGCAAGATCCTATTGACGTTGTCCCCTTAGCGTGGGTTTTCCCGGAGGAATGGCAGGCCAATCCAGAAGATAAAGGGGATGAGATGGAGGCAGATGAAGAACCGAACGAGGAAGATTTCGATGCCGATGACGACGATGACGACGACGATGGGGACGAGGACGAGGACGAAGAAGTGGCGATTACTTTCTCATACAATCAGCTCGAGGCACCTCCGTCCGAGTCCGATGAAAACGAGGTTATGGATACCGCCATCTACTACAGCCGCCCGAAGTGCCAGGGTTTCTATGTGGGGGATCGGGTGTACGCCAGAATCTGTCCGAAAAAACGTGTATGTGGAGAAAACCATAGGCTTTTTCGCGCTACATGGGACCCTTACGCATGATCGAGAAATGCAGCAGAAAACTCTACCGTCTAGACTTCCCTCCCGGATTCAAGACGCAACTGGGAGATATGTTAACTATAGGATAGACGCAGCATTGGAGGCCAATAGATGAGAGACGAATTATCGACCCGCGTGACCTGGCCATCAATTTTGACGACCCCGAGATATATCGAGAGACTGCGACTGCCAAAACCAATAGGATATAAATGGGGCCAACTAACGCCTGGCATGTCGAGGTGCAGTGGCGCTGCTACAATATCACCGAGGCAACCTGGGAGCCAAAGCAATGGTCCACCACTTTTATTCACATTTGTTCGTTTAGATTTTAGCACGTTAGCCTTGTATTTTTCCCTTTAACTTGAAGATTGTATGTGTGCTGTGTGAACTTTTGACAAACTTGTATTGATTATGAGTTGAAATGAAATGCAAATATTTGATGTCGAAATATTTATAAGTAATTCTGTAAACTTCAACCTAACTCTACAAAATCCCAAAACATAACAAGTAAACCAGAGCTAGAATAACTCTCAAAATCATAACACTCTTCTTCTTTTATTTTAGAATAGCGGGTAGAAGACCTAACAACAGACAAGCAAATGGGCCTACAAACGAAGAGGTACCGGGACTAGTTCAGATGTTATGGGAATTGGCCGCTAACATCAACCGCCCACATGTACGTGACCGAGCTAGGTTTCTGTCGGAACTAGGAAGGCAGCGAGCCCCTAGTTCCGACAGAAGGAGAAGCCGACCTGCTGGAAGGAGAAGCCGACCATTGGTGGACTATGGTCAACAACACCCAGGAAATAGCAACGCTGACGTGGGTGCAGTTTGAAAGTCTATTTTTGGAAAAGTATTTTCCAGCCCCTTTCTGTCAAGGGAAAATTCGGGAATTTTTTGAACTTAAGCAAGGGACAATGACCGTGACGCAGTATGTGAATCGTTTCGAGGAATTGAGCCATTTTGCCACAACCATCATACCGGACAAAGAATCAAAGGCGCGAAAGATCGAATGAGGCTTGAAGCCATCTATCCGTGCAAAGGTGATCTGCTTACAGCTTCCCACCTACACTCAGGTGGTATGCGCAGCTTTATTAGCCAAGACAGATCAAGCAGACTCAAGAAAGACATGGAACCAGAAGAGAGGAAGTACCAGCTCCGGAGGACCGATGAGGAACAACCAAACGTTTATCCCCGAGAAGCCGTACCACTAGGAGTAGCAACAAGGACGACCAAGGGACCCTCCCGCAACATCCGTGGTGTGCTTTGAATGTCGCCAACCGGGACATAGAAAGTATGAGTGCTCGCGCCTCACTCAGAGAAATCCGAGCAATCAACCCCAACAGTGGAGGCACCCCAAACGCAGCAGCCTAGGTATCCACAACAAGTTCAGGGCAATAGGCCAGCTACCCAGCAGCCAAATGGAAGGGGGAAGCCACCGCTCAACAAGAATCAAAGACCCCAAGGAGGCTTGGGCAACGGATTGAAGACTGGAAATCCCAAAAACAATAATGAAAATCGACCGATGGGAGGACTCATCTTTGCGTTGCAGGAAGAAGAAATGGAGAACATCCAAGTTATACAAGGTATGTTTGTATTATTCAATATCTTATTGAAAGTACTGTTTGATTCCAGAGCATCCCATTCTTTTATATCTCTAAACTGTATGAAATCCTTGCTCTTAAAACCCGAGGCATTAGAACAAACTCGAAGTGTCATCACACCCTTAGGAAATCAAACCCGAGTAAACTCTATCTGTAAAACATGCTCGTTGCGAATATCCAATACCCTTATGACTTGTGACCTACGAGTCATGGATTTCAATGGCTACGACGTGATTCTCGGGATGGACTGGCTATCGGGACACAGTGCTATCATTGATTGTCACAAAAGAAGATACGGGCGCAAGCGGAAAACGGCACTACTGTACGAATTCAAGGAGAGCGACGCAAGACCTTAACCCCGAGTAGTGCGAAGGACTACAAATCGAGCAACTTCGTAGAGAGATTGGCATGTCTTCTTGCTAGTAATAAACGTCTCGTCAACCCCCGAGTTACCCCGAGTCGTGTGCGAATACGAAGATGTGTTCCCGGGAGAACTACCTGGATTACCCCTGCATCGTGAGATTGAGTTCTCGATAGAGCTTCAGCCTGGAACCGCACCAATTTCAATCGCAGCCCACCGTATGGCTCCCGCCGAACTAAGAGAGTTAAAGAACCAGTTTCAGGAACTACTTAGTAAAGGTTTTATTCGCCCCAGTACGTCACCATGGGGAGCGCTAGCATTGTTCTCCAAGAAAAAGGATGGAACCTTGCGTCTATGTATCAACTACCGTTTGCTGAACAAGGTAGCGATCAAGAATCAATACCCTCTACCCCGTATCGATGATCTCTTCGACCAATTACAAGGCTCAGCTTGTTTCTCAAATATCGACCTTCGCTCCGAATACCACCAGCTTCGAGTCAAGGAAGAGGCTATACCGAAGACAACCTTTAGAACACGATACGGACATTATGAGTTCGAAGTCATGCCTTTTGGTTTAACCAATGCCCGAGGAGTTTTCATGAGTTTGATGAATAAACTTTTTCAGCCCTACCTCGACCAATTTGTAGTAGTCTTCATAGACGACATCCTGGTATACTCTAGATCTAAGGAAGAACACGAACAGCGTCTAAAAATTGTCTTGCAGAAGTTAAGAGACTCACAACTCTTTGCTAAGGCAAGCAAGTGTGAATTCTGATTGCGAGAAGTGAAATTTCTGGGACACGTAGTGTCTAAGGAAATAATAGCTGTGGACCTTGCCAAGGTACAAGTTGTTTTGGAGTGGAAGCCACCTCGGAATATTTTTGAAGTTCGTAGATTCCTTGGGCTAGCAGGATATTACCGAAGATTTATCCAAGATTTCTCAAAATTGGCACATCCAATGACCAGATTAACGCAAAAAGCGGTGAAGTTTGAGTGGAGCGATAAGTGTGAGACGACCTTTCACAAGCTCAAGGGAAGATTGACCAGTGCTTCAATCCTAATCATACCTGAACGAGAAGTTGGGTACACGGTGTATTGTGATGCGTCAAAAGATGGTCTAGGATGTGTACTAATGCAAAGCGGTAAGGTAGTAGCTTACGGGTCAAGACAATTGAAACCTCATTAGCAGAATTATCCTACCCACGACCTGGAGCTTGCAGCAGTGGTGTTCGCACTGAAGTTACGGAGGCATTATTTATGTGGAGAACGGTTCGAGCTTTTTACCGATCACAAAAGTTTGAAATATCTGTTCACCCAAAAGGATCTTAATATGAGACAACGCCGCTGGATGGAATATTTAGAGGACTATCAATTTGCATTAGCCTATCACCCGAGCAAGGCTAACGTGGTAGCCGACACCCTTAGTCGGAAGACGAGAAGCGCGATGGCTTGTACAGCATCAAGAGAATGGAACAAGATAGGACACTCAACGAATTTCGACTCCAACCAATAAAATCGGAGAATGGAAATTGTTTTTGCCTAACAGTAGCAACAACGAATCTCCATCAACAGATCATGGAAGCCCAAAAGTACGACCACGAGTCTGAATTTATTCGAAGGCACCTGATTACGGAGGAATCAAATCCAGGATGGGTAGTCAACAAACAAGGGAAGTTGACATACCTAGGACGACGTTTTGTCCCAAACGTCAAAAATCTGAGAGGGGACATCCTGAAGGAGCACCACCAGTCACTTTTTGCTGTCCACCCCAGAGAGACAAAGATGTATCATGATCCGAAGAGGCACTATTGGTGGGATGGCATGAAGAAAGATATAGCAAGTTTCGTAGCCAAGTGCCTTACCTGTCAGCAAGTGAAAGCCGAGCACCAAAAACCAAGAGGAACCCTCCAACCCCTAGAGATACCTCAGTGGAAATGAGACCACGTTACTATGGACTTTATCTCTGGATTACCAAAGTCACCTGCAGGACACGACTCTATCCGGGTAATCGTAGGTCGCCTCACCAAATAAGCACATTTCCTACTAGTTCGAACTTTTGAAAAGCTGAAAACCCTAAGCTAGAAGTATATTCGGAAAATCGTACGTCTTTATGGAATTCCACTGTCTATCGTGTCAGATCGAGATCCATGTTTCACCTCACGATTTTAGCAAAGTTTACAAACCGCTTTAGGAACGGAGCTTTGGTTCAGCACTGCCTTTCACCCGCAGACTGATGGGCAATCCGAACGTACAATTCAGACACTGGAAGACATGCTTCGAGCCTGAGTCATGGACTTCAAAGGACATTGGGAGAAACACTTACCGTTGGTCGAGTTTTCTTACAATTACAGCTACCAATCCAGCATTGGCATGCTGCCATATAAAGCCCTCTACGGAAGACCATACTGTTCGCTGATTTGTTGGACTGAAGTAGGAGAAAGCGCACTTCTTGGACCGGACCTAGTACAAGAGACCACCGAGAAGATCCGACTCATTCAGCAACAAATAGCCACCGCACAGAGCCGACAAAAGAATTATGCAAATCAACGACGAAGACCGCTACGATTTGAAGTAGGAGATCATGTATTCCTGAAGATTCAACCACGAAGAGAGGTAATACACTTCAGCCAAAAAGGGAAGTTAGCCCCAAGATACATCGGGCCGTTTGAGGTTCTGGCCAAGGTAGGGGAAGTGGCATATCGTTTGGCTCTACCACCGCAGCTCGCCAGTGTTCATAATGTTTTCCATGTGCCGATGCTGAGGAAGTATGAACCTGACCCTACCCACATTCTGGACTAGAAAGAACTCCATGTTGATGAAGACATCACATTCGAAGAACAACCGGTAAGGATTATTGATCAACGAGACAAGATTCTTAGAGGCAAAATTATTCCGCTCGTTCAAGTTATTTGGAAACACAACGGGATTGAAGAATCGACATCGGAGCGAAAAGAAGTTATGAGGACAAGTCATCCCCACTTGTTCGCAGATTGAGGTACGATACGAAATTTCGAGAACGAAATTTATTTTAGGGGAGTAGATTGTAAGAACCCAACCTAGGCCCTAGTTGTAACAACCCGGACTGTAACTACCCGTAGAGCGATCTAGCCTAAACTCTAGTATTAGCGACGGATAAACAATTAAAACTTAGGTCACTGCATGAATAAGAGAAACCCTAATTAACCCGAAACCCTAATTTGACCCAGAAACCCAAAAAAGATCAAATACTCAAAGACAAAACCCTAATGCTTAGAAAAGTCTCCTGGCAGCCTAAATTAAGTAAATAACATAAAATATAAAATTAGAAACTAAAAATTCTCATAATTAGGGTTAAATGACCATTTTGCACCTAGTACAACAAAAAGTCTTAAAAATTCGAATTTTGACACATGGACACCCAAAATCGGATATTTATATACAATTAAATAATAAAAGATAAAATAACAACAAAAATGACAAAAATACCCTTGAATGGCCGGGTACCTAGGGAATTGTGCCCAAAAAGTTACTTTTTGCCTTTTTAAGCTTAAAAATGAGAAAAAAATTGTATAAGTTAAGTATTATTATGATCTAAGACTTTTTATACAAGAAATATATATAATAATATAATAATATAGGTCAACAAAAGCAAACAAATAATTATTTACAATCTCTATATAATAAATAAGTCAAAAAATCAATTCTTGTCAAACTAACTTAAATTGACTTAAAAACCAATACCTATGTAATTAATTGCTATCAAAATTATGATAATTCATGAGAAGACTAAGTTAATTATAAACACAATAATATAATAGGTTTTAGTAGGTTAAGATACCAAAAAGATACATAAAATTAATAATTTATGCATTTTCTTGCACAAAATGGTACTAAAATACAATTTAAGTCCCAAAATTAATGCAAAGTCTGAATGTTTCTTCTCCAAACTGACCTTGCTGACTTCCCTTGCTGCAATATCAAATTTTGTAAGTCTCAAACGACTATAGCCACCCCATGCAACCAATAAGAAAACTTAAAAATAAAAAATATGCATAAAATGTTATAATTACTTTTATTATCCTTTTTCTTTATAAAACAATACTTAAGCCCCCCATTTTCTTCTTCAAATTTCGACAATAGGAGAGAGAGAGAGAGAGTGAGAGACCAGAATATTGAGTGTCCTTAGGGTTCTTCAAGAGTTCGAGAGAAAAAGGGAGGAGAAAGAAGGAAAATAAGCTAAGGAAGAGCAAGGAAGTTCCTTGAGAACAAATCCACTAAGCATCCACCATTCTTAGATCTTCAAGACAAGTAAATCCCTCAAACCTTTTGTCATTCTCTCATAAAATAACCCTCAATCCATCGCTATAATCAACCATGAGAATAAAAAAAAAAAGATCTTACTCAAAAAACCGTCGTATGAGTAGATTAGGGGCTATCTATGTAAAATCAAGTGTTGTATGGGCTTGCATGTGAATGTTTTTGAGTTTTATAACTTGAATAGGTTCTGGAGATTTGATATGTATGAATATATGACATGCATGCAAAGAAAATACACTAAAAATAAACACGACATGAGTTAAGTTATCAAAACCCTAGATAACCTGATTTTTTGGGCATACTAACGTTCTGTCACGAACTTTAAACTATCATAACTAATTGTAGAAAAATAATCTAAATGTGGTCTTTATGTCCAGACCTAGTTTTTTAAGTTCTCTTTCATACAAAATTGGTTTGAAGTGATTTCGTTTGGTAAAATTCCAGATATACCATTTCTATCAAAAAGTGTCAGATTTTGACTACTCTGAGTTGCAGACACAAAATCATAAGTTAAAATGACAACCGAGATTAGATCAAAACATAAAACTTGTAAATAATACATTTATCTTATTGTCCACCAAAAATGAGCCAAAAATATAAAATTTTGATATGTCAAAACGCTTCCCAAAGTCACTGTTATGATTCAGTGACTGACAGAGATTTCTGTCACATATTTTTGTGAGACAAAAAATCTAAGTTTTTAATAGTCAAATCCAAAAGTGATTTTCAAGAAAAATGTAGCTAACATATTAAACTAAAAACTGAGCAAAAATCAGCCCAAAATACCCTCGGATGGACCCCCAAACATTTTGAGCATTCTCTGTTGAAAACCTATTCTGTAGACCCATTTTATGCTGACTGAACCCATTTTATAAATTGGCCAAAATCATCAACTTGTTCCAAACAACTAGCCCTGCACAAAACATGAAACTTGTAGGGAACACCTTAAACTAAAATCTCCCCCAAAAATTAGACTCATAGCCCTTGAATTGATGCCCCAAAACCGTGGCCCACAGAGGTCTAAATTCTGGACTTTTCTCTATAAAGTTCTGAATGGTTTTCCCTTAACTAAAACAAATGACCTTTTTCCCTAGGAATTGACCTTAATGTTAAACATGAAAGTTGTAAGAAATATTTTTATCTAAATGGTGTTCAAAAATCAGAAACTAAATCCATGCCTAGGTACTTCATAACACTGTTGCAACTTTAAAATTAACGCTTGAACAATTGCCCAAATTTGGCTAAGTGTATAAGTAGCATGTTACATTATGGGATTTGAATATGTGGACTTTAAATTATTTATAGGAATAATTGGTGTATGAAATTAACAATTTAATGACTAGAAACCATGCTGATAGGTTGGATCTATGTCACATAAATTATAGCTTATGCCTCGTTTACTTGTACTTTATGCTTTAGTGAGTTGTACCTCATACTATATCGTGTTTATATGTCATACTATAATTAATTGTACACGAGAAGCATATCACACACCCTGAGCATTGTTACACTAACATCTTGGTTTATCGGAGTCCCGCTTGTACCTATCATTGCGGGTTGGGTTATGTGAAAATCGTTCTTCTATGGTTTTGAACCTATGGCGTCCCTGGTTGCCAATATTGAAAATTAATTGGAATATTGTTTATTATAAAAGGGGGTTAGGCACCATGGGTTCGTCACTAACCTTTTTAATTAGACTTTGGGTTAACGCCTAACGAGCATCTTGGTTCTTAATGTGGGATCGGTTGGCCCGGATAAGGATGGACAAAACTGGTTGGCCTGCCCCAATGCCGTTGCCATTGAGTAAAACGGCTAAGGCATGCAGCCAAGGCCAGCGTTTACCTTTCGCAACGAGGCAAGGATAGTTTCGGTGATCAAATTCCCATCAAATCTACTCTAAAATTCCCGGCGTAGAATTCATGTTATGGTTCTGGATGTATGTCGGGTTGGACAACTACATTGCATTCATCTGCATGATGCACTTGCACAATTGTTCTTATATATGTTTACCCTGTTGAAAATGTTAAACTATCTGTCTCTTTGGCCTTAAATTGTACTGGATATTATACGATACGTATTGTAGGATATTTTGTTGTGAGTTTGTTAGACGGTTTAGGGAATTTTCTTCTGAGCTTTGGCTCATGGCATTCGTGCCACAAGGAAAAAAGAACATCATTTTGAGGAAGGTGTGTTCGTAGAAGAAGAAAAATTTGAGGAACGGGGTGAGTGGCAAGAGCTAGCCGACCCCAATAACGCCGCTTGAAGACTTAGAAAATTCTCTTTCTGCTATTTTGTTCAGTCTCCGCGAACATTTTTTAATTTTTTGTTAAACTTTCTGGATAACTGTAATCATTAAGTATTTTGAACAAGTTCTGAACATTTAATGATGTAGTATTTATCGTATGCAATTATGAATGCATGGTTAGAATCTTCCTTAATTATAGTTAAGTATGTCCCGACGTGCCCGTAAGATGGGTCGTCACAAGTACGAGCATTAAGCTTAGCAAAGAATCTGATGGGGGCTTATGTTGAACCCAATCTTTATCGTAGTATGATAGGGAGCCTGCTTTATCTCACCGCTAGTCGTCTTGACTTATCATTCATTGTGGGTATCTGTGCCCGCTTTCAGGCGTGTCCTAAAGAATCTCACCTCACTACTGTTAAGTGGATCCTTCGCTACATCAAGGGCACCACCGACCTTGGCTTGTGGTATCCACATGAGACCAACACAGACTTGGCCACCTTTTCTGATGGTGGTTGGGCAAGAAATGTGGATGATCGAAAAAGTACCTCCAATGGGTGCTTTTATCTTGGGAACTGCTTGGTTGTTGACTTAGCAAGAAGCAGAACTGTGTCCTTATCCACTGTCGAGGCAAAATATATAGCAGCTGGTAGTAATTGTACTCAATTGCTGTTGTTGAGGCAAATGCTTTAGGACTACAGATTTACCCAAGGCACTATGACCGTGTATTGCGACAACACAAATGCCATCAATATTTCAAAAAATCCTGTCCAACACTCTCAAACTAAACACATCGACATAACTCATCACTTCAATCGCGACCTTATTGAAGGTTGTGTTGTGTCTCTTGAGTTTATATCCACTCATGATCAAAAGGCTGTGTTGTCTCTTGAGTTTTTATCTTGGGAACTGCTTGGTTTTTCTCCAGGTTTGAATTCCTTAGAATGTCCATCAAGTTAATCTCTCTTGTTTAGTGGGTTGGGTTCTTTGTCACTCTAGCGTGCTTCTTTTCCTCATCCTTTCTAGAGCTGACCTGTTTGTTTCTTTTCTTCATTCTTTTTTCACGCTCTTTTCTTTCTTTCTTTTTTGTTTATGCTTTTTATAATAAACAAAATATATATAATTTTGCATGCGTGTGTGCTTGTTGTAGTTGCGTGCGTGTTCTGGCCTTCATGTGGATTTCATGCAAATAATTTGATTGTTACATGATTCTATGTTTACTTCCTTGGCAGAGTAGCATGGTGAATTCTCATGAGGGATGGAACATTATCATTCAAACTATCATTCAAACTAGATGATCATGTATGTTTCTTGGCGTTTAAGTATTGTTCTTTAACCCACATGTTTTCATGTTGGGTTTGTAAGGTAGACGTGTTACTATTTCCTTGGTCTAGTCCTCTCAGGTGCTTGAATGATCGATATTTGTGGTTTACCTTCAGTTTCTTTCTCTCATGTCTCTCTCCCCTTGTGTCTATGACGGCCTATGAGATTTCTACATCTCCACTAGGTGTATATCGTCTTCTGAAGGGTCCTAGCAACATTCTCTAAATTAAAAAAAAAAAAGTTCAAAGTCAAAATTTTTTTTAAAATGTTGTACAAATAATAAAAAGGCTGAAGTTTGTGCGTATGGCTCGAGATCCAAATGCTAGGCTGTTTGGCTTCAATGCTATCTTGTTTGGTTTCAAACCTTGGTCATTGGATCATATCTTCTCTTACCTTTCTACAGAATCATGCTCCTCCGCCACAGGGTTCACCATATACACCTTAGTACAATGGTTTTGTTAATTATTTCTTATGCCTGTCAGTCCATACCTAATCTATCTGCACTCGATTCGGTACCCTGATTCATGAAAATGCACTCAATCTCGATCTGCTTTGAATAGTCATTTACATTACTTTACAAGTTAATCTTGCAATTGTCATGAATCTTTATGGTAATTTAGTGCGCATGTTACGCGCTCGTCCTGTGCTCAAGCGCCTAAGCATCAATGCACGCTCGTGGAGCGCTAGAGCGCTAGAGCGCTAGCGCTAAGCCCGTTTCTCTCCTCACTTTCTCTCTCTAAAGTTTTTCCCATGACCCTTTCCGACGAACTCTACCTTTTTCAACGACTCGTTTTTTTGGTGACCGTTGCTCTTTCGGCGACCTCCAGACTTCCAACAACTAGTGCTTCTAAGCTTCCTCCTTTCGATGTCTCCTTGTCTTCGTCATGGGTATTCTTCCCCTCCTTTCCTTTCTTTTTTTGTTTCTTGCTATCCTTTTTGTGTCTGTTGTTGGGTTGTTGTTGCTCATGGCTAGGGAACCCTCGGGGACTAAGTCCCAGGAATGTAAACGCCCAAGCCAACTCGGGTACGACCCCTTCATCTCTACCCGGGCCAAGAAACAGTATGCCGCCCTTGCCAACAGGGGTTTACTAGTCGAGCGGACCATTCATGTCCACACTTTTGTGGATAACAAGCTTGTTGACTAGTTCGCTCTACGTGGCTGGAACGGCGCCTGCCAAGGCCATGGGATAGTTTATCCCGAGATCGTCCAGGAGTTTTTTGCCAACACCTCGGACGCCTCTTTCGAAATTCCCACTCTCACCACCTGGGTCTAGGGTCGGCTAATCATCTTCACTGCTAGGGACGTTGCCACCATACTGGGGATTCCTTTTGTTCAAGATCCCTCATACCCTTTCAACGAGGCTATTGCTCCTATTCGTCATGAGGTATTTCGTGAGCTCTCTGATGATGCTCACACCCACAAACCTCAACTCAAGCAGAACCACCCCATTCCTCCCTACAGAGCTTTAAATAAGATTGTCGCCTCTATCACAAGTCCCACCAGCCATACATCGAATATTCTGCCCGTTCGGACCAAGTTACTCTACGCCATTGGGCATGGGTACTCGTATGATCTTCCAGACCGCATTTGGCTTCAAATAGCCAATTATGCCCACCAGCCATAGGGCACCGCAGGTCTTCCTTTTTGCTCTCTTATCACTCGCCTTTGCAATTCCCACTCTTTCCCTATCATTTCCCGCGAGCCTATTTGCCTATCCAAAAGGCAACTTTTCGGCTCAGTCCGTAAATCTGAGCTCGACCTGTCAAGCCTATCTTCCCCACCATCTTTTTGCCTCTCGTTCCGCCGTTCCGCTGTTCCGCTAGCTCTTGCTCCACCCTCTCCACCCTCTGTCCCTCCACCCATTTCTATGCCGGCTGGCCCATCCTCCATTGCGGCCCCTAACAGCAGCAATGACCACTATGTCACGATTTCGGAGCACCTACAGCGTTTGACTCTAGCTTCAACTCCCTCGACTCCAGCATCCGTGAGCTCTACTCCAGCCAGGAGCTTATGTAAGGACCCAATTCAAACCCCAGTATTAGCAATGGTTAGCAGATGAGGTTTTAGGTAGATAAAGAGTTAAAAACCCTGGTTCGATAAAAAACCCTAATTCGATCCGAAAACCCTAAAAAGACCTAACACTCAAGAGGCAAAACCCTAATACCCGGAGAAAACTCCCAACATTCTAAATTGATTAATTATCATGAAATACTAAATTAAAAATCAAATATTCTCATAAAAAAGGTAAATGACTATTTTGCCCCTAATACACCAAAAACTCTTAAAAACTTAAAATTTAACACATGGACACCCAAAATTAAATATCTAAATTCAAATAAGTAGTAAAAGACAAAATAACAACAAAAATACCCTCTAGTGGCCGGTTTGTTAGGAGTTTGCGCCAAAAAGTCACTTTTTACATTTGAAGCTTAAATTGAGAAAAATAAGTACAAATGAAATATCATTATGTCCCAAGGTTATTCAAACAAGTAGTATTAATAATAATACAATATTTTAACCCAACAAAAATAATAAATCATTATTTAAGTTCTTACACACCTAAATAAGCCAAAAAGACACATCTTGTCAAACTAACTTAATTTGACTTAATTGCCTACACATAATTAATCAATTGTTACCAAAAATATAATAAATTGTGATTATACTAAATTAATCAAAAGCTCACTAAAATAATATATTTTGATAGGTAGAAAGGCTAAAAAGATACATCAAATTAATTTTTGAAGCAATTTCTTGAACAATATAGTACCAATACCTCACTTAAACATTAAAATAAGCCAAAATCAGATATTTGGTCTGCCCTAAACCTACCCTAGCCAAAAACCGCCTGCCAAATCTGAAATAGAATTTCTCATTTACAGCAAAGACTACATGCAACCAATAGAATTGAGAAAAAAATTTAATAAAGTTGTACACCTTAATAATCGCTTCCACCAACTCTACCTCTATAAAACCAAGACCCAAACCCTCCTCCTCTTCCTTATATTTTCGGCATATATAGAGAGAGTGAGACCAGATTTCTAAGTGTTCTTGGTGTTCTTCAAAGTTTGGGAGAAGAAGAAGGAGAAGGATCCAAGGAAGCTAGGAGCCCTTTAAAGCCCAGTCCTATCTACCTTTCACCATACCAAGTCTTTCTACAGTAAGAAAATACTTCAAAACTCTCTGGTCAAACTCACCTCAAACTTATCTCAACCCATCTCTTAAACACAATCAAGAATAAAAATCAAACCATGAATCAAAAAGGCGTTGTAGTGAGGATTATAGGACTGTTCAATATTTTTTTTGTGGAATGCTAGGTGCTTGTGTGTGGCTATCTTTTAGTTTTATGACTTCTATGAGTTTTGGAGTTTTGATATATAAGTGTATAACCCATGCATGCAAAGAAAATGGATCAAAACTTGGCATACAAAATGCTAGGTGGTTAGAACATAAGTAGACTTGAGATTTGAGGGTTTTAAGCTCTCTGTCCCCATTTTTGAAAAATTATAACTAAATCTAGAAAAATGATCTGAGTCTATTCTTTATGTCCAGACCTAGGTTTTTATATTATCTTTTATCTAAAATTTGTTTGAACTGATTTGGATAGGTAGAACTCGAGATATAGCCTTTTTACCAAAATACGTCACTTTCAAACTAGTCTGTATTGTAGAGCTAAAAAACCCATTTTCAAACATGAACTGAGCTTAGGTTTCTTCATGTAAATTGTAGCCAACATATTTATTTAGCTACCCACCAACAATAAGCCCTAGATGTTAAGATTTGAATGGTCAAATAGCCTCTGAAAGTTTCTGTTTAAGTTCAGTGATTTACAGAACCATCTGTCACACATTTTTGTGCAACCCAAAACTCTCTGTTTTTAATGGTTTTCTTTAAAAGTGGTCTTCTTGAAAAACATTGGGAACATTGTAGTCTAGTTACTGTCTAAAAATCAGACCCAAAAACCTTTGTATGATACCCAAAATAATTTGTAATCTCTCTGTTAAAAACCAACTCTGCTCGATGTTTGACGCCTCCTGAACGCATTTTCTAAATTGACTTATTTCTCCAAAACTTTTGCTTAAGAACTACCATGAGCATTCTTCATGAGACTTGTAGAGGACATCTTTAACTAGAACACATCCAAAATTGAGCTTGGTAGGACCTATTTTGATACCCCAAAATCGAGACCAATAGAGACCCATTTTCAGTAAAATTTGTGTAATGCTGAACTGTTTTTACTTGTAAGGGCTAAATCCTTTAGTTCCATTAGGTTTGAGTCTTAGTGTCCAACACAAGAATTGTAGAGTATATTTTTATCTATAATGTGGCCAAAAAACAGAGCCTAAATCAAAGTCTAAATACATCAAAATATTGCTGTAGTATACAAATAAGTGATTGGAAGTTGATTAATAAATGGTTAAGTGTATGGTGAGGCATATTTTTGTTGTGTAACATGATTTACATGTTTTATTTGATTTAAATTAGGGAATAATGATTAAATGTAGATATATGATGAATAATGACCATGCCATGAGATCTAAACCATGTTTTGAAAGTTGTACCTTATGCTTTAAATTGGTGTACCTTATGCTTTAAAGACTTGTTCCTTATGCTATGTTGGGTTCTACAGTTTGTCATGCTTAGTGTTATGCCATTGTATTAGTAGTTGTACTTCGAGATATATGTTGTACCACCGTGGGCATTGTCATAATTGCATTCATAGCATGTTGGAGTCCATCATGCATATGTTCATACCGCTGTGGGTTTGGGAATGTTGGAATCATCATCCCTTTAGTTCTTCTAAGTCTAGGGCGTCCCTGGTATACCGGTTTTTGAAAAATGTTTTGGGATAAATTTCCCAGTTTTATGAAAGTGATTATGATGAAAGGTTGTTGAGCACCATTGGTTCGTCGCTAACACTCTGAGTCGCGTACCTTAGACTTTGGGTTGACACTAGGCAATAACATCACGACTCTTAAGGTGGCTACATTGGGTACACAGCCAGATTTGCATCAGTCCCGATCGCGTTCGATAACACAATCGCATTGCACCGGTCCCCGCCCCACACCGTTGTGATTAAATAAAACAGCAGGGGCATGAAGCCTAGCGACGAGGTTGCTATTCACAACGAGGCTCGATTGATGGCTAAGTGTTCAGTTTGTCCAATGAAATCTACTTTCGAATTCCCGTCATGGAATTTCGTTGTTTGGTTGTTTGGATTATGGAGTATGGTTGGATTGGGCACTTACATTGCATTCATCATCACATTCCTTGCATAATTGGTCGCTTTCATATTTACCTTCGTCGTTTGGTTGTTTGGATTATGGAATATGGTTGGGTTGGGCACTTGCGTTACATTCATCATCACATTCTTTGCATAATTGGTCACTTTCATATTTACCTTCTTACCATGTTATATCTTTCAAATTTGTCTCTCTCTTCGATATGTAAACGCTTTAAATGTTGTATGAGATGTGTTTTGGTGAATTTGTGCCATGCGTTTGGTTAGAAAGTTTGGAGAATTTTCTACTAGGTTTTGGCTCATGGCTTCGTGCCACAGGTGAAGGAGGAGGTTTCTACGAAGAAGAATACACAAATCAAGGTGAGTTCACGAAGCGAGCAGACCCGAGCGAAGCATAAATGAAGAGCTCCGCGCTTTTTGTTTCTTTCTTTACAGTTTTTTAGCGCTCTTTGTAATTTTGTAATCTTTTTTGTGAAACTGTAATGCTTATGTATTTTTGGCTAACGTTTCAAAACTAAATGATGTACTGTTATAATGCATATCTATGAATAAATCGCTAGAGTAACCTTTATTTTATACTTATGTATGTCCCGACATGCCCAGAAGTCGGAGCGTCACAGCTTCTCTGGGGCCAGATGGTTTCGAGTCAAGAGTTGCTTCAGGAGCAGGTGACCTTCCTGCGCTCCTCTGTTGCCTCGCTTCAGATCCAGGTGCAACGGCTGAAATGCTGCATTGAGACGATAATCCGAGTCCATCTGCTGATGATGATGATGACGGCAGCCTCCTAGCCCCCTTTGATCTTCCACAACCAAAAGAGGGAGATGGTTTTAGGTTGGGGTGGGTGTTGGGGTTTCTTTAGGGGCAAATATTATATGTATCTTTTTGTTGCAAACACATGTTTAGTAGTTTGTATTATTATCATGTATCTGTATGGGAACATGTGTAACTTTATGGCCTTGCATCTCCATGTTCTTATAGTTTCTTTTAGAAGAATGAATGAGGTGTTATTTTGTTTCCCATTTGAGTTGAATGTATACATGGCACCATTTAATTATCTAGCAATATCTTAATGTGGTGTGTATCAGGTCACTAAAGTTTTCTTTTTCAGATCTCCGCCTTCAAAGACTAGTTTAGTTTCTTTGTTTTCATTTCCCTCTAATAAACTCTTCGTTTGGAATTTTGTCCAGGAAATGCCAAATGGGAGATTGTTAATGTAATTGGTAATTTTTGAGTGTTTAACAAAACCGTCGGGGTCTATAATTGAGCCGTTTTCTGTTTGGGTTGGGTAACCCTATTTCATCTTACATTTTTCCATTGCATGTTTTTGTTATCGTCTTTGCCTAAACAGTAGCCAGCACCCGTAAAGCGCTCGGCAGGTGCTCAAGCGCCTTGGCATCCAATGGCTAGCGTTCGTGAAGCGCCAGATAGGCGCTTTACTGCCATACCCCTTTGAAGTTGGTCCTTTTCCAGTAGGCTGCGCTCTTGAAGCTCTTCAACGGTGCTCGAGCACCTCCTTCACAGTGGCAAGCACTCGTTAGGAGCTCGCCAAGCGCTCGAGCGCTGGCCTCCAAAAAGTCTCCTTGGATCTTTTCCAGTGTGGGGCGCTCGCTAGGCGCCTAATAGGCACTTGAGTGCTATCTAGGTCTTGTGGTGTCCTGTGTTAGGAGCACGCTAGGCGCTTGATAGGCACTTGAGCGCTCATTAGGTCTTGTGGTGTCCTGTGTCAGGCGCTCGCCAAACGCTCTTTGTCCGCTAGAGCGCTTCAAGCACGCTTGAAAGGCGCTAAAGCAGCGCTTGAACGCTCCCTAGGGTTATGTTTTTTTGGCGCTTGCTAGGCGCTCAAGCGCCTAAACTCAGGTTTTGCCCTTCCTTCAGCTAAAATTCCTAAAAGTATATAAGCAAAATGTATTTCGTTTTTTGGGCAACCAGAGTGTTTGGTGAGCATTTATTGATAGCTTTTAATGCTTTATTGCCAGGTATTTGGACTGGACCGGAGTAGTGGAGTCTAGGAAGTGCATTACAATGCCCAGAAGACCGCCAAAGGTAGAGGAGATGAGAGCTCCGAACAGCCTTAGACAGAGAGAGGGTAGCAATGGAGAGCAAGCCAAGTTATGGAGATAGAAAACTTATGTGGTCTTGAGATGTTGGAGCATTGAAGTAGCTTCCTTTGCTGGAGAAAACGAGAAGATCACCTGAGGACAGTTGTATATCTTTATTGGCCCTATAAATAGGATCTCAAACCTTATGGTCTGTATCATGAAACTGCTGGTGATCCATATGATATATGTGGAGGAGTGTCATGATACAACCTCCCAAGTGTTGTATGACCAAGCAGACTGCCAATTGGTATTTATGATACTAACTCCCAAGTTTTGGGTATTCTTAGTCAACGTCCTTTTCTCTACGACTGACCAAGTGATGCTTCCTTAGAGGTTACTCCATTGCAAGGTTTTAAATCGCGGTATTGGCCCGCGTAACGTCGCGGTCGCGTGTAATGGATATCGAGTATATCGGTCAACCTGTAACGGGAATTGGTAAACGCGCATATGAATTTTTTTCAAGTGATAGCAAATGACATAAAACACATTAATACACATCATGGGTTTATTTACTATAAATTGAATGTTTGTAATTATTTTTAACATATAAAACATATTGTAGTTTTATTTATTACAAATAATTATATGAATGTTATGTAATAAAAAATGTAAAAAAAATTAACTAAATAATTCAAATTTACAAATATTTGAGTCATTAAAAGCATAAAATATGAATGATTTTAATTTAACTAATTCATTCTTAAGTCAAACTTAACTCATTAATAATTCAAATTTAAATAATAAAAAATATTTTACTAAATAATAAATGTTCATATTATTATATATAATAACATATAATATGAATATTATATCAAATTCAACTTTTATCTCTATTTTTCATTAAAAAATATATTTTTAATATATATGCATATATGATTTAGAATCCTAAATGAGCCAAAATCCCAACAGTCCTTAATCCCAAATTAAACCAAACAAACGCCAGTCACAAGACTCACAACCAAATATGCACCTCAGCACTACAGTAGCCGAGTAGCGGCTAACATCCCAAATCGAAGCCAGTCGCCAAACAGAACTCCCAAATCGAAGTGAAAAGAAGCTACTCAAGGTCGAAATCTCCAACCAAGCTCAAATCCAACACAACACAATCGAGAAGTTGGAATTGCCGATCGGCAACCGAAATCCATGATTGAAGTTCGAAATCCCAAATTCAAACTGAAATCGAAGCTAATCACTGTTGGAATCCCTAATCTAACTCAAATCAAACACAATCGGCAACCCTAATCCCCAAATCGAACTGAAATTAGACTGAAATCGAAGTCGAAATCCTTAATCTGCCAACGAAATTCCAAAATCAAGCTCAAATCGAAGTTCGAATAGTAGATCTAAAGAGGAAGATGTGTTCGGAAAGTGCAATCGTTGCAAGGTGAGTTCGCAGTTACTGTTTGTGCTTGCCATTGTGTCGCGGGTAGTTATCGGCGATACCGGCCGTTACGTACCGATACACAACTAATACCAGATACGTAACGGACGTATCGAGCTATACAGATCGATTTTCTCTGAAACCGATTCTGATGAGCTTATCCGAACCATAGCTCCCAGATACCGTCACGTAACGGCCGTTATTTAGATCCCAACTCCATTGAAAAACCTCTTTAGCTCCCAAGTCACATGTCTCATTTGAACCCGAACAGAGGCACCTAGGCCCTACTCCCAGCCTAAGATACTTTGGAGAAAAGCATGGTCCGCCCTCAAAATGTTTACCCAAGTGGCAACAACGATCTAGTGGATCCAAGGTGGCTCACTTACTCAGAGGCAGGATAACGTGCTCGAAGGAGACAAGGACGACACGGGAACCCTCCTAAGGTACCACGTGGCACAGAGATGGCTAGATACCCACAATCATATAATTGCTGACTATTTATTCAATATAAGGTTTTGTGTAACCAGACCAGAGTTTTAAATTTCATCGATACCGTTAAATATCGGCCGTTATATAACAATATCTCAAGCATACAACTCAGATACGTGCTTTATTATCGAAGTTGTAGAAAATCCATAAGACTATCGACTGATAAAGCCGATACGTATTGGCCGATATTTCCGATACATGACCAAGACAACCCAACAATTTGGTTTCGCTATCCTCTCTACAACTCTATCTTTGTATTCAAAACTTGGTGTCAAAATGTTAATTAAAAACACTTATAAACGTTCAATTCGTAGCAGATAAGTTTAGGATATGTTTATCAATGAATTTATGTCATTTGCTAGCCCTTGCAAAAAAATTACGAGCGCAGTTACCAATTCTTGACAGACTGACCGATTCTCTTGATACCTGTTACACGCAACAGTGATTGTTACTCTGGTCGATACCGCGATTTAAAACCCTAAACCAAACTTCAATACTACAACTTAAATAAACAAAAAAAAAAAAGGAAAAGACATAAGGAAATTTGTTCAGCAATTTATTCTCACTTCAAATGGAAATTATTTCTACACAACTCTATTTCAAATTAAGGACTGTTAACTTTTTCATTTTACAACTGGGAGTCAAAACACTGCTCCATGCTACAAATTTGAAATTCGATTAGAATAATAAGAACTTCTATTAGAAAAATAAGAACACATAATTTGATTTTTGTTACAACACAATGACAAGTAAAATTGAGATGTATTAATAGATTATGTTTCCAGAACTGCAGAAATATCACAACTGTGAGACCTCTGCCTAACCCTCCCCCCACCCCCAACAAAAAAAAAGAGAGAGAGAGCGCGCGGGGGGGGGGGGGTTGGGGCCTTCAATATGCCAATCCTTCCTCCTGCTAACATATGACTTGTTAGACAATAATTGGACAGATACCAGTGTCTAACAATTTGTTGGGGCCTCATGAAAGAAGAGTGCACAGTTATAAGGAGAAAGAAAGGGAAAAGAAGTATGTAACTAACTTGTCATTTAATCATCTTCTTTATTACGGATCTTTTAATCAAATACTAAATTAAAGACTAATCAGCACAGTTAACCACGAAAAGATAAAAAAAATATGCACATGCAAAATCAGGTACCCATGTTCATAATTTCTTGAGTAAGGTGAAGATCAGCAGGACACTGAGGGCTAAGAGGTGAAAAAAATCCGACAGAAAATTACATGACTCGATAAATGGAGGAGTGGGATCCTATGTGACCATTAAAATAGTTTTCATTTCATTGGTCAAGTTTCTTTCTTCCATTATTACAATGCCCTGCCCAAAGCCCCAATTGCACCTTATCCAACTGAAAAAAAAAGAAGGCACTTGAGAGATATTTCAGTCAAGTCTGATATTCATGGAGGAATTGAGACTGTATCCAAGTCCTCGGATAATTGACGAGAGAGAGAGAGAGCGTTGCGGGGGAGAAATAACTGTATATGTTCCATTTGATTGTCAAATAAAAAGAGGGGAAGGAAATAAATGCTGGGATCCAATACAGGTCCAAAAATGGGTAGCAAACCAAAAATCTACTTTCCTACAATTTCCAGGAAAATCAAACTGAGCCTTGAGTCCAGTCAAATGGAAGAAAACAACCTGAATACACAATCTCCAGTTGCACAATATTCTGATGCAATTAGTAAATTTATGCTTCTTATAATCAACATAAAGACCAAAGTCAGCTATAATGGCACTCAATGGCACTTCAACATTCCCAATGCAAAGAAATAGGCATTTGGATGGATAACTCAGCAAGCCTACTAGAAACAATTACAATCAATTGAAGCTTACATGTAACAGGGGTTATCAAAACTTACAGGGAATAAAAAAAAAAAC